>JACGCN010000046.1:0-364809 GCA_014905825.1 Lyophyllum atratum
ATACCCGTCCCAGATGAAGGTATGGAGCAAGAGGCTCCAGATCAAACCATTCCACCGGACACGGATGACTTAGATAATAATCAGTCAGAAGATGATGCCAATCATCACCGTTCCCACTCCCCATCTCAAGATCCTCCTCAAGGAGATGATCAAAGTGAACCGGAATCAGACAGTGCACCTGGTCCGAGTTCCCCGCGTCAGCCGCCGGGACATCAGATTGATCAAGACGATTTCGAATATCGTCAAGAAGATGCTGATGAATGGCGTAACTTACCTCGCCGATCAGGCAGAACGCGGAACATTCCGAAACGTCCTGGAAACACTTACGGGGAGAATCGACTCCCCTCCGATATACATCGGGATGTTGAGCGCCAGAGATACTGGAAGAAAACGGTTGGAGATACCGAGCGTCGCCCGCGCGGTTATCACCGTTATGAAAGAGAATTTTCTCCCGGAAGATTTTCTGAACCAGATATCAATAGCGACACTGAGCAGCCACATCAACCACCCAGTGACGAAGAGATGCGTGAACCTCAAAGGGAATATGACCCTATGGATGAGGACACGTGGGTGCAAAAAATCACCCGGGAAGGGGGAGTTCCTCTCATTCAATTTCTATTATCCAATGCGGTTAAGAATAATGAGGAAGTTCCGGATCAATTTCGTGATATCATGCGGATGCCAAAGCCGCTGAAAGACGAATGGATCAAAGCTTGTAAAGACGAGATAGAAGCTCTCCGTCAAAGACAAGTCTTTGAACTTGTTGATCTACCAACTGGTCGCAAGACCATTAAAAACAGATGGACTTTCGACGTCAAAACTGACGGACGAAAGAAAGCCCGCCTTGTTGCAAAAGGATTTTCACAAATCGAGGGGATAGATTTCGATGAAATCTTCTCACCAGTCGTTCGATTCGAAACCGTTCGAATGATGCTATCCCTGGCTTCTTTAGAATCATGGTGCATCCTTGCCCTTGATGTCAAAAGTGCTTTTCTGTATGGAAAGCTCGATGAAGAAATCTATATGCAGCAACCAGAAGGCTTTGCTGTCAAAGGCCAAGAACACAAAGTATTGCGCTTGAAACGTGCTCTCTACGGTCTCAAACAAGCAGCACTTTCCTGGTGGAAAGAGCTCTCCAAATCCATGGCGGATCTTGGATTTAAGCGCACGACATCAGATCCTGGTGTCTTCATCTACTGGGCAAAAAATGGCAAATTTGTTATCGCCCTTGTCTACGTTGATGATGCCCTCTTCTTCGGTAAAGATCGGACCTTAACCGAAAAGAAGAAGGAGGAATTCAAGAAGAAGTGGGAATGCCGAGACCTTGGTAATGTCACCGAGTTTTTACGCATGCGCATCCGAAGAATTGGCAACAAGATCTGTCTAGATCAAACAGCCTATCTCCAAAAGGTGTTGAAGCGTTTTGGAATGACAAATGCTAAGACCGCTCGCACTCCACTCCCATCAGGGTGGAAACCCAAGGAGAACACCGCTTCCTCGGACCCACTACTTCGGTCTAAATTCCAACAGGTGATCGGATCGTTGTTGTACCTCATGTTAGGCACACGACCTGATATCGCATATGCTGTCATTAAGCTTTCGCAATTCTCTGCGAACCCCTCCAAGGAACACCTTGACAAAGCCTTGTATATTTGCAAGTACTTAGTAGGGACTCAGGATTATCTCCTGACTTATGACGGAGACTCTAACAAAGGCCTCCTTGCATATACCGATTCTGACTGGGCAGGCGATGAAATCAAGCGCCGATCCGTCACCGGTTTCTTCATGAAGATGGCAGACGGCATTATTTGCTGGCAATCACGCGCCCAGAAAACTGTGGCTCTATCATCAACAGAAGCTGAATATATGGCTATGTCCGACTGTTGTCGCCAAGTCACCTGGCTAAGGTCCCTTCTCTCCGAGATCGGATTCACACAAAGATCTGGTACTCCGATCTATGGTGACAACCAAGGGTCGATCTTCATTGGCTCAAATCCGGTTCAAGAACGTCGAACCAAACACATCGACATACGGTACCATTATATCCGTGAATGTATTGAAGATGGCAAAGTCATTGCCTACTTCATTGCAGGCGACGAGAATCCGGCTGACATGTTCACCAAAAATTTGGGATATGTCAAATTCGAGAAGTTCAGAGACATGCTAGGTCTCACGTTCTTTAAACAAGAACACATGAAGAATCTAGAAGAGCACTTCAAACAAGATGCCAAGAAACGCAAAACCCGCGATACTTAGCATGGGGGAGTGTTGAAAGGATGTCACATGATCAACCCGTTGGGTTGAACAACAATGTAGTTATCACATGTCTTACGGAACTTTCTAGAACATCAGAGATGGCGCACAGACCATCTCTCAAACATATAAATACCCTCTGTATTTACAGTAGCAGAATAGAGAGTTATACACTCATCTATAGTCGCTAAGTAGCTTCACCTTAAGACCCAACAGTACTTCCAGGTAAGGTAGTCATAGCCTAACTTCTACTACGTTGTAGTATGCTTGCTCGACAAAGGTATGTTCGGGAGTGACGAGTCGGGACGTTGAAGCGTAAAAGACGGCGACCCAGATAAATACCGGCACAGCTATGAAGCGATCCGAGGAAGGAACCGATGATGCGTATCCTGATATCATTTCTGATATGATCCAGACGGCTACGTAGAGATGGAAGCAGAGGCACGGGCGCATCCCTGGAGGCTGGAGAAAGACCCGAAGAGTTCTGGTTGTGGGCGCCTCACGTCGCACGAGCTCTCACGAGGCGCAGATTGCGCACACAAGAATAGTCGATGATGACCCGGGGCATCGGAGATTCGCTTGGAGAAATGGCTGTGCGTCGGATGTCTTAGGAAGTCGAATGCGCTAACTAGTCCTACAGGCTCGTCGTTCCAGACACGTCACCCCGCGCCGAATGCAGCGTGCGCGTGTCACCGTGTGTGTTACAGCAGTTCTTACCTCTCGAACAGCTACGCACACCCCCGTGGATCAATGAGAAAGAGCGGAGGTACTACATCGCAGGTGACTCGGACCGACTTAATAATTTTCGGAAAGAGGGAATGACCCCGCCAGTCCCGTCGCCCGAATTCGATAAAGACATCTTGGAGGCGCAACCCGAGGAACCCCGTAAGGATAAACCTCAGCCGAGACACGCGCGTAGGCGTGGATTATGCTTCTGGGTCGCTCGCCCTTCCTACCACATGGACGGTGTTAGGTGAGGACTGGTGAGGATGGGTGCGACTCCATCGGAACAGGAAAGAGCACACGCAAGAGACGAGATCTCGCTCTATCGATTCCATCTTTCGCGAAGAGAAGCTTTGAGTATGAGATACCGACTCTGTCCGATGATGCCCTAGAAAGTTGGAGAGCATTAAATCCATTAACAAAAGACCTGTACAAATTCGGAAAGATAACAATAATACAACTATTTCTCTATGTTGATTGCCATACGTCAGTCAATGTCGACGCTCCAGAATCAGGGGTCGTGAAGTGCCTATTAGGATCGATTTCCCATACAACCGGGGCGTCCGACTTCCGAATGTACTTGTATTCTATTAGAGTCGCTGCTGGGAGCTCGACCGAAACTGCGAAACAGAGAAAGGTCAGTCGATGACCTCTAGAGACTTTACCGTACACTACTTACTCTTCCATATCGGGTACGAGTCCGCATTGAGGAGGAGAGCCTTGTCTGGTGACCAACTACCTAATGGATCGATGGACCCGACAAGATAGATGTTTTCTGCGCCGGGTATAAGTAAGCCTTCAACAAATAAGAAAGGGAATACGCACCTCCAGGTATAGTAATCGCGTTGACATTGAACGACATCGTGACATTCCCTCCATTACCGCCACCACCACCACTCGTTTGCGTTGATCGCCATACATCGAACAAGGACGACTCCCCTGAACCAGGCGTCGTGAAGTGCCTGTTGGGGTCAATCTCCCAGATGATGTCCCCATCGTGCTTGCGAATGTACTTGTATTCGACTTCGGTGGACGCTGGAAGCTTGACAGTGACTACGAAGAAGGACGAACATCAAACCAGACTCAACGAGATGCGCCAAGGAAAACAGTCTTACCATGCCAGGTCGGGTACGAGTCGGCGTTGAGAAGGAGAGCGTTATCGGGGGACCAGTTACCCAACGCGCCCGTGGACCCAGCGAGGTAGATGTTCTCTGCATTGTGGATAAGCAACTCGCTAACACTAACGAACCGAAACTAGCGCACCTCCGAAAACCGTGTTTGCCTGAACATTGAATGACATCGTAACCGTCGATCCACTGCCTCCACCGCTGCCCCCTACGCATGTGGAAGGCGCAGATAAATCCTTAGCACCCCATCCCACCTGCGACGTCCCATTCCGAGCGCTCGAGGCCGTCAGTAGCGCTGCGTAACTCCACGAATAATCAGCCGGACCCGTCGGCGAACCGTCTCCTTTGCTGAACTGCTGCGTCATGGCGCCACCAGATGGGGTATATTTCGCAACGACGGCGACGAAGCTGTCAGCGTAGTTAGTGGCAGCAGTGTAGATGGTTTTGAAGGTAGCAGAGTCGCTCTTGTAGGTGCCGACAGGCGTGCCTGGGACCAGGTTGGTGAAGAACGGCTGGGAGAGGGCGTTGACGGTAATTGAGCCTTGCTTCTTCCATACGATGAGCGAGTCATAGAGCTGCTCAGCGACTGCGAGCGTGGTGATGCACCAAGGCTAACCCAACGTTGAGTATTGAAGACTCGAGATACAGAAGCATCACGTACATTTCCGCCCAAATACTGGTCCTCGGGGAAGCGACCAACCGCCACGCCATCATTGGTCTTCGCCCCGGCACTGACCGCGTAATCGCGGAACGAGTTGACGAAGGTGAAGAGATTGGCGAGGGCGCGGTCAGAAGCACGGCTGGAACGTCACGGCGTCGCAACCCGCAGTCTGCGTCGAACGTGTGTATGCTGCCGAGGATGGTGCTCGCAGTCCTTCCCAGAGCGGCTGCTTTCCCTGTTCGCGTTTATGTATCCGGTGGTGGTGTTCCAATAAGACTGAGGTCCTGTGAGCGAGGCTACAGACTAGGCTGGGGAAGATATTACGTACCTGAAGCGAACATAGAGCGTCGGTCGCCTGTTTCTTATAACTCGAAGCGGCGTCCGTCTTGCCGAGGGTCGTAGCAAGCGCTGTACCTTGGCGGAACGCACGATGCTGCACTGCAGTGGCGAAGAAAGAAGTGGACTGTACGTCGGACCAAATATCGAAGCTGAATACCAGAGAATGTTACCAAGAAATAACTTGAGAGGGTGCGAACGAGACGTACCCAGGCTTATTCCAGTTGCCAGCGAGGTAGTCGAGGTCCACCTTGATGACGGGCCACAGGGTATCGGAGACGTATGACTGGTTATTCTGCGAGATCAAATAGTTTCCCCACGTAATCAGCGCAGTCGCTCGTAAGGCGGGCCCGTCTTCAAGGTTAAAGGTCAAGGTCAACGGTACCCGCGGAACGAGGTAGAAAGATCGTACCTCGTTGCAGCTCCCTACAGGACGTGATGGCATTATGAGCGTAATCGAACAAAGGTGACAGGAATGTACTCACACAGTAGAGTTCTGCCCGAAAACCGACTTGAACCAGTAATTCATTCCCGACATCAAAACCGTCGCCTCATTCTCGTAGATGCTGAACCGGGGCTGCGCGAGGCCGTCGGTGGTATTCGCACCAGGTGGATTCGACATTTTCTGGACAATCTTCTGCGAAGCCACGTAGTCGTCGATGCGGGGTCTCAGACCAGCATCCTTGCCAGACGTGTACCTACATCATCCATATCAGCCTCTTCGTCCTCATGTCTCGTCAGAACCCCAGACGTACTGATCAATAAGAGCCTGAAAAACGATGGCCGAATCTCGCGTCCAGGTGAAGAGGTAATCGTTATCGCCGGAGGAGGGAGATGCCACTACGATGCCAGGGGAGGCTTGCTGGGCTTTCGATCCTTCGGGTCCGATGTTGGCGAGGAGGTTGGTCTTGGCGATGGGGACCTCGCTCGCGAGGTAAGTGTCCACTGCGCCCGACTGCGCTCGCACCTCATGGGAAACTAGGAAAAGCAGGGAGAAAGGGAGTGACACGAAGGAGAGTGTGTGGGACCACCGCATGGTGGAGAGGAGGGAGAAGAACGATGCGGGAAGTGAAGTGGGCGCGGGCAGCTGGCAACGTCGTCGTTTTGGAGGGTCGAGAAGATGTGGCTTGTTTCAATTGGATCTGACAGGGAGAGATGGAGATGCTGTTACCGTTGGTGCCTTCTTTCTCACGACGCACCCGGCCATAGCACTTCCAATAGACTTTTCCTTATCTCCCCGCATCTCCTTGGTTCCCTCCTACTCTCCAATCCCATCCTTCGGGCTCGATGCTGTCGAGGTCGAGGTCCAGGGAGAGCTAGAGCGTGATAGCATCGGTCGAATGCGCACCACTTGGCAGAAAGAGTCAGAGGTGTCGATGTAGTTTTCCCACCTACGTGTAAATCTGTCGGCGACCTGATCGACATACGCCGATGCATTGGCGTGTGTCAGACAGATCATCAAATCTCTGACATCAGTACGAGGAGGTCCCTGACCGTGATCTCGTGTGAATTGTACCTATAGGCTATACGTCACCGCATCCCCCGTTAACAAAGATCCACGGATCGCTCGAGAACTGCGCACGGTGATCATGATCTTCACGGGTGTCGCGGGCAGCGAGGACGTAGATCTTCACGTTAACGATAATGATGATGTCGCGATTCTCGCTCATGAGCTCGAGCCACCTTAGACGCTACACAGCCATCATGACAGGATTCCGTAACGCTCAAGGGTCTGGAGGAACCAGGTACATTGAGATTCGGGGACTGTGATTATAAAATACATGTTCCAGGGAACGAGGGCTGTGGCTGGGTGGTGGTGATGGTGATAGTGGTAGTGGTAGTGGCTTACAGTGGCTGAAATCTTACTTGATCATAACGGAATCCCGACGGAACGCAGGAAAGGAATATGCTGAAGACGGGTCCCGGATGTTAAGAACGAGGAACTGAGCGATCGCGTACAATGTTCCCCGCTCCGCCCCTCCCTGTCGACTCATACTCTGAGTGCGCATGCACCGGGAGCTCGACTCCAGGTCCCTGTGCGGTGGTGATGTTAGCCACACCCCCTCTCCCAACAGCGTGCCTGACCCCACCAGTACGATAAGCAAGGAAGCAGAAGGCAAGGGCGCCTCAGCACTCACGGATAATTTTGCCCAGCACGCCCTGACAAATTCCTGCGCTCCTCTTCATCGTTCAGCTCGGCCAAGTAGCCATCAGCACCGGGGACGATGTTCCCAGCCCCACCACGCCCTGTTGAACGAACATGGGCCATAGGTGGTGCGGCGATACTGGGGGCTCGGGGTGAGGTAACAGCGGGCCCTCTAGACCGCGAACGGGAGCCTGCCTTCTGGATGTTTCCTGCGCCGCCACGACCGGAGGAGAACTAGGTGAGAAGGAGGAAGGTCCGTCATCAGCCCATCGTAACATACATGAGAATGGAAACGAGAAAACGCACGGGGGTCTCCTGCAGCTCAGCCATATGCGCCCTTATCACCTCCTCCTCCCTAATAGTAGGCTCAACCAGCGGGTGCGGGCTCCCCAAGTTCGAGTCGGTCTTATCTCGCGAGGCGAGCGGATATTGCCTACACCGCCCCGACCTGTAGAGAACGTCTTAAGCACGACACGAACTCATTAGTAGATAAGCGAGAGCACGATAAAGCGAGGTTTACGCACTTTGGTTATTGCTGGCATGAACTCTCTTCCTCGAGATGGGGAGAAGTCGTCTGGGCCGTCTTGTGGCCGGGCTTCGCGCGACGCGGAGGCTTGGCGGATGTTACCCGCGCCTCCGCGGCCTGATGATTGCTAGATGATTCCAGAGAGTCTTAGCGTGGGTAACCACGACGAGTAAGAGCGGGTACGAACAGTATTCACGGCCCCGGGAGATGGAACGGTCTACAGAATCTGACATGGTGGGCGGGATGGTGTGAGAGTGAGAGGAGCTGTTGAGCGGTGTCGTATAAATGAAGGCGAAAATGTCGGGCGGGTGCTAGCGCGGTGATGGGATAAGTCCGATATGGCCTGCTGATAAGACGGATTCAGTAAGAGGCGCTTGATAGTGGGGATCTGTTGCAATCTACTTGGTCAGTCGACTTTTAGGGGTTGATAAAACTCCTGGCACGCACCTTCAATGATAGCCTCTACGCCGGTAATTGAGTGCACTGCGTCTAGAAGTGAAGTTTATATGGCTTGCACGCTGTCAAGGCAGTCGTACGTCGTGCTGTCGCAGGTGGTGGTGGGAGTCTGAAAAAACCTCCGTCATCAGCACAGCCACACAACCTCCGTTCCGACGTCTATCCCCGATGTACCAATGACCTCGTCTCATGCTCCAACGGCTTTCTTAGCTGATCCGTGCACTGCAGACCGACGGGAACGTATGCTCAAAATAATAAGACAGAGAACCGGTGGATAACGAAATGATAATATTGCACAAGGTACATCGTAAAGTTAAAACATCAAGTCGACGTCTGCCAATTGTCTAAAACGGGAGTACGGAACAGGTAATAGTATACACCAAGAAGCGGAGAGAGTATGTGTGAGTGGGTTGCGGGAAGGTAATACAAATGCGAATGTCTAGGTACAAGAAAATATGGGGAGAAGTGGTGGTGGTACAAAACGGATGGAAGCGATCAATATATAATTCCGAAATCGAACTCGAACGAATGGGGACGTGAGAGGAGAGAGGAGACGATGCATAAACCAAGAAAAAGCGAATCCAGCGGACCGATAGCGTACAACCGCCGCAGCAGTAATTTTGTTCCAAGAAAAGGCGACGAGGGAGGCGAGCCGTACCTCATCATAGCGCGAAGCAGCAGAAGACGGACCGCCCAGCGGTGATTTTGTTCCAAGAAAGGGGCGACGAGGGGGCGAGGGCGAGCCGTACTCATGACAGCGCGAAAACCTCTAGACCCCATCAGGAGGCCTCCCCCCCATCCCATACTCCATCCCCATCCCCATCGCCTCCTCACCCCACCCCTCCCGTCCCCCCTGCAACCCCACCGGCTGGATCCTCCCCCACCCCGTCCCAGGAACCCCATACCACGGCCCTCCTCCCCCTCCTCCTGCACCCTGCGCACCCCCTAGCCTCGCCTCCCCATCCCAACCCGCGAGCGAGGAGAACGAGGAGGAGAACGGGGTGAGCGGCGATACAGGCGCCGGGTAGAAGTACCCCCCTGCGTCCTGACCCTGGTACTGCGGTGCTGAGGTCGGAGTTTGGTGTGCGAACGTGGTGGTGGTGGTGGTATTAGTAGTGGTGGTATTGGTAGTGGAAGTGATGGTGTCCTCGAGCGCGTTCGAAGGCCCGAGCAGACCGAGTCTCCCCGCACCCTGTCCCTGCGCGGGAGTCCATCGGATACCCCCTGATGTCGCATCGGTTTGGGCGTGCGGGAGGGGCGGGAATAGCTACGATGCCAAAGAGCCATCATAAGCACGGCGAAAGGAGATGAGAATAAAGGAAGACACGAACCTCGAGGTACCTCCGATCCAACCCCTCCCCCTCCCTCCCTCCCACCACCGCATACCCCATCCCGATCTCTCCCACCTCCGCACCCGAACCAAACTCGAACGACCCCTCCCTCACAGGCTCGTACATCTCTTCCCCCAAGCGCCCACCCGGCCCCTCGCCCCGCCACCAATACGCGTACCCCCTCTCCACCTCCATCCTCCTTCGCTCTTCCTCCTCCTGCCACATGAGCCGAGGCGGCTGGGGCTGGGGCGGGTAGTATCCCCTCTGAACGTGAAGTTGATGGTGCGAATGTGGAGCCGCCTCTCGCGCGGGCGAGGAAGAGACGGGGAAGGGCACCGGACCCCCCTCCAGCCCCCGAGAAGCAGGCCCTTGCACAGGCGGATGCTGCGCCAGCGGCGACGATTGCCCGAAACGAGGGTGGTCCTTCATCGAGAACGACACCGACGCCGATGCCCTGTGTCTTCCACCTTTCCTGCCTACTCTCAAGGGGCGTTCCCGTTCGCATTCCACCTGGACCTCGTGGGGGAGGGGTAGAGAGGCGCTCGGGGCGGGAATGTGTCGGGTGTGGGGGGAGGAGAGGCGGTGGTGGGAGGCTGGAGCGGAGAGGGATCGTTTGTGCGAGGGCGGAGAGGTAGATTCTGGGTGTTGGTGTGGAGACGGGGAGCGCGAGCGGGAACGGAAATGGGAGTTGGAGGGGGATGGAGAGCGGGATCGGGAGCGGGAAGGACGGGGGTAGGAGCGCTGGTGTGGGATGATGCGTCTCAGCGGAGACGGAGGGATGTCGTCCGTGTCTGGCGTGACGGGAGTCGAAAGCGGGGTGGCGACGGTCCAGGTGGAAATTGGGCTGTGCGTAACTGGAGGGGCCGGGGACGCGATGTTAGACGATGATGGCTCCGTCTCACGCGTGCTCGGCCCGGCATCCTGGCTGGTCGATCTCTTCGCTCGCTTCCTCCCCTTGCGCCCGCCCTCCCACTCCTTGACTGCAATCTCAAGCTCGACACCCTTCTTCCCCTCCACCAGCAGATCCGCGATCTTCGCGAACCGCGTATCCTCCTTCGACTTGTCCTTCCCCTTATTCGGCTCCTCCTTCTCCTTTCCCCTCCCCCTCACGCTCTTCGCGCGTGCCCTGCCCTTCCCCTTCCCCTCCTCGTCCACCGGAGAGTCGTCCTCTCCACCACCCCCATCAGGCGGGTCCTTCGCGCCACGTATGCGCCGGGGCCTGCTGGGACCTGCGCCGCCGTCCTTGATCTTGAGCTTCGCGAGTGCGTTGGAGCCGGGGCGGAACCGCCAGTCGGGGTATCGTTTCCGGTGTTCGAGCTGGGCGAGCGCGGCTTTGGCTTCCCATTCGTCGCGTTCTTCTTTCGGGAGGGTCTTCCAGTACATGCCTGCCATGAAATATATCAGAATGGGAATCTAGGGAGGATGGAGGATGGAGGAAAGGGGAGGGGGGACGCACCGATGATCTTGGAGAGGTTACTATGGTTCCCCTCGACCTTCCCCGTGACCTGCTGCGAGCGGATGAAGGAGGAGCGGAACAGGATGAAGGCGTTCGGGGGGCGGGGGATGTACGACGCGTCCCGGCGTTTCCCGTGGGACGTGCGGGGCGGCGGAGGCTGGGGGCCGGGCGTCGGTTCGTCCATCGACGAAAAGGTGAAGGGGACGAGGGAGAGATCGGGGCTCGCGGCGGTCGAGTCGAAGGAGAGTGGCGTCATTTCGGTGTAGAAGGTGTAGGTCATCGGGGGGTCTACGAGACTTGGCATATCTACCCGCACGCACTTGTGAGCCCATAGTCCAAGGAAGAACCTTAGAAAGGGCACTACTCACCCTCGTCGTCTCTCGTGTCCTCCTCGTCGTCTTCCTCTTCATGGTCGCGGATGGGGGGCATACTCGTGGGCAGAGGGTACGTGGGGGTGCCAGAGCAGGCTTTATGAACCAACGAGGCGGATTCCCACAGGATCGAGCCAGGGAAGAGAAGAGTGGAAGGGAAGGACGCAGTGGTACGCCCTACGTCCGGAGTAATTTCGACATATCCGAGTGAACAATAAGAGAGAACCACAACGAGATCCATCAGGCGAATAAGGCCCGCCACTTCGGGTCCACGTGACTCATTCGTATCTTGCGCCAGCTCGGACTCGGAGATCGCTTTCGTCCTTGTTCAAGTTGCACCCACAGTTCATTCGAGTCGCACCCACAGTTCATTCTCTCCTCGTCTCGACCCCATGACCCGTGCCTTGTTCCCAAAACCACCATCGACGCGGATCGGGGAACAAAGGGGAGACCTTATCTGATCCACCAGATCCCCTTCGAAGCCGCCAATGGGCAAAAGTCAAAAGCCGCGGCGAGTGAAAATGCTAAAGCCACCCTCGCGTGTGGGTATGACTCGACGATGCGTCCTCGAGGCGGGCACGTTGTCTGCCTTTTGCTCGTTTCCATCGACTGCACAGGTTCATCGAGGCTATACCTAAAGCCCTCGTAATCCCCTCCGCCGTCACACTCACAGCTGGACACGAGCCTCGCGAAACACCCCCCCCCGCTATTTTCCACGACATCCGAGACCTCACCACGATCACGATCACGATACATCCCAGCTGATCACATGGCCTGTCCATTTGCCTACGTTTTGACGTCGTCCTCGGCACCATAGGGCACCATCTGAATCATACCCCCTTCCGGCCCGTACCCGCGTTCCTGGCGCTCTTCTTCCCCTTCTTCCCAGCTGCGTCATGCGTCATGCAGGTACGGGCTTTCGTGTCGGTGTGCTTGAGCTCGTTTTTTTTGGCCGCGAATGTAGGTAGACATCGCCGACGTCTGCTTCTTGGGCCCACTTGCAACACTGCTTCGTAACGTCGATCGGACTACTTCTGGAAGAGGCGCTATCCATGCCCATTTAATAGCTCCTAGATGAACACAGGTACGTGGCTATATCATCCATATCACGACACGAACGCTTAATACGAGACGATGGATGCAGCTTATCCTATTAAACCTCGGTTTCATCCCCGTCTTCAATATCTCACCATCGATCAACATCGCCGTCCTTCGAGCTCGACATTATCTGTCGGGCTCGCACTCACATGTGCCTTGCATACCAGATATCTGGTAGCTTGACGCATCATATTGAACGTCGATGTCATCTCCGTAGTACGCCTCTCATCCCACCATCATCCAAACATAACTGCTCTGTAGCGAGGTATACCCTCCATCGACGTTTATCTATCGCGCTCCCACTCATATACGGCTTACATTCCAGGTACGGGTGGCTGATCTCCACGCGCCAGGGTCTACCCAGGCCCGACAGACGTTACAACACCCTGTTCATCGCTGCACTATCCTTTATGCCGCGGCACATAGGGACTGGCGCACGACGATCCGAAGACCGGGGTAAAGGCTTCACAGTCACGTCACCTCGTATGTTACGTTACGTTTGGGCTGTACCCTCGCAACGCTACTCCTCGTGCGTGACTCGTTTCAGGTACTCCATTCGAAGGCAACCCTTCGTCGAGCGTGTGAGACATATGGAATACAAGAGTTCTGCTCTACCAACAATCTCCCAGAAACCCGTGCAGTTGGACGCTCGAGGAACGCCACGAGGATATCAAATCCCACGGCACCGCGCCTTCTTGCGTCGTCAAGGGGTATGTCAATGTTTATTCACACGGGCGTCTCGGACTCGGCCTCAGGGTGATATGTTTAATGGTCGTCGGGAGTCTGCAGCTCGTCCTCGTCAGCAGCATACCCGAACACAGCGCCAGGCCCTGGAACTTTTGTTTGAGTATTTTTTGCTTCCTTCTGCAAGTACATACATAGAACGAATGTGTTGACGTCCGATTTTCCCTGCGATCGACGGTCAGAAGCCCCCATGGGGTTATCGAGTTCACGCTTCGATAGCTCATTGCCCAGCGAGAACGGAGCGTCTGCCATCCAATCCAGGTCAGTCAGACCCAAAAACGCGTTCATTTCTCTCAACACCGTCGACTTGACCTTCCAACTAGCCTCGGAAATTGCAGGGATCTCCTCCGACCCTCCCCTCCGCTGTCGAGTTGTTCAGAACACCCTCAACGACCAGCGACTTTTCTCGGCAAGCAACACCGAGTTATACACACTCGAACATATACCCACGCTCATGCTAATGTTTATTCCAGGGAGATCTCCCATGCGATTCGCGCTCTGGAGGAGAAGCACCGCTTCACTGCGTCGGCTCGAATTCGAGTAACCTTTTCTAGGCAGCCGGTACCAACAACAGGACGAACACAACCCCAGATTCTGTTTGCTCGACGTCCTTTCCCCACGACATGCCTTCCCTCGTGGTGATTGAACGCCAATGTCAGAGCGCGTCTAGACGAGGCACTGCACGCCATTCGATTCTTGGGAAAGACCGTTTTTGAGTGGGCAGGGGGACGCGTCTCCGTGGAGACCGCATGGGTCTATAACAACACACGCTCACGCCAGTAACGGCATTCATGATCGACAAGCCTCATTGTCTGGATATCCTAGTAGAAGCTGGTGATTCTCCTGCGTCTAATATCGGTCTCGGCCGGTCAAGTACCCAATCTAAATACTCTATTTCACGCGCATATCGGCCGTTTCAACGGGCAGCGAAGCCCTCTCGTTCTCTCCGAGATACTATTTCGAAGACACGGGTATCTATTACCGGCGCCTTGTCCCTGGATCCAACTCTGGGCATCGCAGACGTGGTGGCCTCTTCAGCATCGCGTCCCTGGAATCCTGTGTGTCATTCAACCACATCCACTCGAGCTACATGTACTGACTGGAATTGGATAGATACATTCGGTTTTTCGGAAACCAGCCAGGCCTTTCGAACGACATGTGATCGCGGGCACTGGCGGGGATCATGTTTACCGACACTGGCTTCGTGAATCAAAGGCTGCTGATCCTTATGTTTAGCGCGTGATAATCCATACCTAGCTTGGTGCTTCCAGAGATGAATCCTCGGATGAGCGACTTCCACGATAGTTCCCTCACTCCGATCAGCTCGTGCTCCGTGGGTAGCTATTCCAAGGGTTCAATTTCTCAACGACCTACACAATCGAGACCTGACAGTTCGAATTCAGGGTTGAATTCTACCGCATCATCGGACAGAGTCGGTATCTCATGCTCAAGCTTCTCTTCGCGAAAGATGGATTCGACAGAGTGACATATCGCCTCTCCTGTCTCTTCCGTGTGCTCTCGCCTTTTCCGGTGGAGTCGCACCCATCCTCACCTAACACCGTCCATGTGGAAGGAAGCGTGAGCGAACCAGAAGCATAATCTACGCCTACACGCGTGTCTCGGTTGAATTTATTCTATACGGGGATTCTCGGGTTGCGCCTCCAAAGATGTTGATAACGCCTGGGATGGTGTTGTCGAATGCGTGCGACGGACTCGTGTGGGGTCATTTTCTCTTTGCGACACATTAAGTCGGTCACCTGCGTTGTTGTACTTCTGCTCTTTTGGATTAATCCACGATGTGCGCGGAGAAGTTCGAGAGGTGAGAATTGCTGTAACATACGCGTACGCCGCCTTCACCGGGGGATGACGTGTCTGCAACGACGAATCGGTAGAACCAGATAGCGCACTCAACTTCCAAAGACATCCGACACACAGCCATTTCTCCAAGCGAATCTCCGACCCCTCGGCCATCATCTACTTTTCTTGTATGTGCAATCTGCGCCTCTTGAGGTGCCGACAACCAGAACTCGTCGGGTCTTTCTCCAAGATGCGCCGGGGTCTCTGCTTCCATCTCTATCAAGCCATCGGAATCATCAGAAATGATATAAGGATACGCGTCATCGGTTCCTTCCTCGGATCGCTTGATAGCTGTGCCGGTATTTATCTGGGTCGCCGTCTTATACGCTTCAACGTCCCGACTCCCGAACACATCTTCATAGTCAATCCAACTGCGTAGTCGATCCGAGTGTTTAATGAATTCTCTCGCTTTTCTACACAAGTCACGGACATGAATCGAAAAGAAGCCCAAGCACGTTACTCCATGAAGGCAAGGACTGGTTACATCGAAAGAACTTTTGAAGAACTTGCCCCCTCGACACATCATGAACGTCCCTGATACGAAGGTATCTGTTCCTTTTCCTTCGACCCAACTTCGATCTGTCTGATGTGAAAGAGAGGTGGTTCTTCGATTCGTGTGTATGCACGCTACTCCGGCGGCCCTTAAATCTTCACTTGCTTCATCATGACGGCGTCTTGTCCTCTTTACTACGCAGCTTGATGGACACTACTTGACGGCAAGAAAGTCTTATAGGAGAGTGCAATCGACACAACATCACGCCACTACGTTCGTCGTGTGCGAGACATCGACATTTACAGGCGCAACCATCACGATACGCTCTGCGCGGAAGATTATTCTGTGGGTGTTCTGCAGTTTACGAGCGATGCGAGTTTAGACTGGATCGCTGCTTCGCATCAGTGGGCGTCGTACGGGTAACTACAAGAGTCTTTCCGATCCTGACTGTAACGGCTATAAGCCTACAACCCGCTGCTATATCCTTCCATCTCATACAGCCTCACATTCCCCTTCCGACAACAGTTGTAGCTTCATCCTATGCACCACATTCTTTTGTTGTACCTGGCAGTACTGCTACCCATCCAAACGACGGGACAGACTGTATCGAGAGTAAGACGGTCGTTTCCATGGGCATTTCCGCCGTACGTCGCATAAAACTCTGTGGCGGCAGCAACTAACTCGGAACTTCGAAAAGAGACTTTCCATTCAACGACACACCAACGCCGGGCATGCCTCCGCTGCCAGCCTGGATGACACTCACTTATCCAGCTTACCCAGCAGAGTCCTCCCAGAGCACCCATCATCCTGTCGTGACACCACCCCCCGCATATCAGACCAAAGCACCGCTTGTGGACGAGTCCACCACCCGTGCGAGACCAAATGCGAGCGCCTCGTCTACCCGAACATCCACGTCGTCCTCAAGCAAGACATCCGCGAATTCACCGAATCCCTCGTCTTTGGTCTCTAGCAGTCCGTCCGCTACTCTCCCCGGCGAAGCCGCGTCTTCAGGCACGAAAGAGCCGCTTGCCACTGATATCCCACCATCGAGGAACAACAATCTAATAGGAGCTATCGTCAGCGGTGTCTTAGGCGGACTCGCCGTGTTCATTTTGCTATCTGTGATCTGCTACCAATTTCGACGGCGCAGGAGAAGCGGTGCCATCCCAGTGCTTGTTCCTCTCCATCACGATCCCTATTATACCCAACCGTCTGGCAGGAATGGTGAGTACAGACTCTCGTAGTGTGTTCAACCCATTCTGCCGTGGTAACCATTATCTTAGAGAAACCGGCACATACTCCCATGGCCATCGACCATCCTAGGGACGACGCGGAAGTCGCCGATAGCATCTCCCGCATTCCATCTAGCATCAGGAAAGGCCCCAGGGCCCAGCAGCGGAGCGGGACGTAGAGGTGGAACGGTTAAGCCAGCGTATCGTAGCCTTGGAGATTTTGAAACGGCAGCTTGAGGATCGGCTGCGTGAGGGGAATGCTCCGCCAGACTATGCAAGCCAACTGAGCGTTGAACGCTGAAGGCGAGTCACCTGTACAGCTTAGGGATGCGCGACAATTGATTCGGCATGCAGACGATGTTGGATTCATGCAAAGCGTGAGCCGCGATAACCCGGAGCTCTCTGTCTGTATGACTCGATGATGGTCCGAACCATGTGTGTATGGACCATTGTGGCAAAGGATCACCGATATAAGTCCATGTATGACTTCGAACATAACAATGTATCGCATGCTCCTCGCGACCCTCAGAGAACATCGTTCCCGTAGCCTTCGGAAATCACGGTATAGTTACCAGTCATGAACACCCTGCGTGTAGTCTTGGCTTTGTTCCGTATCGAACCACGCAGACGCGCCTACAACACCGGTGACCACAACTTGAACGGCAAGGCCACACCACTAGTTGACAAACAATATGCACCTGAAGTGACACCCGGCAGCTGAGAGACCCGAAGAAAGAGGGCAGATCGTACGAACCTCGAATACACAGAGAAACAACTGATGGCCCGCCAGTGCCCACCGGAAACGTGGCTCGCGCCTCCAAAATCAGCCCGACTAGGGCAGGACATCCGTGCGCCTATGAACATCGCCTTCGGAAGCCACTGCGAGAAGAGCCGCGCCATTCACGACCTTTCGTCTTCAGAGCTATCCCTAGCGTGAAAGAGCATCTCGAGGATGGGAGCACCGTTTGTTGGTGTGCTGGAACAAAGCCTCTCCGTTGAGAAGGTCAGGTATAAAATGACGGAGAAACGCACGTTAGAGACAGCACACAACAAAAGGACGCCCTCCATCTCCATCGGAAACCTCGCCACCGGTGTCCGGAGCCAGGAAGCTTAATAACGGTGATATGCGTCTCCTGATTCCAACTGTGCGACGCGAGCCCCAAACCATTTTCAAGTTGTATGCGTGCTGGGCACTGCGCCTACGTGTATCATGAACGATTCCATACTGGCGACCGATATTTTGAGAAGGACAAATACGCACCGAGATTTATCCTGATCGCCCTCCCAAGGTCGGCGACATCGTCACCATCGATTCAGAACCACGCCGTCGTTGCAAACGCCTTTGGAGGAATTCGAGACATTCAGTACAGGATTAGAAGGTAGGAGACCTGGACGTACCTTTCCGCCTGGCTAACCTCCCATGACCGCCACCGCGACACCCGTTGTCGCGCCCATAATTCCACGACCCTCGATGGCTTGGGCGGGTGATTCGTCGTCGGAGAGCCTACTGACTCTCTGGAGGAGAATGTCAGTACCGTCATAGCAAGGCAGGAGAAGGAACGTAGTACATCGACACGAGAGAAGTTGATGAGAGTGTATGGTGTTCTCGAGTGATAGGCCGCGGAATGACGGGCTTTTTGTTTCTGGCCCCGTCTGGTGGCAAGAGGCACCTGACACAGTGGATGATAGTTCGGATCGTCCTTCAGCGAAGAGACCGGGGAGGAAACTGCGTATGTCGTCCCTTGCAGAACTTACAAGGTCAAGGCGTCAGTAAAAGATCCAGAACGACGGGATGAGCAACACACCTGGCAGTGCATCCGCCGCCTCTCCTTCCTGCTAAGCTCCAACGCTGACCCTTGCGCATGTGTCGACGGCAACCGAGACCTGTCCTGGTGATATCACGATGCCATCATTGGTGGGTCGAGATGGCGAGCCTGAATCCGAAGGACTAAACGATGGGCGCGAAACTGCACTGCTATGCGATGTTGCGCGGTGAAAATTGGATAAGGGCGCCTATCGGGTCAGATGTCGATTGCTTGAACGCGGAAAGGCAAGGCACAACATGGACCTTGAGGAATAGTGGACTCAAGCGGAGGTGAGAGATGTCTTGGGGGAGGAGGCAACGTCAGATTCCGGGATGTTTGGCCACCACCATGAGTCCAAACATCGGAGGTTCTTCCGTCCATTCCGTCCTCTTTCCTCGGATATACCACTTGCTACGGGCAGCGCATATGTCGAAGTTTTGACGGGACGAACTTAGCTTCTAGCTTCTGTACACTCCCTAAGCCCGTTATCAATGATCGCACCGTGCCCTCATCTCCGAGTTTTCCCTGGGTCCGGTACCCGGAATCAAACCCGCAGAGTACTTGGAATACTCATCGGCACCTTCTATGAGAGCACCTCGTCGTCCAGGATGAGCATCACATCGTGTCCTCGATTTAGAGCTGAGATCTCTGCCCAGCACCTTCATGTTCGCCCATGACGAGCGCATGCAGATTCGGGGAATTGCTTTGGCGATGCTGAAGAACATAGCTGCGATAACCACATCTACTCTCCTTTATGGTGCGTAACGTCCTGTTCACCTAGATTCAACTGAAAATCTTCGCCTCAGGAACATTCGTACTACTCCTCTCCCCCTCCGTATTCGTCGCCCTGCGCGGTCCCCCGCCATATTTCCTACGTCCTCTGACATTCCTTTCTAGCCAACGACGGGTCAAGTGTCCTGCAAGAACCATACTCCCAAGCACAACCCTCCTCAGCTTCCTACTCTCCACCCTAAACTGGTCCACTACCACCCTCGCCGGGTCCGCCATCTCCACGTGGACATCAATCACCGGGCCCCTAGAGATCCCATCCATCCAGCGCCGCGTCGTCATCTTGGACGAAACATCAAATTGGACAGTCCCATCCCTAGTCCGTCTCCTCCGACGACTAAGTGGGCAAACCCCAGGTGATGCTCATGGATAGCATCGTCGTCTGGCGAGCATGGATGCTATGCAGTAGGCCGCCGATCACTCATGATCGCATCTCTCCTGCTCTTTGGAGCCTACGGTACGCAACATGGAGCCACCTCTACCTCATCCTGACAGATCCGACGCAGCGTCGTTCACCTTCCTTGGACTGACGTCGAGTCCCGGCGGGTATAGATCCCACGGAAGCATTCTTTCACCGATGTTCGGCACTTTCATCCAACATCGCGCCCGTAACCCTAAGTTTTAATCTAGTAGACTCTTCCAGTAGCACAGGAGCTCTTACAGACTTTATCAGCGTGGAGGTCGTCAAGAAGTTGGAGGCTCTCGATATCGTTTGGTAATCTTATCATAATCTTATCACATCTAATCATGTCAGTCGACATAATCAAATCACAGTTTGACACATAACCATCATGTCGTCAGACCTTGAAGCTTTGAAGCTTGAAGGATTCGCTTCGTGATACCTTCACGCGTTGCGCTGGACATCTAGAAACTCATTCAAACTACGCAACAATCCTTTCATCGGTCTCTAAAAAACCTCTAGATCTACTACGCATGGGTCCCGCAGCTCCGGCTGCTGACTACATCCCGATACCTCGATATCCGGCCGCGCGTTTCACGGTGTATATAACCGTGCTCACTTCCCCGTATGTTAAAGATTCTCTTCGCGCCGCCCTCCGAACTCGTAAGCATGAGCCAGCCTTGCCGTTTCGTGCCTGTACTAATCTTATCATCGCAGTCTATCGACCTAAGCCTTTTAGTCAGAGCGCTCCGCTGAGCGGACTCTCACCTCTCCGGGCCTTGTTCAGAACAAAACAGAATTGGAAAGCATATAAATACTGCGGGGAGCTGGACATCGACCAACGACCCACCGACCATGCTTTTCCTACCAAGCCTGTTATTCCTGTTCCTCTCTATCTGCTCCCGTCTTGTCTCAGGTTCTCCCGCAGCCCGCGCTGATCTCAAAGGAAGCCTCACATCCCTAGGAATCAGCGCTTCGTTCCCCGGTGACGCGTCGTACGCATCCGCTAGCACCGCTTGTACGTTTACCTGCGATCCATCATCCTACAACCACTAACGCTTTCACGCAGTCAACTTACGTTTCACATTCTCACCCGCCGCCGTCACCTTCCCCAAGAGCGCGGAGCAAGTCTCCCAGATCGTCAAGATTGGTGATGCGCAGGGATTGACTGTGGTCGCACGCAGCGGAGGCGTAAGTCATGACGTGGATGATGTCTTGGTCCTCCCAGCTGACGAAATATGGGGCCCGTAGCACAGTTACATCGCTAACGGACTCGGCGGAAAGGATGGAGCGCTCGTTGTTGACCTTAAGAACTTCAGCAAGGTGACGGTAGATTCCTCAAAGGGCACTGCGATAATCGAGACTGGAAACCGACTGGGCGATGTTGCCAGTGCGCTGGGGAATGCTGGAAGGGCGTTACCCTCATGGAGTCTGTCCCTATGTTGGCATCGGTGGACATGCGGGTATGTCCTTCCCCCCAGCTCATGCTTTGGAACGTCCCTGATGTCATAACGTGGAGCTCATGGCGGATTCGGTTTCTCTTCGCGCATGTGGGGCCTCACTCTCGACACCATCACGGCAGTGAATACCGTGCTGGCGAACGGCACGATTACTCGTGTGACCAATCAGAACAATCCGGACCTATTCTGGGTAAGTTCTTCATTATCATCATAGTGGCGCTGATTCAAGCGTTGGTATGCAGGGACTGCGAGGGTCCGCCAGCTCCTTTGGCATAACCACCTCCATCGAGGTCACCACTTTCCCCGCACCTCCTTCAGCGACCATCTTTCAGTACGACTGGGACCTCAACGTCACCGCTGCGGCGAAAGGAATCGCGGCGTTCCAATCATTTGTACAGACTGACATTCCATCGCACTTCGGTGGCGAGATCAACCTTTTCCGGGGCCCCACCGCTGGCACGGTCACGTTCTCGCTTACTGGTGGGTGGTACGCGCCTGTCCAAGGGTTGAACGCGACGTTGGCGCCGCTGATGCGCCAAATGCCGAGTGGGCCGAGGACGACGCTGCAGACGGGAACGTATGTGAACAGCGCGAGGATTCTGGCCGGCGGCTCGCTTGACACGAAGTCGAAACCGGATGGCCACGATACGTTTTATGCCAAGTCGTTGATGACTCCGCAAAGCGCGCCCATGTCGGACGCCGCCATCCTCGCATTCACCAAGTATCTCGCAAACCAGGGCTTCGCTTCCAAGACGGTGCGCAGTCAGCTTACTACCTTTCGTGTGATGAGATTCTGATCGCCGTATGTACCCGTTTGTGTACTTTTAGGAGTGGTTTGTCCAACTGGAGTTGTACGGCGGCAAGAATTCTGCGATCAATGCTGTGGCTCCGGACGCGACGGCCTTTGCGCATAGGAGTTCCACTTTCACGATCCAGTTCTATGCTTCCGCTCCTGGAAAGGCGCCGCCGTATCCGTCGTATGGTTTCACATTCATGGATGGTATGATCCTACTCAACCCGCCATGACGTCCTGACTTATACTGATGGTACTTGCATAGACATGGTCAAGACGTTGACGTCTAACAGCCCTCGGGACTGGGATTATGGGTGGGCTTGACATGTTCATGTTCTCGATATCACATTCCGTTGACTGAGATTCGTTCTCCTAGGGCATACCCCAATTACGTCGATGATAAGCTCGTGGACTGTAAGTATTGCGTTCAGCTTTGACTTCGGTCGTTTCATCAATCTGTTATTCAGGGAAACAACGCTACTATGGCGCTCACTATGCGCGCCTTCGATCATTGAAAGACAAGTACGATCCCAAGGACTTATTCACCTTCCCTACTGCGATCGAAGAGTAATCATCCCCACCCGCCGACCGCTTTCTCGGCGGTTCCTTTATCATGGCCTACTCCGATGTTACCTCTTGCCTTCATAATCGAACTTATATCAGTATATCAGAAATTCGACATCTAATATTATGCTTTAATCATCATTCAGCAACGTTGGAGCGCTGAGCGCTGAGCACGCAATGGATGTTGCAAAGATCGAAGGAAGGCAACGCAGAGATGGTTTGTGATACAGGCGTGATCAGATAAGATAAATTTTGATCAGAATTTTCCGCCAAGTCAATCTCCGCTCTTGACCATGACGACAACTGCGAGCGACCCTCTTGCCTGACACGTACGCGTCCTTATCAACCAAAGATTCTCAAGGTAGCCTAACATCAAACGGAACGATAATTACTGGTCCTAGCGCTTCGTCGGTTGGTAGATGGAAGTGCGTGGATTAAGCTGAATCTCAAAGGATATGCTGGAAATTTCGACGCAGCTTTATTGTCAGATGGGTCTCCTTGGCACTCCACTCCTCATTTTCGTACGCAAGCCTCACCTGCCTCGTACAGGTGCTCGGCGATGCGAACCTTAAATGCACTCGCTTTAGAGGTGTGCGCATCCTGACATCCTGATCACATCTGTCATGGTGGTCATGCGACGAACAAAGTGTAAGCCTCGATCAATGCTGGGAACAGGAGGTAAGAAGGCCGAAGCCAAGGGAAACGGATGGCTCTATCTACAGTGGCAGTGCATCAGCACGTTAATATAGCATTGGGCACCCCATCACTCCTCACATAAAGGGGACGACGGGTCTTTGATCTCGTATCCTGTCCGACGCCCACTTTCATGTCATGATCACTTCTACGGAGCGCGGGTTGCTCCAGAAGCTGGGATATCTGATGCTTTGGTACATCGCTCGGCTTGCCACTTCGTTGCTATTGTATGGTAAGTTGATTTTCATCATCATGGGGAATCATGATCAAGATCATACGGAGTCGTTGACATTTTTTGTTCTGTTCGCTCTGGCAGGAATGTTCACGGTGGTTTTTTCGCTCACTACACTGGCTATATTGCGAGTCCTCTTCGTTATCCCATCGAAACGCAGTATCTAACCCGACTCGCGTATTGAAATAGTCGACGCCCTGTCCGGTCCTTGGGGACGTGGGTGATGTTCGGTAGCACGATGATCAGCTTCAGCCTTGCCATGCTGTACTGGACCTCAGACCTCGCCGCATTGACCATGCAGACCTGGCGGACGCTGTCGAACGGGTCCACCGGATTGGAGCGGTACTCGAGGGGGTACGACGACGAGGGGCCGTTCTTTGTTCTTGGCAGGATCATGGATTCCACTGTCCCGTGTCTCGTTCGTCGCTTCTGACTTCGCTTTTTCTCGACGAGCACGAAGAGTTCATTTCGGTTATTGTGTAGATGATTATCAACGACGTGATTGTGATTTGGAGGGCATGGGTGCTGTGTTTGGAGCGGCGATGGCTGATCGTCGGACCACTCGCATTGCTTCTCGGGACATGTGGTGAGTTAAATCCAGCTTCGGGTCATTCTGTCTATTTGTTAATCAGTATATGTTACGATATCCAGCTGCGGCATTTACGTTTCTTGGACTGACATCAACATCTGCTGCGCATACGGCGTACGTCGCTCATCAGGATAAGGTCGCCAGTGGCCTCATGTACGCAGTTGGGGCGCTGTCGTTCTCGACCAATGTCGTATCAACGCTGTTGATCGCATATTGGCTGTGGTACGGTCTCCTCATGTCCTTTGGACAAGGATATGCTTACATATCTTGCCATACGATGGTTACCAGGGACTATCGAAAATCGTGGAATGTGGGCGTTGGCGGTCGGTGGTCCCATGTGCAGACGATTCTCCTTATGATTGTCGAGTCTGGAGCCGTCTATCTCTTGTCCCAGGTGAGCTGAGAACATGGATCTACGTAAAGTTGCTAACCTCCCCACTCTTAGATCATAACTGTGGTGGTGTTCAACCAGGGCAGCAACATAAATACGCCGCAAGCCTATTTTGAGACCATCATCTGGGCAGCCTATATTCAGAGCGTGGTGAGTTGAGGAGTTTCACCACGTATGGACCCTTCTTGAAAATGGACAATTAGGGAATGTATCCGACGATTGTCTTGTTGTTGATTGAACAGAAGCGTTCCTTCTCGGATATGGAGTGTTTCGTCACGACGTTGGTTGCTGATTCGAAAGGCCAAGCTTGACCGAGACTACGAGATGAAGAAAGGTCAGTTGAGGATCTCTGGAGGCTTTACCGTACACTACTTACTCTCGTACCGACTTGGGTTGAAGTTACTGAAATAAGCTATTCAATCCCTTGTCGAGAAGGTCAACGAGCTTGAAGGATTTTCGGCCTGTTGGAGAAACGCCTTCGTAGATTTTCCCCAACTCACCAGCAGGGAACATCTGATTGGCGAACTCAACAGAGACGGTTCTGTTACTCTTGTGTGCGTTGTTGCAGAAAGATTTGGACTGGGAACGACCGGGTGAACCTCGGGTGTTTGGACTCAAAGTCGTCGCCAAACATCTCAAGGCCGTGTTGTTGACTTTTCCGTCCACTGCATCCTGGATCAAGACTCTCCCGTCTGCGTTTTGCGTACATCCAATACCTGTATTAATGTTCCGCCTTCCTTCTCCTGCCTTTCTGCGACCCCACGGACAATCTTTCTAGACACTCAGTGGCCCGTCCCTAAGAATGAATCATCTGCGCAAGCCATACACGCCGGGTCTACTCGAAGGTCGTGGTGCTACGGCGGCAATGATGGGTCTCGTGATGGCGCTTCTGGGATGTCATCCAGGTTGAAAGGTACGTCCAGGTCTCCTAACTTCCGATCATGTACTAAACATCGTGCATTCTTCCTCCCGCTTTGCCATAAAGGCGTTCATATTATACGAGCTCCGAGGACATGGTTCTGAATCGATGTCGAGGATGTAGCCTCTCTTCCGCATCATGGGAGGGGATCAGTATAGGTCTCGGTGTGTGTGTTCATCTCAAAATATCGGTCTGCGGAATGGAATCGTTTATAATACACGTAGGCGCAGTTCCCAACGCACATACACCTTGAAAATGGTCCGGAGCTCGCGTTCAAGATCTGGAATCAGAAGGCGCTTATCATCGTTATTAGTCTTCCTGGCTCGCAGCCGGCGGCGGTCACATTTCCGACGGAGAGGGAAGGCGCTGTTTCTGTCATGTCACTAAGGTGCTTTTCTCCGTCATTTTCTACGCGTCCTTCTCAACGGAGCGGGTTTTCTTCCTGGGTTTGGCTTAGGCTAGTATGCTGTTACCTTCCAGGCGGCTGCGACGCTGCGCGCTTTTAGAGGAGCTGGACGGTCCACGAGGAGGCTCAACTCGAAAATGCATGTAGGCCATGCGATCGGTCGAGGTACACTTATATAGCGCGGCTCATTGAGTCTACGCACCGACCCGAGTCTCGGATGCTTCCCAAATGATTTGTGTTTCTTCCGTCAAAAGCGTTTAGGAGAGATAAGTACACCGTGATCCTGAGGGCTGATGTTCTCTGAGGGACGCGCAGAGCGTGCAATACATTGTTTATTGTGTTTGAGGTCAGACACGGACTTGATCGGTGATGCGTCGTCCTTTACCACAATGATCCTGACGAAGAGCCCCCGGGGTATCGCAGCTCAGGCGTTGCATGAATCCAACATCCTGTAGGTGTCCGTGAATCAAGAATGCATACAGTTGACACGTCTTCAGTGTTCGAGGAGCTGGGAAGGACGTCTCCTCTGGCAGGTGGAATCAATCACTACGAGAGGGTGACATGCATCTGTCAACTGTAGACTCGACGACCTAGCAACTGGACAGCGCGCGGATTGCAATCATCGCTGTCGATTCATACATGACCGGTGATATCCGTGGGATGGTTCGCTCAAGCTTCGTTGACCACCACCACATGACTTTTTAGCCCGTGGTTTTAAAGCATGTTGCTCTCAATGCCCATGCTTCCTTTCGCTGCGCCTCCTACACAAACTTTTCGGCATCATGATCAGCCCCGAGGAACATGAATTCCTTAAGTCTCGGGGAATCGCCCTTCTCTCTCGCTTAGCCCTTATCGCGTCTTCCTTGTTGCCATACGGTGGGCTCTTCGTATGGTGCTTCAACAATCTCTTCATTAAATTATTCTAAGGAACATCAATACTGCTTTTCTTTCTGTCAACATACACTCTATTGTAGGTGAATGTGTAGTAAAATTGGTGGACGTCTCTGACCTGATGAAAAGTCGAAGGCCTGCGAAGTCTCTAACTATATGGACAATGTTTGGAGCGACTCTCATCAGCTTTCTCTTCGCGACAATGTACTGGGCTGCGGCAGTAGCGTCAGTGGCAGGAGATGTCCACGACGCGTTCCTCGGCAGCACACCGTGGTCCTCTGACGAATGGCAGGCATATCGCAGACGTACCTTTGTCGTGTATCAGATCTCGGCTTGGGCAGCACAGGGCCTAGTATGTCCCTTCCATCGACGTACCGATTTGATAAGGCATGACCTCGATTTCTATTTTCAAATAATTACGAACGACATGATAGTAGTTTGGAGAGCATGGGTACTCTGCTTCAGATATCGACGGCTGATGGGCGGGATTTTCATCCTTCTGCTTGGAACATGTGGTGAGTTCCTGAGTCTTCGAACTATGTAGCATTAGTTTTTCATGTCCTCCATTCCAGGACTGTCATTCACAATTTTAGGGCTTACGTCGAGTGTCAAGGGCCTCGACATGTACCTGGCTGGGGGAACTACTGTTATTGCCCTGTTCGAGACGGCAGCAGCCCTATCACTTGCCACAAACACGCTTTCAACTATGCTCATTGCATACACATTATGGTATCTATCGATACACATATTTCGGTTTCGACAAACCTCACAATCAAATTTGATCTATTTATAGGTCCAATCGCAAGATGTGGAGGGGCGGAGTTGGTATGCGCTGGTCGCAAGTGCAGAGAATCCTGCTCATGATCGTAGAGTCCGGAGCTCTGTATCTCGTGTCTCAGGTGAGTGGTCATTCCTGGTCTACTGGGTAATTCGATTTATCACTTCTTAGATGACAGCTATGACTGTCCTCCGCAAATTAAACAGCAGTAAGGAGGGCACACGGGACGCATATTTTGCAAATATAATTTGGGCCGCTTATATTCAGATAACAGTCAGTGACCACCTTTCCTACCATCCTAGCGCCGCTGGATTAATCAAATCTTCAGGCGATGTACCCAACCATCGTGTTTCTGCTCATCAGATACAAGCAATCGTTCACAGATATGGACTGTTTTGCTGTAACTCATACGGACGTTCGACAGAGTTCCGTGTAGGTCTTCGCGTACCGAACATCCGGTGGTTCCAAGTTGATGACGAGACATCTTGGGGACTGGGTGAAGTCACTCTTCCGCCGGTAATGCAATTTGTCTGCTTCCAGCGCCGGTCACCTTCTCTTGGCATCACAGTCTCGAATCGGGCGCTGGGCTCGTCCGCGATGTCCGTGTTAAAATTGGAAATAAGAACTGGGAAATCATCGTCTCGCGTTGCGCAGCGGTCTTGCGAGTACGTCTCCCTTTAAGGCTTAGGGTAGTCAGTAATATGACATCCTTCCTCGAATTCCATGACTTCGCCGCCAAGATGTCACTATCTCATTGCCTCATTCTTGACGCGTTTGATCCTATGAGTGGCATCGCGGCATATGGTGAGATACTTGGCAGATCGCTGTTGCTTGATATCAGTCCAATCTGTCATACGATGCCCCATGTAAACTGTATGCGCGATCATACAACTTCTTCGACATCAGTCAAGTTGAAGAAGAGTGTCCGTATGATGATTTGTCAACGTTACCATTGTTCTCGGCGAGCTTGATGCGGACTCCGAAGACACAACAGTCATTCGTCATCGAGCTCAGCAACGTATCCAGTAATAGTACTTCTCCCCATAAGGTCTGCTCACGCCGGCGTCAGAAAGAGCTCGATGTAGCTATTGCTTCAGCATACATAATACAAGCAATCCCTACTCAAACAACCACATAGTGCCGCCAATCTATATCGTGGCTCCTCTCAGTCATTGTCCGAGAGGAAGATAGATACCGACGGAATACACCTCCTCCATCTCCTCCTTTCGGTCAAGCCCCCGCCTCTCCCCATCCCGCCATTCCAGAGGCACATTTCTCCACTCTACTGTCGCAACTTCGAGGGACTTGAGTGGTAGACTGTCGACGTTCCCATTATCCCGAGGGTCGGGCGTCTCTCCGTGGGCCCAGCATCTACTCTCGATCGCATCTAGCACCTCGTAATCTTTCAGCACCCTCGAGATATCAACTCGCCTTCCGACATAGTCCCTCGCCAACCTCCCTGTGCGCATATCTGAATATCCAGAATGGAGGTTATCGGCGATGTAAATCTCCTCTAGGGAAGGGAGGACGTTTTCCACTCCAGGAGCCGCGAAATCGCGTCGATACCTTATACTCGTCAGGATATTCGTATATGAGTAGCACCTCCCGTCGATCGGCGCCTCGATACGAAGAGACGCGAGTTGCGGAAGCATTCGGAGGAAGATTGGGACTGTTTCGTATGGCAGGGGGACACCCATGAACGCGAGCTTCCGAATAGGGGCACGTGAGCGTGTCTGCATCCTTACAAGGACGGGTATGAGATTCGCGTCGAAGGAGTGTGACGCTGCGATGGTGAACTTCGTCAACAATGGTAACGTTAGCGTATCAAAGAAGGGCGCGATTTGACCAGCAGGTGAAGAGCCTGAGAACTCGGCGATGAGGACCTGGAGACGCGCGAGCGTTACAGGCTGGGGTGAAGCAGGAATGTAGTCGTCGGCGTTCCATTGAGCGACCTTCAGATGGCATTTAACCAAACTGGTGCACCGCATCAGTAATCCTCGGGCTCGCAGGGGATGAAGAGCGACGTCGACAAGAGAAAGGTCGGTGAGCTGCTCGTAAGGGATATCGGACAAGATATTATCGGCGATGAACCCGAATGTACTATCAGCGCTGTCGAGATAGACCTCCCTGAGCTTCCTGCAATCACGGAGACTGATATTGCGCGTCGAAGTGAGCCGACGCGTGAACGCTCTGTCCGACTTCTCGTACGGCATCGAGAGGTGGAGGACCTCCAGCATCGGGAACCGTGCACCGCGGCATGAGGCGGAAGTGCTGATCATCTTCGTGAGTTTATGATGTAGCGAGAGAGGGGCGGAGAGGCTGAGGTTCCGTGTATGCGGACCACTACGTTGGATGACGGAGGAAAAGGAATTAGTAGAGGGTGTTGGTGGCATATTGAGAACGAGGGTCAAGGGGCGACCTCGCGCGAGACCAATCCAACTTTGAATAGCCATCATGCCATCGAAAGGCGCTGGACCATTGTGAGGTAGTTTGAGACCGACGTCTCCGTGACCACGCTCCCATAGTCTATTTCCCGCGGCTCTGCCCCTACAATCCAGCTTCCAGTCGAACGTCAGGAACGTCCACAGTCGTGGGTTATTCTGGGCAATAGCTCGCCAGTGGCTGCAAACACCGAGGAAAATATACGGGGCACGATGGCGCAGCGGTTGCGAGATCTTTCGACCTGCACACAGGGAGAATATCTCGAGGAGAATCTCTGTTGATAACGCGCGTATAGAAACGCGAGCTCGCTGGACGCGACTTGGGGTCAACGACTTCGTGTTTCTGACAAGCGACGACTTCGCGACGCGTTCAGGCCAGCCCTTCTGCTAGGAAATCATGAGATCCCGATACACGAACATAAAGCGAACGCGTACCATGCCCATTTGCAAGACCGGTGCTTCGTACGGAACAGACATAACGGCGCTGGTCTGCGAAACTGAAGGCATGGAGGACGAAGGGTTGTGGTTCAAGACGAACCTGAACAGTGTTTTTCCAGAGTCCGGTGAGATCAACAATCTAAGCGGTGTGCGGTGGCCAAGAACAATGGGCCATCGCGGAGTCCCGGAGCGTGAACCACTACCGCCTGATTCGATCGTGCCACTAATCCCAACTCCTCGATTTCCTTCATACGCTTCAGCCCTGTCACCTTTTACAATGCTCGGGGGTCGTCAGCCGGCGTCATCTGCTGGGAGATGTTCGCTTACCGTGACCACAGGCAATGAGAGGTTCTAAAACATTTCCGTTGCACCTCAAAGTGTTCCACTCCGAAATTCAGGTTCAATGGCACCCCCTCTTCCACATTGAAAACGCTTTGCGAGGTGCTGGTGCAGTTTCTTGTTCAGGCGATGGTAGGTGTCTCTGTGTTGCTTCATGTCTCAAGGCGAGACCAATCCTCGACGATTTAGACACATCTGGTAACGGGAGTCAAAGCTGGCTTTAAGTGGAGAAAACCAGTACTGAACGAAGTCGGGACGGGGAACTCACCCACAACAGTAAGTCCCGGTGAAGTTTACGCGTACGCCATGCAGAAGGGCGGTAGTCACTGAATCACCTCCATAGATCATAACATTCAATATAAAGGCCACCCGGAATTCGAATTGGACTAACTCGTCGTACGGTCCAACAAACCTCGAGTAAAGAGTACCACTACCAATGACAGAGGTTGCCAGCTGCAGAAAATCGTTCGTCATTAATCGATCAATCATTCTTCACTCCATCCCCCAAAAAGAAGTCTTACTTGTAGCTGTTCCTATTTCGAACCAACGTCCCTCATCGAACGTCTCCCAAGGTGTTGTATAAACCATGATGATGAACAGGTGAGAATCAAGGCGAGTTGGTTTGTGGCTGTGCAGTGACGCGTCGTCGAACGCGTACCAGAATCTTATCTAGTTTTGCTGAGAGCTTCAAGTACGACCACATACAAGTGAGTTTCAACACACGAATACATCTGGACACTCACCCATATATACAATGAATACATAGCGATGGGTGGGTGACTCCGGTCCTATCACCGCGCACAGCCACGGCGGTCACCCAAGGCCGCTATAGGAACAAGAACCCTCCTCCACACGCACATTCCTTTCTCCCTCTAACCCGCCTCTAATTCCACCCCTTCCGCTTCCTTCATCTTCTGTTTTCATTCCTTCACTTTAATCTGTCCAAGCTGCGCTATGCTGCCCCCACTTTCTCTGCTGGCCCTATGGCTGGCTTCGGCATCTTCATCTGTGCTTGCTGCGACCGCCGGCTCGTTCGCGGATGGAGGCAACACTCTAGTCAGCGCAATGATGGTGCGTAAATTGCCGTCTTGGATGATTTATGCTCACTGTTTCCGATTTCGTCTAGATGTTCTTGGGTAACACGGAAAAAGTATACATATTGGACAAGGCGGAAGGCAACGCCGTTCAGGTTAACGGTCACCCGGCATGGGGCTCTGTCTGGTGTGTGTGACATGCTGCTCTTTATGATATACAGTCTGAATGTACGGCAGGGATATCGGCACACACCAGGCGACGGTCATGGACGTCCGGAGTAACACCTTCTGCTCGTCCGGTATGCATCTCCCGAACGGGTCGTACGTCACGTTCGGCGGGAACAAAGCAATCGGTCGCGGCGAGAATCCATCCGACAGCGACGCATGGAACCCCGAATATCAGGACTTTGACGGCAGAAAAGCGATCCGCATCCTAAACCCCTGCACCTCGACCGACAATCTAAACTCGCCGGACTGCCAATGGTTCGATAACGTCGATGTTCTCTCCATGCAGAAGCAGCGGTGGTACTCCTCCGCTGAAGCTTTGGCCGACGGGTCGGTGGTGCTGATTGGTGGGTTCGTGAATGGTGGGTATATCAACCGGAATTACCCCAACACTGACCCTCAGTTCGAGGGTGGTGCTGCCGAAAATACGTACGAGTTTTACCCTGCGAATGGGCGCGGAGTGCAGCCTGTTCAGTTCCTAATCAAGACATCGGGGCTTAACGCATACGCACACGCTTTCCTACTGAACTCTGGGAAGATGCTCGTCCAGGCCAACGTCTCCACGAGTTCGTCGTATCCTTTCCCATTGGCTCTTTGTTTCTTATCGTACATTTTCTCGCAGTGATTTGGGACTACAACGCGAACGTGGAAACGCTCCTACCAGATATGCCTAGTAACGTCGTCCGTGTCTATCCTGCATCTGGTGCAGTCGCGATGCTCCCGCTTACACCCGCCAACAACTGGAATCCTACCCTTCTCTTCTGTGGCGGCTCCGATATGCCGGATGATGCATGGGGCAACTATGCGAATCCCGCGATTGACACGTGGAAGTACCCAGCGTCGCGCGACTGCCAACGCCTCACGCCTGAGCCTGCAGATGGCTCCGCGCCTGCGTACGAAGCCGACGATGATATGCTCGAGGGCAGGACCATGGGACAGTTCATTCTACTCCCCGATGGGAAGATGCTCGTCATCAATGGGGGTCTGAACGGCACAGCAGGATACGCCCTAGCCACCGGGCAGACTGCCTTGGCTAGCGACATGCCGTTTGGAATGTCCCTGGCGTCTGGTCCCGTCGGCACTCCCGCGATTTACGACCCTAATGCAGCGAAAGGCCATCGTTGGTCCAATGCTGGTCTCGGCACATCCGGCATCGCGCGGCTTTACCATTCGTCCGCCATGCTCCTTCCCGATGGCTCCGTCCTCGTCGCCGGCTCGAATCCCAATGTCGACATGAACACTTCCACCATCTTCCCTACAGAATACCGCGCCGAAATCTTTTACCCTCCTTACTTTGGCGCCACTACACGCCCGACTCCCTCCGGAGTCCCCGCACACATCTCATACGGTGGGAACGCGTTTGATATCACCCTCCCCGGAAGTTCGTACTCTGGCTCGGCTAACGCTGCTGCTGGCAATACCACCGTCGTTCTGTTGCGTGGTGGGTTCACCACGCATGCGATGAACATGGGCCAGCGATACCTACAACTCAATAATACATTCACCGTCACTGACGACGGCACCATCACCCTGCACGTCGCGCAGGCTCCCAACCCAAACGTCTTCCAACCCGGCCCGGCACTGCTCTTCGTCACCACCAACGGCGTACCCTCAGTCGGGACCATGGTCATTGTGGGCAACGGCGTGGTGGGGCCGCAGCCCACCGCGCCAGCCTCGCTGCTCCCGGCGAGCGTGCTCCTCGACACCGCGAAAGGCTCGGCATCCGGTACATCGACGACCCCCCAGGGCGGGCAGGGTAACGGTGCGACCGGACACACGGGGGCGATCGTAGGAGGTGTGGTCGGCGCGGTTGCCGTTATGGGTGTTCTGGGTGCGATCTTGGTCGCTCGCCGCCGCCGCGCCACCTCGTCGCAGAAAGCGACCTCGTACGCGATGACCGCGGGAGGGCAGGGTGTGGGTGTGGGTGTGGGTGCGGGGGGTATGCACGGTGGGATGAGGGGTTCTGACTCGAGTGCGGCTTTCGTTCCGTTACAGCATGATAATTCGAGCGAGGCGTGGAATGGGAGTACGACCCATTTGACGGGGAGCAGCCCGTATTTGGATGACGCGGGGCCGAGAGGGATGAACGCTATGGATTATGATACGTACGCGGCGAATTCTCCAAGGATAATTTCGACGCAGGCGCAGGGTCGACTCTATTAGGAGAGCTTTTGTAGGAATGTGCTTTTTCGTTCTTTTGGAATGACGTGTAGTATAGTATGGAGTTGTTGAATGCTTTCATCCCCGTTTTTTTTTGGTGTGGACGTTACCACCACCACCTCCTTATATTCTTCCGGTGGCTCCTTACGAGGGCTCGAGGCTGGTTTGTGGCTCGGCTACTTAGACAGGCAGACAGCGCAATGTGAAGTATTGGACTTAGGCTTGAAGATCGACACACAATCATGATGAAATCGCCGCTGGAAGCTACATCAAACCAATGATCTGCAGCCCACCTCAACACCGATATTTGTTCATGCATAACATCTCAACTGCGTACCAACATTTGTCAGCCGTCATGACCTCCAGCTCTCGGTTTACTCGACAGTGCGCGTCTGAATTCACACCGACATCGACTTGGACATCAAGGAGTTGCACGGAAACGCGAACGCCCTCCGACAATCTTCAAGTTCTTACGTCTGCCCACCTTTCCCATGGTCGGCCTGCCCCAACAATTCTCCAACACAAAAATATCATCCTCAGATCACAACCGTCTATCCAGCATCCTCACACCCAACCCCAACATCTGACCCATTACCTGACCCTCCACATTGTCCATTGTCTATGGACACCATGACGTCTACCTCGAAACCATCCTCCAAGTCTTCGCGGACTCCGGTGCTTTGAACGAAGAGACAAGCCTCCATGCATCATGCTCTGCGCTTTCCGGATAGCATCAAGGCCATGAAAGACAGAGCTCACCACCCTCGTCATGAATGGTATGCCCATCTGCTCTTTCCCAATGGGTCTCCTCACGCTCACACCTTCACTAAGGCACATCGCATACACCGGATATTGCTGCATGAGCGCTTCGACTCCCCTATTCACCGCCACGACCATCCATCTCCACTCCAGCTTCCACGCATACATTCGCTGGTCATTCTACCACACGTCGACCCCCTCATGCGCTACCTCTGCGCTACGTCTATCTCACATCCGCACCCTGCGCACACATCCCCGCCGCCTCCCTGACGCAAAGCTTGTCCAAACCCAACCACTCCTCCCATACCTTCGTCTCCGAGTCCTCATCACAGGGGCTTGATGCGCACCTCATCTCGAACTTGAGAGGGGCGCCGCTGGTGTGAATCCGGGGGTCGTGAGCGGGTGGTATGGGCTCTGTAGGGCACTGGAGACGTCAGTGGGGGGCAGATGAGCATCATGTCACTGGGCATGCGCGGGTTCTGTGCCCTCGGAGGGACGGTACTTCGCGTGTCGCGTGTTCACCAATAAAGAGCGGGGAGCAGAGACGACGAAGAATGTGGAGGGGTAGATCGACTTCGCCTGGCGCAGAGCTCAAAGACAGGGATAGCTCTCATAGTGGGTCGGGGGTACGGAAGCTATCAAACGAGGAGAGACAGGCTTGAGTTAGGACAGGATGGGATGATGGGAACGCGGCCCGAGAGCGCGAAGGGTCATCTAGCCACGGTCGGGCGCGTACCTCTCAAGTCTGTCAATCGGCAACTTCGCGAATGAGACTACCGGTTCCTGCCCTAGTCGAGCACGAGTACGTACAACAATATCATCAGGACGTCAATCGCTTATCGACCACCCCAGGATAGGCTTTCGATCGTGACTGAGAGGAGACGAAAACTACGTGGTAGCTCAGCAAAACGTTCGGTATCTTGGGGAGATGCGAAAGCTGTGTCTCGAGAGTAGAGATAAAATGGAAACCGAGGTTTGAAGCCTCAGACGAGAATACAGCCAGTTTCACCTACCAGGGAATCCCGCCCTGGTTCACGGAGGAGTTTATCAGCGTCCCAGGCATCCTTGATGGTCATTGTGAAGGATACTTCGTAGGAATCGCAGCATGCTGTCCAGGAGAGCGAATCAGATGCCAGGTTTCAGGAGATGGAAAGGACGCCTTGGATGGGCCAACGCCGCAGGAGTCGGTCTAGCGTCGCTCGAGGAGGGATAGACCGGAGGTCTGAAGCAACGAATCAGCCCTCACCCAGTGTTCCTCGATGTACCAAGAAGTGTGGACAAGAGTCCTCCGGCGCGCTCTTCGACTAGGGATGCCTCGGAAAGAAGCTGAGATATAAGCGTTGTGGGTCACGCAACTCCAGCCGCTCATTTCCTCTTTTCAGCTGCTTCAACATGCGGGGCGAACGGGGAAGCTAGCTGCGAAAGAAAGAATTGATTCAGATCAGAATCATGGCCCGTCCTGGAGTCGATCCCACGGGGAATAGTCTCAGGATATGTTTTCACGGACCTCCAGAACCGGCATCCGGTAGAAAAATACCCGAGATATTTGCAGCCGATTGGTCACCCACCACTTATAACTTGTACCTCAACGATGATGGCGCCAATTTCCCATACAGAATGTCTCTCCCCGCTCAATCCTCCTCCTCGTCAGCCAGGGCCCGTATCCTGGAGAAGCACGACGACGACGTCGTCATCGTTTCCGCTGTCCGCACCGCCATCACGAAGGCCCGAAAGGGCGGGTTCAGGGATACGATGCCCGACCTGATGCTCTCGCACGTCCTCCGCGCTGCGTACACCCAGCCCGGGCTCGATCCCGCTCTCATCGAAGACATCTCTGTGGGCAACGTCCTCCCCGAACGCGGCGGCGCCAGCGCAGCCCGCATGGCCGCTCTCCACGCTGGCATTCCGGACACGACCTCCCTCAACACTGTGAATCGCCAGTGCTCCTCGGGCCTCACCAGCGTCAACCACATCGCGGCTCAAATAAAGATTGGACAGATCGATATCGGTATCGGTGCGTCTCCCTCTCCCCTTCGCACAACAACTTTTACTAAAGCCCCATTCTCATCCAGGCGCCGGCGTCGAATCCATGACCCTCTCCTTCGGCAAGAAATACTCCGCCGACGAATTCTCCCCCGAAGTCCTCGAGAACCAACTCGCCAAGGACTGCCTCATCCCCATGGGCTTCACCTCCGAAAACGTCGCCACCGCCTACAACCTCTCCCGGCACGACCAAGACTCCTTCGCCGCCTCCTCCTTCCAAAAAGCCTCCGCCGCCCTCAAAGCCGGGAAATTCAAAGCAGAGATCCTCCCCGTCACCGCCAAGCTCATCGACCCCGTGACCAAGGCCGTGACGGAGGTGCTGGTGGACACGGACGACGGGATCAGGGAGGGCGTGACGGTGGAGAGCCTGGGGAGGCTGAAGCCCGCGTTTGCGAAGGAGGGGTCGACGCATGCGGGGAATGCGAGCCAGGTGTCGGATGGGGCGGCGGCGGTGCTGCTGGCGAGGCGGAGCGTCGCGAGGAGGCTGGGGTTGCCGGTGTTGGGCAAGTTTGTGGCGGCGGCGACGGTGGGGGTGCCGCCGAAGATTATGGGTGTTGGGCCGGCGTATGCTATCCCTAAGGTGCGTTTGTCTGTCTTTCTTGGTGGACCGGTGCTGACGCAGGGACGCTCCAAAGGTGCTCGAGAAGACGGGCCTATCCATCTCCGATATCGACTTCTACGAGATCAACGAGGCGTTCGCCAGCCAGGCCCTATACAGCGTGCAGACGCTAGGGATCCCGATGGAGAAGGTAAATGTGCATGGTGGGGCTATCGCTATCGGACATCCACTCGGCTGCAGTACGTTTTTCTCTCCTTCCCCCACTCCTCCTCCTCTCCTTCCCATTCCTCGGCTGACGAACCTGTTCTTTCCTCCAGCGGGCTCCCGACAAATTGCAACGGGCCTCAATATCGCTAAGCAGTATGGCGCGCGGGTGTTCGTCACTAGTATGTGTATCGGAAGCGGGATGGGTATGGCTGCTGTGTTTGTTAGTGAGCAGTAGGCTGGGTGTTGGGTGCGGGGGAGGGGGGTCGGACGTTGGGAACAGAAAAGGAATGGATTCGGAAATGAGTTGTACCTGATCTATCTCTACCACACGCTTACTATCGAGATCATACCCGTTACACTCTGGTCCGACCCCCGCCCCTTTCAAAGCAGGAGAAGTTCTAACGGGAGTATGGGAGACTTGTGGGAGACTCTCCACTAACCACTACGAGCCTCTACGGGAAACTTTCGATCGCGTGAAGAGATGGGCTCAATGCAGCTGGGAACGTTGCGGGGGTTTCCTCCGGTCACTGAGGTCGATCCTATGCGGCGTTCGTAGCTCCCTCCTTTTATCATTTATGGCTATCAGACTTGATGTCCGCGCGCGTCTTGGATGAGGGGCTGCATGGTATGGCTCCGAACTTCTGTCTTGACTCTTCGGCTTGACATACATATCTGCTCATGGGCACCCTTCACCGTTTGTTCCAGCCATTCGTCACCGGAAGGTGTGTATCGACGTGCTCAAGCAGAAGCTTTGATTGCTGGTGTTAGCATAGCTATCGACTGCGCGCTGCTGATTACGTAGCGTTGATGAATTGTGATATGATGACTTGACATGTTGACAGGATGTATGGATCTGCTGTATGAAAACGAAAGTATGCATTACGGCGCACGCTGCTGCTAGTGGTTCTCCTTCACCGTGTTCCAGTCATTTCATCACCGCAAGGACTGTATCAACGTGCTGAACCAGAAGCTTCGATTTCCGGTCTAGAGCTATTGACTGCGCGCTGACTGCGTTTTTGATCTGTAATCGACGTTCAGGTATATGACCATGGTTGAGGGGAGTATAAACGACAGACCTGACGACCGTTCATCTTGTACCCGGAAAGCCGGTCGAGATCCTCCTCGCTAATATCGTCTGGACTCTGTAAAGTCTTGTCAAAGTACGTCTTCCACACGGCTTTCCGCGACTTGAAGTCCAAATCGGGGTATCTGATAGAGAAGTGGATTCGACCTTGAACCTCGGTCAATTGTACGGATCCGATAGCCATCAAGGATAAAAATGTACTCTCGAAGGCAGGATCACATTGCTCAAGCATGTTGGTGGTCAATATCATGATACCCTGATAATACTCCAGCTGCCTTAGAAAAATAGAAACGAGCGCAATCCTGTTAACATCCGCCGTGGTCCTCGCCTGCAGGAACACCTCCGCCTCGTCCAGCAGCAGCGCCCCATCCCGCATCTGCGCAAGCTCGAGAATCCGCTTGAGGCGTATATCCAGCCACTCGGGGTTCGTCCCCAGCTCTCCCGCGCTCACGACGTACAGGGGGCGGTGCGTGAGCTCCGCAGCGGCTTCCGCGGTGAGGGTCTTCCCGCACCCGGGCTTGCCGGAGAGCAGGCCGATGAGGCCCTTGCCTTTACCTGCCACGATGTCGTCGAAGAATGCGGCGCGCGCGGACTGCTGCCGGATAAGTGCTTGAATGAGCTCTTTGTGCGTATCCTCGAGAACGATGTGGGAGTGGATAGTTGGTCGGAGATTCGAGGGCGCTGAAAAATATGATGAGGAGGAGTTCGGTGGGGAACTCGTTGATAATAGATGTACGTCCCCGGTCGACCGCGTCAGGAGATCCTGTTTCTTCAGGGATGTCCATTGCAACTGCGAGAAATAACTCCAGTAAATGGCTGATCGGTTGTCAGTTCGATGGTTGATAGATCGAAGCATACAGAGTCTCACCTTCGTGATCAGCACCTGGGATGCTCGTGTTGTATCTGCTGGAGTCGAGAAGTCAGAAGACATGGAATTGGACGACGAGAGAGTAGGGCCTTTCATATGTTCAGACTAGGCGAGCTAAAAGACAAAGAGAGTGGCTTGAGCTTGACCATCTATCTTATATCGCTTTGGCCAGACGGAGAAACAATGGGAGTGGCAAGTCGGTTTTGTAAGATAAATTCGCCTTAAAATGGGGCGCATCAAAATCGGGGATTGTTACTAGTGGACAGGAAACAGCGGTACGGGAGATTCCGGAGAATACGAGGGGAGATGTCTCTGGTGGCCAATATCGCTCGAGCCACAAGGTGACAAGGAACGACGGGAGTACTACGTAGCCAAGTCCTGAACATATCAGATTTGACTTACAATGCCATCGCATAGTCAAGGTTATCTCGTCGCCGAAGAATCGAGAGAAAACTTGTAGTGCAAAGATACTCCTTGGGCCATTCTGGAGCTGGAGGTTTGTGCAAAAGCGAATGACGGCGAATCCACGGTCCGGGAAAGTCCCGGGCAAGGATGGATAGGGATGGATGCGTTCTGAGTTTGAATTGCTTTCAACCAATTTCGCCCATCCACGATTTTGACGCAGCCACTGCCTACGCCGTTCACTGGAGCTATGGCACGTAGATCTTGTACGAACACCGACGAGTACGTGTCATTTTCGACTGCTCACTCTTCCTATGGCTGATTTGAAGCGGTTTCAGCATGATCGGTACCCATTGACACCTATAATCTGCCAGGACGTGTTGAGTGCCACACTCTCCGGAACGCTTATACATTTCGCAGGAATCGGATGGACCAGGGCCGTGGAAGAGGAGTCTTATAGCGTCTTGGTATCAGGAGAGGGCACAGTTCACGTAAGTTACGTTCACAAAATGTTCACCAGATCCATATTGAACATATCCTTAGCGTCATAGCCTTCTATGACGAGCGACTCTGCTTAATGCCGGTCCTCTGTCTTCGCTGTCGATGGAAGAAGCCTGTACGCACATGTCCTGACAGTAATTTTGTATACGGCCCGCCCATGTGACTAGAATTTACCCCATCGAAATTGAAATATCATTTCCACGCTGTCTTCTCCTTGGGCCTTCCGACGGCTAGCTCGACTTCGACTTCGTACGTCCTGATCATGGAGCACGGACTCTGCGCGTGGTGTGCGGCGGTAAGGGTATTTCGAAGGAGGAGCAGCATGATGCGTCGCCCACCTGACCTTCCCTCGAGCTCGTCATATTAAGCGGTCATCAGACGGTCGATGTTGCGCTGACTCGACGTTATTCCCGTCCCCAGATCAACGTGCAGGATATTGACTGCCGGTATATCAACGACGTAAGACAACACACTTGTTGCAAGATGAGGCTCGAAGTCAACCAAGGGTTGTACCTTCTTGTCCCACTTCTCACCCAAGCCAGGCTCGTCATCGGGCAAAGTGTATCGTACGTCTCCGAGTCTCTCGTTCTCGTCGTGAAGTTAAGTTATCTACCTGCAGCGCCAGCGCGGGTACGTCCAATGAAGGCCCGCACGCATCATCTGCCCCTGGGGCACCGAACCCGGCAGCGACTATCGCTGATCCATCAAGTTTCGTACTACCTTTCATCGGGACGACTAATGGAGGACATGTTTTTCCTGGTAAGTCATCGTCCTCCTTTCCTTTCCGCCCTCGTCCGGTCTCACCAAGTGCACTGCAGGCGCGACCCTTCCGCATGGTATGATAAAGGCGGGCATGGATACCGATTCACCTGGAAACGTACGTGAAGCCTTTCTTTACCAAAAAAGCATAACTAATCTGTCACCTGTGTCCAGCACGCTGGGTACGATGGCGACCCGCAGTTCAACGTTACGGGTTTCTCGCAATTACATGACAGTGGCACTGGTGGAGTTCGTTCCGCATCCCATTTTCACGTTCTCCGTCAATACTGATGAATTGGCGCGGTCTTCAGTCTGTCCCCTTATCTAACTTCAAGATCTGGGCATTCGCGAGTTGCTCGACTTTCGAGAAGTGCCCAACGTCGCTAGCGACACGCAAGGTGCTGAGGAAACTTTTACCGAACGGTTCGTCCCTCCACTTCCTCTGTGACCCAGTACATGTCTTAAATTGGTACCTCATAGGCTCGCCAGACGACTTTGCATCCCCAGGCTACTTCTCCACGAACCTTGTACTTCTTCCTACTTCATATAACGTACAGAATGTCGCTAATGAATGTCCACAGACGAACTCTATCCGTGTAGAGCTTACCGCGACGCGACGGACAGCCCTCCATCGCTATACCTTCCCCTCCGGCACGACCCAACCCCGCATCATGGTTGATCTTACCAACGACGGGCAACGCAGTAGCACGGAGCCTGTCATGACCCTCGACCCAGAAACTGCGAAAGTCGAGGGTGGAGCGTCCTTTGCGGCTTCCTTCGGACCAGGTCAGTCTCGCCATCCGCTTCGATGGTGACTCTGGGGTGATGGTTTCTCGTGCAGGTCGCTACAAGGCTTTCACGTGCGTGACGTTCAAGGGCGACGGGTACGACTTGGGCAAGCCGTCAGAGTATGGCATATGGCAGGGTAACTTCCCTGTAAAGGGGACGACCAACATCCTGCAGGTTTACTTTGGTAGCCATCTCACCCTTCGTTCTCGAGCGCCAACTAACTCAGGCATTTCTAGGCTTCGTCAGCGAGATGGGCGCGATCTTCACGTTCCCCCCAGCACCTCGCGCAGGCAAGACGAGTATCCTTGTGCGCGTGGGGGCGTCGTTTATCTCGAGTCAACAAGCATGCGCCAATGCGGAGGAGGAGATCCCCGACTTCGGCTTCGAGAGAGTTAGGAAGGAGGCAAGGGCGCAGTGGAATGATGTTCTTGGCCGGATCCAGGTGGATACGCAGGGCGTGGACAAGGAGACCGTGCAGCTGTTCTACTCAAGCGTAAGTCCTTGCCGGTATCCGTCGTGCGAGATGGCTGACGCCGGGTTCCGGGTTGTTAGTTGTATAGGACACACATATCTCCAGCAGACTGTGAGCTTCGTTGGGGCTCTATCCTTCAACACGGGGTGCTCACCATGACTACGATGCACAGATACGGGCGAAAATCCTAAATGGAACTCGTCGGAGCCTTACTACGACTCCTTGTACTGCAATGTACGTTACTCACCTTTCGGTGGCCTCCCGTTGACTGACTCAGATTGATTCCGCCGAATAGTGGGATACTTATCGCACCCTCTACCCGCTGATGTCGCTACACGATCCGGTGACGTTCGCTCGTATTGTACGAGGCATGGTCGATATCCAAAAGCACGAAGGTAACATTTGACCTCGACTGCGAGGGTTCTCGAAGTGAAGTGACCGCGTGACAGGATGGTTACCGGAATGCCGGGGTGCGACAGCGCAGCACTTTATCCAAGGAGGGAGTAGTACGTTCTGTTCCTTTCCTTTCCAGCCTTGGTACCAGCTACGACGCCTATCTCTGTAGATGCTGACCCCATCCTGGGCGAGTTCTTTGTGAAGTAAGTCCCTTGCCACGTTTAAGCACATCCAATCTTCTTACATCACTTGACGAAAGATTCCACGATCAGGCCGCCGCCCTTGGTGTCTCTGCCGAGGACCTCTACAACGCGCTCCTTGCTGACGCTGAGAATGAGCCGCCGAACTGGAATGTCCAAGGACGACAAGCGAATGCCTGGAAGCAATTCAGTAGGTTCACTTCCATTCCATTGAGATGCTTGACTAACTGCCAAAAAGACTACATCCCGCAAGACATGTTCGCTCCAGGTGGTGCCAATACCAAGCAAGCCTCTCGGACTCTCGAAGTATGTTATTCTCGAACACTCGAAGGAATTCCCTAACTTTTGGACTACTAGCATGCTTTCAACGACTTCAGCATCGCCCAAGTCGCCAAGGTGCTAGGGAAAAGTGAAGATGCTCAGAAGGTAGTCCTTCAGCCCATCAATGATCTCCATTTCTGACGTACATCAATTTCAGTACAACAAACGCGCGGGCAACTTCGCTAACGTCTGGAACCCCAACATCACCGTTCCTGGCGGTCCTGGCGTGCTCGGCATGGTTCAGGTGAGCGTAACCCTGCTCTTGCTGTGGAAGGGTGTTGATTACGATCCAGCCGCGTTTCATGAATGGGACCTTTAACTTCACAGACCCAAGGCATTGCAGTGTTCACGATCCGGAGGCGGCGACGTGTTTCTTGAATGCTGCCAGGCGAGACGGTTTCTACGAAAGTATGATCTTCGCCGTCCGGAAAGTAGGAAGATGGCTGACGCGGGTCCTATTCCTACAGGCTCACCGATCGTGGTAAGAACCTCCTCCTCCTCCTCCTCCTCCTCCTCCTCCTCCGTGTGATAGGGAACGGCTGTGACCATATATTCCGCTTTTAGTACTCCCAAGTAAGCTTATCCGCTGTGAACATCAAAGTTCGTTCTGATTCGGCTTGTAGTATGTTCCCCATGACACAGCGAAGTTGATGGAGCTCCAGGGAGGGCTGGAAAAGTTCGTCTCAAGGCTCGACTTCATATTTGAACAGGTACGGCGTGCCGTCGCTATATCTATCCTTCCTAAGCTAATCCTGCTAGGACTACTTCGACTCCACGAACGAGCCTTCCCAGCAGATGCCGTTTATGTACCACTACGCTAACCGTCCAGGTTTAAGTACGCAGCGAGCAAGGCAGACCATTGCTGAATTTTTCAACGCGTCTACAAATGGACTTCCAGGAAACGACGGTACGTCGCGATCGTTGTATTTTCCACCCTAGAGGTCGCTAATCCTTACGACCATTTAGATTCTGGTAGGCTTTTTGTTTTCTCCACCTTCGAGCTTGTATTGACCTTGCAACCGCAGGCGCTATGGGAAGCTATGCTGCTTTCTATCTTGCTGGTCTGTACCCTCTCCCAGCAACGCGACAGTTCCTTCTGTCCTCCCCGTATTTCCGCCAGATTTCATTCTTCAATCCGGTCTTCAAGACCACGACGACGATTAAGTCAAAGAATTTCAATGGAAACCCAACGACTGGTACCGGCGGACGCGTCTTTGTCCAGGTAAGTTGAGGCTTAAGTTATGTATGCAGATGGTTTCTGAATCACAGCGTTACCGCAGAGCGTTGCTGTCAACGGCAAACCGTACAAGTCCAACTGCTATCTCGACTGGGATGTTTTCACGAGTGGCTCGCTCGTTGAGTTGACGTTGACCGATAACATCCACGTCACATGCGGGAATGGCACGAGCGCGTTGCCTCCCTCACTGTCGACTGGTGGATATGATTGAAGCTTTTCGGTTACCCAAAGTAGTGCTATCTGGTGGAATGAATTGATATAAGAAGCCTGTGTAGTATCGTTTTTGCATCACGTCCTGCTTCGACAAATGCAACATCGTATGGGTCGGAGCCATACCTTATGTTACGCGAAGAAGGCAGATTTTCTATTCAAGGCAAATTATCAATATCTGTATTCGAACTCCGTCTTCCTCTATCCCACGTCGATGTTCCACACTCGCGTTGTACTTCGTCTGCGTTCACCAAAGAGCGTAAGATATCGGTGGGGTATGAGCTTCCTGTGACCTCAGGTAGGGCGGTGAGCACTGCGACTCAGGGGATATTTTCGAACGCCGTCTATAACAGGCGGGCCGGTGAAGAATTTTTCCGTAACACCCGATGGCTCAGCTGACTCCGGCGAGGAATTACCATAGCCCGCGACAATGCCTATCTTAGAAGGCTGAGAGCAGATGCATCCGACAAGTCGCGCTCTATCGACCCATCTGTCGTCCTCCTCAATTGTTCTACACCAGCATCGTGCTACCGAACCGACCAATATACCTTTCCTCGGTTCACCTATTGCGACCACATGTGACATGATACATTCAAAAACCACTTCTCGGTGTGCCCTTATTGTTTTTGTAGCTCTCTGCCTAGACTAACACTCCATTAGTCGACTTCTAACACGATCCGACTTCACGACCTCGTGTGCCATCGTCTGCCATGGTATTGTCCTATTCAACCCCCAGCCTACTATAACCGCTCGCTTCTCATATTCTCAACTGGTTTTCTCGACTCCTTTCTATTCCGCTTGACCACCTGAAGAGGGAACCTTGCGGTGTGCATGCTTCGTCCTGAGAAAGCAAGAAGGAGTTGCAGTATAAATGTGTCGAATCAAGGTATCAAGCTCTGCATCCTCTTCAGTGTTCACGATGTTGACGACCTCTCTCGTTGTCTTAGCCGCCATTTTCACGCGAAGTAGTGCCCTATACACCGGTCCTCAGCTTAGAGACAATAATGACGGCATCCATCTCGTTGTCAAGCCCCGCTGCGGTGCCCTGAGTGGCACCACAGCGGACGTGAACGCGGGTCTGCGCCCACACCAATTCAAGACCATCGTAGCGTTCGGGGTACGTTCTCCATGCCACCCTTGTACTCGATAAGTCGATGAACCATTCGCCAGGATAGCTACACCGACGGCGGGCATTCTGATGGTGGTCCTTTGGACCCACCAGTCATAATTCCACCTAACGTCGAGGCAGGCGGAAGATCCGTGAACGGTTTAACCTGGGTGGAATATGTGGCAAGGGATATTGGCGCAACGCTAAAGGATTATGCTGTAAGTCAACGAAGCTTCTCATCTCATCGCGAAATCCAGCGTTCACCCGTCCCACAAGCAATCCGCAGCTTGTATAGATCTGTCCCTGTGGCCAAGCAATCCCAAGCCAGTGGATTTCGTTCACCAAGGTCTGTCGTTGTCATGTAGTCCCTCAATTCTTCGCCTCATATGTATGTTCTGCAGTCCAGACGTTCTTAAGCCAAGGAAATGAGCTAGACCCAGACACAACGCTATATAGTGTATTCTTTGGCATCAAGTGAGTTGTCCATTTCACGACCCAGATTCATCACTCATCCCTTCTTGTCAGTGACTATCTCGCCTCTCTCAGTGAGGTTTGTTGTCGGCTTTCATGATTTTTCCTCACATCGGACTATCTTCAGTCGACGGAGATCACATGCAAGCAGCGGCGCAAGTTTTACTCAACCAGATCGAGCTCCTTGCTAGCCCACCAACTAACGCCCGTTCCTTCCTGGTTCTCGACGTCTACGGTCGTGGAACCGTTGCGGCCTCGGGCGAAGCATACAAACAAACCGTCTTCCGCGGCCTAAATACATTCCATACTCGGACGAACGGCACTAGGCTCAACGTCTCCTACGTCGACTTCTCCACCATCTGGAATGGTGTTTTAGGCCCAGATCCGGGGTTCGAAGCCTTCGGATACACCAGCACCGACTCATGCACACAATGCACAGCCGAGAACGGTTGCTCGACCATCGGGATGTGTTCCGACCCCGAACATTACTTCTACTGGATCCCGGGGTAAGTCATCGCAGTCTTCTTTCGGTCGTCGGAACCGCCTATCCTGCCTTGTAGACACCCGTCGAAGGAGACCGATCGTATCATGGCCGACTACGTGAGCGAGGTCTGGGATAGATGTAAAGTTGCTTGATACAATGTTTCTGGGCATTGGGTCGTTTGCATTTATATCCTGCGACAAATGTATACTGTATTTCATGCAGCGCCGTGAATCTCGGCGTCAGGGAAAGAATTGTACTCGGAATATTCAAAGGCTGTATCTAAAGTCAGGCGCTCGGTCGCCCATCATACGGAGTTCCGGTGCCGAGTACTTATTTGTTTCCCCTCTTTCAGCAGCAGCTTTCAGCAGAGCTTCGCGCTTGTGATTAATGCGGATGTACGATATTACTGCGATGGGGAGGCAGATAAAGCCTATTCCCAAGAACATCATCTCAAGGGCGTCTAGAGATGAGAGTTCTTCAGCCAGCTGCCTGAGACCCAGAAATGAAATCACTCACGTCCGACGACGTAACGTGGGGCATCCTGTGTCCGATATATGTTGCAGGCGATGGCACCGCTGAAGTTTCCAATTCCGATATGCATGGCCATACCTATCCCTCGTTTATACTGACCAGAGAGATTATTACCTAGCCTGGGTAGGGATTAGCTGTCTAGCTAAGCGGTGCGTGTGTCTATTAATCACCATGAGACTATCCCGGGGAATGCAGCGTAAGCTCCGGCCACACAGAAAAATATACCGAAATATTTGACGCTGTGCGCGACATCGGAGATGTTGATCGAGAAGCCAAAAAGACACATCACCAGTCCACCAAGGATGAAGGGTGACCGCATCTGTAGCTTGTCAGAGAAGTGGGCAAAAGCATAAAGCACCATAGCTTGTCGAATAAGTGATGAGAGGAAGGCTAAGGGACAAGGAATCACGTACTGGCGAAAACATAAGGAGGCACAGTGAGCAGTTGACTAATTGCAGGACTGTAACCGAAACTGTATAGTGATGTTCATACTGAAGATGCTTATAAGTGAGATGATTCCACGAACGAGTTGATTATGCTCCTGATAGTATCCAAGGGGTCAACAATAATACAAGCTACTGAGGCAGGCAAAAGCTCACGGCAAGAAGAACGTGATCCCGTAAACTGACGGATTGTTATTGACAGATGCAAAATAGGGAGAGCTACTCACGCGGTCCAATTATAGACATGTAGATCAATATGTGTAACCAGACCTATGTTACGACGTCAGCACGTATGTCAGAAATGGGGCCTTGACAAACCTGCCAATCGCTAACTGCAGACCAGAAATGACGCATTTCGAAGTGTTCTTCTTCACCGACCGAGGAGTTGTCGTACTCTGAGGGGTGAATGTCTTCGTCAACCTCGCTACCACGAAGGACAAGACAAAAATCACTTTTACGCCAAATGATATAAGAACGCTCCTCTGGAGTAAGAAAGGTCGAAGTTGACGGAAAGTCTACCATGACTATAAAGAGAGGATAAATGAAGATGCTCACGTTTCCAGGTGGAAACACATACCGAATAATGCAAGTATTCCAGCGAGGACGGTCAAGATCCCTTCCAAGATCTGAAGCACGGTCATAATTCGAAGGAATCTGAGCATTCAAAGACGTACGAAGATCCACGACCATCCCATAAGTCCACCCTTACCATTCAAAAAGCTGATAAAATACGCGAGGAGACCGGAAAAAGCGCCAGCTACTGATGCGGCTCCATAAAAGAGGCCGATTCGATATTGCAACTTATATCTTGGGTACCAGATGGTAAGGCTACGAGGAAATTAAGGTCCGCCCGATAATCGGAAGAGGCAATGGGTCGCGTACTAATAGACAACACCAGGAAAGAGTCCTGCCTCTGCTACTCCAAGGCATGCCCGAACTCCGACAAGTTGTGGATATCTGGGAGAAAACGTGAACGGAGACGTTGCGTTACATCACTTTGGGGGCTTCACGTTTTAACCAATCCCATCATCGTCCTACCGGAGCATCAACATCAGAGTCGCAGGCTGGCGGGTAATATGAACGTACATGATGATTCCCCACGCGATCTGTCAATGGTTAGAGTTATCATGAGATATGTCAATCGAATGTACAGCGAGCACAATTTACCGTAATTCCTGGCAGCCATCTTGATGAACGCTATCGTAAAAGCTAGCCTTATATTTAGATACGATAAGACATACTTGGAAGGACGGAACTTCTTTAGGACCAAACTATAATAAGCGTTAGACGACGGGCATTCAGTGAGAAAACGGGTAGCCTACTTCGCTGGACATTCAAATATACAGTACGGCTTTCGCGTAACCCTATGAGGCCATGTGTTGGGAGAAGAGTTTCGTTGGCTTACTATAAAATACATTGTCTATGGAAGACATTGGTCAGTTACGTTCCTTATCGCGTACCTGTGACATACCAATGCGATATTGTACTGATTTCCCGTCAGGTGAAGCTGGTTCGTGAGGCCTTGAAGTCTAGCGTTACCTGTTATAAAGATAGAAAGTCACAAACCAATGCTGAACGCGAGTAAGAATAGCCTCACCAATATTACCTGTGAAACATTGGTATGCAACGGTCAACGCGTGTGAAGGAAAAGGCGATCAAAGAGACAGCTCACCTCTATCAATGAAGGATAAAAGGTAGAGCAACGCTAAAATTGGCATGAGCCTTGCGTCAACCTTTCTCCATAGCTTCTTCTCTTCCACTTCGGTGAGTGTTGGAGGCGGAGGCAGAGATTTCTCTCCGCCGAAGTCGTATACGGCCGAACGAGCGTCTGAATTAGACCGCTCAAGCTGGCTATCCTTTTCATTCTTTTGAGACATGGTGTGGGTGCTCGAGGGGAAGGAAATGCAAGAATTACGAACTGAGGCCGTGTATTTATGAGATGGGACAGAAGGAGCCGAAGCGGAGGTTCGGAATGGCGTCTTACGCTCAATGGGCCTTTCCCATGACCCAGCAGCTGGATTTGGCATCGAGAAGCCACGAAGGTGACGAAAACCTGTAAGATATGGTCATAAGGCACCTGGGAATAGCATCCATGTATGTCCACATACCCCATTAGCACATCTGGCGTGAATGTTGCCCGGGCAGTGAGCAATTCAAGTTCAGACGTGGGCAGCAGACCGTGCAGTGCAGATAGACCTCTCGAGTTGCGAAGTTACAGGCCTCTCATCGCATACGAGGAGCAGATACACCGGCATACGATACCTTCTGACCGGTGAGAAGTATGTTGGTTGGACATTGAACGGACGGAAGCCAGGGCTTGCTGCAGATAAGTCGTGCGATACGGAACTGCGATTCAGAGGTGTGGGATAATTCCGGCCCGCGCTAATCTCCCCGCTATTTCATCTGGATATCCGCGACGTGGTAGGTCATTTCGCTTGTCCACATACTGACCAACCTACGGTTGATCCCTATGTCAAGGTAGATTGTAAGTATAGCCTGCGTGAAGCCGAGATACAATCTACGAACCACTCGCAAAGTTGGCGCAGACTCTTTGAACAGCTTCACGACCACTGGATACAGTAATTTCGCGAAACGCGATGGGCCTAAAGAGCCGTTGGACAAAGTTAGACGACATTCAAACGAGAGTAAGAGTTACGTGGCTTACGACGTACATTTACTTGTCTTACTCGAGTAGCATTCGAAGATCATCATCACCTGAGAGCCTAAATTGGCCGAGCCCTTATGCAGAACTGAACTACGGCGGCGGACCCCTATTCAGACCATAGCAGCGATAAATATTGTCTATAAATACAACAAAACTGGCATAGAAGTCGAAGAACTAGCCAAGACCACATCGACAAGAGAGTAATTGGAGTGCAGATACATTAGAGCAAGAAAAGCCGATACCTTTTGCGTACCGAGATAACACTACGTGGTTAGGAGCCTGGACCCCTCAAAATGGAGCGGTTTTCGTCTGCTTCTCGTTCGAAGCCTTGTCATCGTCACCGATTTCCCGACCCTTCTCGGACTGTTGATCAAGTATAATGGAAACGATGTGTGAACCATCGCTGGACGTAACCGTGCCAGCAGAGACCTGCGTGCCGGGAGCGCGGGCGAACGAGAGATGTCCTGCCGTCGCCGTACGTGCCCCAGTTGGGGCTCCGGATGTCAACGTTGGCCTTCTTCGGTACGTGTTGAATGAATCCGTAGACGTTGGCGACCGAGCGCTGGGTGATAACCAGAATGACAACGATAGTTGGGTACATGGCCTGCGAAGTACCGTAAGTCCGATGCGTTAGTTACGACGAATGGGTCACACGAACCGTGCAGAGTGTATAAACGGAAGTTATCACTCGTTCTCCGAAGTAGAGAGACGAATTAGGCGTCGCCCTGACGAGCTCAAGGACGAGGTTGATGACCTATGTGTTGGTAAGTACTGAGTTCATTAGAGTGGCCGGGGGGGTAGCTTGCCTGGGTAGCAGCGTACAGAATACCAGTTTCCACTAGGAGGATCACGTAGCTTTGGAAAAGCGATGGCTTTAACCCCTTCTGGCCAATACCGATGGTGCCCGCAGGCTCACCACGAGACCTGGTAATCATGATCAGAAGCTGTCAAAACACAATAGATGTCACGGACCATATCTTGTAGATGATCAAGACTGTAGAAACCACGTTCGTGGCCAAGGAGAGCGCCGAGAATGAAAGGAATGTATTTTGTCGAGTCATTGAAGCGTTGACGGCAATTCCACCGATGATGTTCGCCGACTCGGATGATGAAAATCCGAGGAATCCGAGGCCGCTTCCTGGGGCGCCATTTCCATCAAGAAATTCAGACGTATCGGAAGGGAAAACTCACCGACGGTCCCGACCAGCAGCGCGATGGGTGCTATCATTGCGAACCGCTGTTCATCGTAGAACATCCACGCTCTCCAAACAACAACAGCATCACTGATCATAGGCTATGCAGAATAATGGCATCAGTCCCGCGGTCATCAACGGTCAACGTGAGAGAGAGACGACGACGCACCAGCAGTTGCGCAGACCAGTTCTCAAGGTTGGTGAAAGGAAGCGATTTCTTATCGATACCTTCGAAGCTGCCGGTATCGAGTGGCCCAATATCCGTATCCACGAGGATACCGCGTACCTGGGTCGCGAACGAGGCAAGGTATGCACTCCAGTATATGGTGGCGAGGAGGAAAGTGACGAGTGTCGTGCAGAACATGATGATAGCAGCCCGGGTCTTGAGGCCACGGTGCCTAGAGAGGGAGGTGAGATGGATAACTGAGAAAGGAAGCGCAGGGTTGGGAACGTACGTGATTTTGTATGTCGAGATCGAGAAGAGCAGGACAAAAACACCTACGAAAGGATAAGTACGCGAGCAACGATTGAGGATAGAGACGAGGTCATGCCGTAGAGCAACGTCATGGCGGTGAAGCCTGCAAGGTTTCCAAGTAGGAGGACGCCGATATCGCGGAGGAGGTTCTCTTCGTCAGGCGTCATGGTGGGCGACAGAAAGTGGGGAGGATGCGTCAATGAAGAGAGGTATAGCCGATCTTAATAGAGACTAAGGGTTCCACTGATGGAACAATGAAACGTGGATGATCAAGAAGAATTCGATAGCTCGGCGCTCCGATCAAAATAGTCCTTAGCGCCGGGGGTCGGGAAGATCAGGTGTCCACGTTCCATTTGATCTATTTTGATCGTCTCAACAGCCGGCATACCAAAGGACGATCTGATACAAGGATGGCACCGCTGCAGACATAGAGATATCTTGGATGTTTGTTGGGAGTTGATAAAAATTGCCGTGGTGTTTCTATTGAACCACATAGGAGGATCGAGATGATCCTGGACCTGGAGGCGATGCTTGATTGATGACGCTAAGTATACTTCGGTCACACGATTGCTTTGAGTCTATGGCGAGCCAAAATCTGTTGTGCATGGACAGGGGAGAAGTGTGTAGATACGTAAGTCAAGGTATGCCACTGATGAGAATGAATAGGCACACAGATAGCCAGGAATAGACATCAAACTCAAGCTAGTCCTTCGTCGTTGGACCGATTCGGAGTCACGTATGCCTGTGGGTAGTTCTAAGTAGCTGTGACGGAGGTCTAGGGTTGGGAATGCGCAGTACAGAGGAAGTAGCAGCCTCCAAACAGTTTCTTCATGAACGTTGGAAGAGCCTACAATCCGTCAACAGGATGGAAAACCCGTCACCAAGCCCCGAAACGCTGCGAATGACAAGATGTTAGCGACCGCAAGAGCTGATGTTGAGGAAGTCGAACAGGGGCCTCAAATGATAAGGCATATACCAGTCTCTACCCCAAGGATCTGCACATATTCAGTCTTTTATTCTCCCTTACGATATTACCGCATCCGCGATAGAGAAGGGGCTGAGACGACGCCGATTCGGAATGCAGCATGATCACAGTGAAGTAGAGATGTGGGGCATTGAAACGAGTTGTGGCTCAAATAAGTACACTTTTCGCACGACCACTGTTCCCAGAATGTCTTTAAACCCATCTCGAGAAGCAACAGACATTTATTAACCCCTTACCACACCCTACAGACCTGTTTTCGACTCAGGACATCCTGTATTAGATGCACATCCACCGCTTTCCGCATTGCATATCGTGTCCTCACTGTCAATTCCGCGGCACCGCGACGCGGTCGAGGAACTCACGTAGAAGCTCCTCCATTGACGTGAACCGAGCCTCCAGCGAATCGAGGCGTCGCTCAACCTTGACCTCTAGATCCCCGAAACGCTGCTCCATATTGGGCTCTACGGTCGTAGACAGAGACTTCCCTTCCTCCATCTGGTCTAGTCGCCGGATATGATTAGTAAGTATGGCCTCTAAAGCCATAGTGCGACGGGTTAGTTGCTTGTCGAGACTATCGAGACGCTCCTCCACATTCCTCTTCACGCCAGTAAGGCGTTTTTCTACTCGCGCAAACGGGTCGTCGTCAGGAATTTCCACGGGCTTATCGTCTTTGATCCTTAGCATGACATGAACCATCGATGCGGGGGTGGTGACCATGTTTTCTGGTGCAGGCGGCAGCTGATGTACTTCGTCACAATCGTCGCAAACGAACGAGTCGCCAGCTAAAGAAACGGAGATATTTCTATTCGGTCATTGGTAAACGTGATGCAAAGAATACGTACGACACTCGAGGCAAACCCAGCATGGGGGAGATATCTCCTTTTCGCAGAAAGCACACTTCATGGTGTTCTCGCTTTGGTTGCGTGCCCGCTCGTGTGAATCGGCTTCCTTCGCGTCGGTTCTACCCTCCTTGGACTTCATAGCTCTGGTGCGGAACACCGTCTTCAGACGTTCGGACATCGCCCTCGCCTTGGGCGTCATCCACACACGCTCTGAGTCATGGATAAACCGGTCTCCGCGAATAAGACTGTGCGAGGCAGTGTGGGTGGCATGGTCAGGCAATACCTTATCCTTACAGTCAAAGCAAAAGTCCAGACTCTTGGTGAGCGCCTCATCGATACAGACGATACACAGCAACCGAGATTGAAGAATCTTCCGCTTGCAACCAGGTCCATCGCAGATGACACCCCTGGGCAGGAGCGTATGAGGAGCATGCCACCAGACAACACGGACAAACCACTTACAAGTGAAACGTCAGCCTGTTGACGACGAAGCCTGCCATGGAGTAGTAAAACTGATCCACGGTCGGACACATGGTATTTTCGAGAGTTCGTAGCTCGGCCCTCTCTTTCTGCGTGAAGTCATTCCGCCGAGAATACCCGTTGATTTCGATGAGTTGTTTGATGACGAGTGCCTTGAACCTTCGGCCATCTCGCAGTCGTGACATGACGTAATCCTTGGATAGCCTGTCGCGCCGCACGCCATGTAGGACTGCGGCGCCTGCGAAGGACCACCGTGCCCGTGCTGGATTCTCAGCGAACGCGGCCTGGGAGTACCTGAATCTAACGAGGGGGGCAGGCGTCCTCGAGAGCTGGAAATTCCCATCCTGGCGGTCAGCGGCGTCGCTTCCTGGTATAGGCTTCAGTTCAGATGCATAGTCGGGACAGTACCAACGACCGCTGATAGTACCAGCAGTCGTATTAAGGGTTCCCTGGCAACGCAACCAGTACCCATCCTCATACGCCATAACGAAGTCGACCTTATTCTTGCCATCCTCCCCTGATGTTAGTAGGTACGTCATGTCCAGTCGCCCAATATATGCATCTGCTGTCCCAGAAGTTGTCCCATCGTCGTTTACAGCGCCCGCAAACGATATACGGAAGAGCCCGTCGTGAGAACCGTACTCGTCCCGTTGCTTCCACATGCAATAGCCAGCCCAAGCACCTTGGAGGATGTTGAGACTGTCGTCGGATTGGGGAATAGTAGTGGGTGCGAGTACTGGGAACGTAAACGGTTCCTGAACCCCGTACTTAAGGAGTGAAAGTGGTATATCTTCAGGACATGTAATGACATCGTCGTCTTCTCCTGGCTCCGTGGGAAGGTCATCCCAAACAGCGGAGAGTGTGTAGCCCTGGATACGCCAAGGAACCGACCCATACGAAGTCTTGAACTGTAAATGATAGGCACTTGAGAACAATTCTCGTCGGGATACGCAGGACTCACCATCCCGAAAGCAAAATTCTCCAGCTGAGCTTCGGTGTTGATATGCATCTGCTGGAAGGTCGCTATTGGTTCGAAGTACACCGATCAGGAGCCATATATCGCATAGATGAACATATTCACCAGAGAGATCCTGAAGCCTCATGTCAAACACTGCAAAGACATACACCAGCGACGAATACCCATCAAACATCTCATCGAGGTGTAAGATATGGTTGCGTGCCAGCTGAATCGTTTTGAGCTGACGCTTAAGCAGCAGATAGATCACCGGATAAATGTACTAGAACAGCCCAACTTCATTCAGCATTCTGTAGAAGGAAACCAAGAGAAATTGTACTCACCCGCTCTATCCGCCCTGAACCCGTCAAGAGAGAAACCGTATCTGTCGAATCGATGTTATACCCAATCTTCTCCATATTATCGTCGATCCGTTTCTCCTCCACCTCGCAAAATTCATCTCTTAGCTGCGCAAGCTCAGCCATAATAAGCGTCCCCTCACTCGTCACTGTCTTTGTCGAGCGTAAGAGGAGCTCTAGTCGATAAAGCACGGGCTTATCCAGATACGCGTCAAGCATCCTTCGGTTATCGGGCCGGACCTTCTCACGAAGGTTGTAAATCTTCCGCATGAGTTTGTATATCTTGGTCGAGTATTCTGATATACTCGAATGCCAGCCTGGATTCGTCGAAACGTGAATACAGAGAGTCAAGAAACGCGACGATCCAGAGCCATACCTGCAGCCCAATACGCCAACCACTGAAGCAACCTGCACCCGAGGTAAATCAGGCAAGGATAATAAACGAGTCTCAGGGTACGCACGTCCATCCTTTGGGGCGCATAGTTGTAAACTCATTTACTTCCTTGATATTGATGAACCCAGACCCATCATCGTCTATGGACTCTGCGATTGCTTGCAGATACGATACATTGACGTAGGCATTGGCCCATTCCTCGTTGTTGCAATGTGCTGGAGGCCCGGACAAATCGTAATGCGGCGGCTCAGCAGGGGGCGACGACAGTGAAGGCGAGGTGAGATGGTTGGGAGATGTAACGGTGCTATCGCTTAAGTGCCCGTATCGGGGGCCGTGTAAAGAACGCTCTTCCAAAAAGTAGTCTCGTAAGGCTAAGACGAAGTGGCGGGCTTTTACAGTGCTTTTCCATCCCTGGATGGAGCGAGGTAGCACATAAGTCTCGAGAAAACGGTGTAGGATGATCGATACACATACCATTTCCTTCCATATCTCCCGTAATTGCTACAGGGGAATGGTCAGGACCGGAAGATCTGAGCCTGAGAGGATTTCATAAACGCACCGGATCGATAATCCGTTCATGCCCCCCGGAGAAGAACGCAATGATACGATCACCCTGCCTGGTGATCGCGTCATCGATCTCCCGCTTCTGGATATCCAACTTCCCCTCAAACAGCGCTAGATTCTGCGCGAATGCCTTATCAACATCCTCCGCCAGCTCGTTGCTCAAACTCTGCCTCATCTCCTGTAAGTTCCCCTCTAGCCTCCCTGCGAATTTTGATATATCCTCGCCGCTCTTGTCAAGGAGGGCCTGCAGGACGTTGTTGTCGATGATACTAGCTTTGGGGCCTCCATTATCCTGGATAATGGTGCGGATCTCTGCCTCGCGCGGGGTGTCGAGGCGGAGGAAGAGAGCGCGCATTTGGGACTGGAGATCTCGGAGGTGGGCGGTTTGGACATCGAGCTTTTGGTTGGCGGTGTCGACGCCGAGAGCGGTGTGGATGGCGAGGGCGTGTTCGAGTTCGGCTTTGTATTCGGCGAATTGGGTTGCATAGCTCGCAAGGCGGGCTTCGTATATCGGAGACTTCAGGTATTTTCCTGCTCATAGGGTGAGATAAAGAAGATGAGGAGAGAACTGTGGACGTACGGATTAGACTTTTCTTCATATATAAATCGCATGCGGAGGCACACTCCTTGATGGAGTCTGCAATTTCGAGCATGAGGTTTTGAAGGCGTCCAGGGAGACTGAGACCGTCGGGTCCAATTTCGTTTGGATCCTGTATGTTGCGAAGCCTTCCAGTCGCATGAGTAGAAAGACTTACAATAGCGAAAGTATCACATACTGAAATAAGACCGACATCATGCTCTGCATCTGGACTTTGACGGCTAAAACCTTGGAATTGTTTTCGCGACGCTTGAGGTCCAGAATAATGACGAGTTTGAACGCCATTACAGGAGCTACGTCATGCGAGATAAGATTTTGATTCCCCTTCCCCGGCACTGCGGAATAGATCAGACTTACCATAGATGAACGGATGGATCGAAGCTAGCTCCGATAAAACGTCGAGTCCTATCTGAGCCGACTCCGTGAAGCCGTGAATCGCGGCCTCAATATTCTGATGGTGAATAGAGGCAGCTGACTCATTCCCTGATGCTGAGCCTGAGTTAAGCAACGCAAAGGTCGCAGCAAGCTGAATGGCCGGCGGTTCCTTGGTATCAGCGACGCGATCGCCTACATCGCGATAATCAATTCCAAGCTACATAACGTCAGGACAATATCTGAAGACTCACGTTGATGGTCCTCTGCTTTAGCTTCCAATCTTGATGGCCGATTCGTGAAGTTGTCGTGCCTGTAGTCGACGATGAAGGCATCACTTCAAAGCCTGGCGCCGGTAAGATGATGAAAGATTAGAGACAAAAAAAAGTCCGTGTAGCGATGATCAAAGCGAAGATCCGGGAATGTCGGGATATGACATGCGCCCCAGGAGCCTAACGCTTGGCCAGTGATCGTCTTCCAAATGAGTTTCGAATTCGCAACAGCGATGTTCAAACGGCGAGGGGTATGTATCATATGGCGCGTTATAGTGTTGCTGCTCCGGTTTTGACAGTAAGCTGACGAGGAGGCCCCCTCAGAGGTTGAGGGCGGCTGATGAAACATTGCGGCAGCGACTGAGGGCGGGCATGAATGGGACTTTGGACTGACACGCTAGGCATCCACCGTGGCGCCTCCGATGCTACGTTTGATTCGACCCTACTTAGTAGAGACAAGCAAGAGACAAGTACGGACCCCTAAAATCTGCCTAGAATATAAATAACGGCATGAGGGCTGCGCGCTGAAGTTTCAACCGCTTACCTCGTCTTTCTCGTTCACGAAAAAATCTTGACGCCGTTCTGACATTTACAGTCAGAGGCAACTATAGCCTGTCACGGTGGTCAGTCCGAAGAGTAAGCAAGTCAAAATCGAGTTCAAGCCAAGGAGCGAACCTAGAAGGTGCGGCCACACACAACCACACATGAGCATGTGGCAAAAAAGTGCTTAGGATCGGAGATCTCCGAGCCGAGAAGGGTGTGGAACATGACCACAGTTTCTCTTCGAAGTTGTCTTAAACTCTACTGCCTAATTGCAACACTGTATAGATTGTATTTTGAAGGATGATAATCGGTAGGTAAGGTTCCAGCTTGATTCATTTCTTCAAATCTCTCATACAAAACCACAGATATAAATCCTGTAGACACAGAAGCCAGTTACAGTACGTCGCCGCCGACCACGGCCGAAACGCTCCCCGAGTAACGATCAGCCCTTCTTGAGCGAGCTTTGCACCCTAACGGCTTCGACACCAGCTACTCCAGTGCGCTGCACTCTCCCAACCCTCCTCGGTATGTTATTATCCCTCTCGAACTCCCCGAAACAGCCTTGTAAGTGACTATTTTCGATTCCACAGTTACACACTCGGGGCCGCCCGTCCCTCGCAACCAGTCACCTATCGGTTCACGCCATGGACGGCGACCAGGTCCTCGTCAACATCGTCTCCCCCCGGAGGAGGACACTTGCTCCTCATCCCACAACCGCTCACCCGAAACCCGCGCGATCAGCCTGGGCCTGTATACCGGATATCTGCATACCTAAATCTCGATCCTTTCCTCCCAATTTCATACGTCACCCAGGTATACCGTCCTAATACCTGGGAAAGCGAGAGCCCGGGGGAGCGTGTGGGGGAATTCGAGTGAGCATTTCATCCTGTGAAGCCCGGGTTATCTGTAAACTCACGTCTCGTATCAGGTTGTCGTTGAACCAAAGACGTGCGATTCTGACGATGGGCGATACTCCGACGCGTCTCAAAAATGTTCTCTCTACCGTTGACGGATCTCCTGTACGTGTGCATACGAGCCAGACTTCTGTTCATTGCTTGACGTTTACTTCAAACAGCGACATTGGAAATGGATTTTTGACACGACACAGCTACGCTGGGATTGCCGAAACAACCTAGACGACGGTTCTCCCGTGTGCATCGTAGGTGTCCTCTCCTGTCATAGCTTCCCTCTCCCGTCATAACCCTTCGTTCGCAGTGTTATTCCCACCCTACGGACCACCAGCTTGCATCCTTCGTCCCACCATCACCAGAAGCATCTCCTCCCTTGCCACTTGCGACGCTTACAGTCTTCCCAAGAGGCCATGTTGATGACCTCCTCGATCATATCGTGGTGAGCGCTTTGGTTATAGAGCGCAAGATGACGGCCGCGATGTAGGTATCACGGACTTGATGCCTCACGACCTGGATATAGAAATCATCACATATCATTATAATTGCTGTCGTAGCTGTGCATGTTCATGCACTCGTCTTCCATGTTATCAGTATCAGGTTCGTTGAACTCGTCCGAGCAAATCCATGAATTCGAGCGGAACTTGGGTTGTAGTTAGATTTTTGCCTACTCATACTATACAATACATATCACGTCACCCGGACCCATTTGAAAAAGTAAAAGAACCTGATTCTGGGCGATGAGGGAAACTTCAAGTACAAAAATACAAGAGCAGTCACCTTCACACCCAGCTTTCAAATCTTAGAAACTACAAACGTCGCCGCAGCCGGTGCGTCCTAACCCACATCGCCAACATTGAGTAGCCTTTATATTCCGACCAAATAACGTATACGCACCGCGCCATAGCCGAGGTGGGCGGGGAAGATGAGAACACCCCCATCACAGATATTGTCTCCCCGGGCGCAGAATGTCTTTGAGCGGGTCGCAATAGGTCCCGGGAAGGCCTGACCATTGTCCGGGTCTCCGAACACGACAGCGGCGTTGACGCGACCTTGGATGGTAGAGGATAGCTTCCCCGCTGCAAGATGCGTCACTTGTGCGCCTTGGCTGTAGATCCATTAGCTATCAGCATTGTATACGCAAATATGCGTGGAAGAGAATCCTACCTATACCCGGAGATAACAATCTTGGTATTCGGGCATGCGCCTGCCTTTGCCGTAACACTATTGGCCATAGTCGTGGCTCCTCCAGGGTCTCCTCCGGCGAGGAAGCCGGCAACAGTAGCAGGGTAGGCGATACCGACGAACTCGAGGGTCCTGCTTCCCAAGGCGCTTGTGAGGGCGCTTTGGAAGGGGGGGCCGACGATGGTGCCAAGGGTGCCGGGTTCGGTGGTGCCGCGGGCGAAGTACACCGTGACGTCGGCGCAGGATTGGCGCGGCTCGATGGGGGAGGCGAAGGCGGAGAGGGCGAGGGCAAAGAGGGCTGTATACTGAGCGAGCATCGTGTCAGTGGTGGCGGTATGCGCTGGGGATTAGCACTGGATTGAGGGGAGGGTTGGACCAACATTTATAGAGTCGAATGGGAGGAGGAAGAGTCTCGGTAAAATGAATCACACAGACTGCAGCCGCGAGAAGTGGAAGGCACAGCTTCTGCAACGGCGGGAGCAGACCAAGAATGATGGACGAAGATGGGGGCTTGGCGTGCGCGCATCGCTCAGCAAAGGAGACTATTCAGGTCATGCGGGAAGAGATCTCTTCCCTGGATGGCTTTTGCCTACCGATAGAGCCCAGATACTGTTACTAGGAGCATTCAACAGCGCGTGGAAGAGTCCTATGCAAACCAATCGGGTAGAGAGGAAGCGACAGCGACACAATCCTGTCATGTGAGCATGATCGTCTTCACATGATATCACGCACGAATGGACGAAGGCAACTTAAAGGAGTCAATCAGTATACATCGATGTCAAATGCATGTCAGGAACAAGTTATTCCAATAGGTGGCCGGATACTGCATGGCAATGTCAGAATATCATATGTGAAGTGGGCAGCGGATCTGCTGACCTCTGCAAGGCAACGGTTGCGGTCATCCAGATGCTACGGGAATTGCGAAGCACAGTAAAGCCAAATAAGAGCTGAGTATAAGGTCCACGGATGCAGAATCCACCTTAGGCTGGAAACTTCCTTTTGCTTGGAAGTCTGATATCGAGAATGTCTAAGAAACCATGAGAAGGGTGAATCACGCTCTCCATCTAGAACGTAAAGATATCAGAAAATATAAGAGATGACAGTAAAAAAAGGCACGGTTTAAAGCATTGAAGCCAAGCCTTGTGCCAACTTGACGGCAATCCTGAACTCGACTGAAGAGACACTTGTGCACGACGAGCCTCGCCGAGATTGTCAGACTGCCTCAGACAAAACAAGATCAGGCAAGTGATTCTCAGCTGGGGACCACACCGCTGGTAAGGCGTGGGCGCGGTAGCAGCATCCAGAACTTGGTCGTCGAGGTTGAATTTGACTTCGAGGAAGCGCAAACTTCAAAAATAGCTTAAGAAAACACGTGGGTGACAAAAACAAGTCCCAACGACAACGAGTATGACGTAACGGTACACCTTTTCCTTTGCGACCGGCGTGACGATGAACTCTGGCAGTCATGTAATGGATAGTCGCTGCGCCGTCCATAAACCATACAACATATATCCAGCTGCTTTGTTCTGGCATGCACATTCTACGGAATAAAAAACTTCCCATGGGTCCCTCGTGAGTCGTTTCAGAGAAGCCTCTATTCCGGCCGCGACTTCTTCTATGTTCTTCATGTCACCCCATGACCCATGTACTGATTCTCACCCCAGAAACCTGCCGTGTTAAAGAACCTAAGTATCAGTCCCATGATCCCAATGCGAATCGGACGCCTTGTACACCATCCTGGTCGATTTCAGATGCCACCGCATCCCAGATAACCATGTGGAATGCACGTACACCAGCCCTCATATGTGGTTGAATAGCGGCTTTTGGACAGGGTCATCGTCAAGGCTAAAGAATATACATTTCAATAGCCTGATCAGGTAGGAACTAGCATCCATCTAAAGCAACTCTAATCGTCGCCAGGTAAAATTCCCTAGGCGTACGCGGCAATCGCGTCTACGAACGCCGTGTGGATAACCACACCGACTTCTTCAGCCTCCGCCTGGATCTCGTCCTAGAATTCCCGAGGCCGATAGAGTCAGAACTGCATTTTCCGAGCCCAGCATGGATTAGGACATACCGGGTTGACAAGTCGGAATCCAGAGTGAACGTTGTTGGCGCTGTTGCCGATGTTCGTCACAAGGGTGTGGATCTGGTCGGTCGCGCCCTTGATTTTCTGGAACTGGGACTTCTTGTCGGTAATAGTCTTCATGGCGTGTACGACGGTCGGTGCAAAGGCCTCGATGACGTCGAGGGTATATCTGGCGTCGGCGAACGACAGAGGGTTTGCTTTCTAATGAGTATCGAGGCCAGAGGTTAGCAGAAGTTCCAAGCAAAACTAGGAATTTACTTACGTTCAAGTCAGACGCGGTCTTGTCGAGAATCGCTCCCAAAGCCTGACCCCTGTTGATAACTTCCTGTTCACAAGGGTCAGAAACGGAGGCGCAAGAATGTATCACGGAAGGAAATACCTTGAACTCCGACTTCTTGCAGTCGAAGTCGCCGATGGCCTTGTTGAAAGCGTTGAGCCTCGTCGTGACGGTATTGATGTTCTGCTTGATGACCTCAGGACCGGGTATCTTGGTGGAGGGTGCAGCGGAAACGAGGCTGACGACGGAGGTCAATAAGAACAAGGCGGAGGAGAACTTCATATTGTTGGAATAGGATGGATCGGTAACAGATGAGACTGTGGAGGAGTTGATTAGACTGAGGAACTCACGACTTTGACTCTCCCTTTTATAACTTTTATTCGACGTTGGACAGGCACCTTTACCTTGGCATCGTTGATTCTGCTGCGTCAGCCAGCGCCGTTAGAGGACCGTATAACCGCGTACCAGGGCGGCAGCTGGAGACGGGTTAGTGGCGCAGACCAATTGGTCCGGGCATAGTCAAACCTGGCCGGCGGGCTGTCCATCTTTGGAGGTGTATTCAATCTCAGAGCCTAGAACGGTTGACGTTTTTCGTATGATTTGTTGTTATGAGGAGTCAACTGTCAGGTTATCCAACCATGATTGGCAGGCGATCGACGTATACCTGGGGTTCACAGTGATGGCCCGTTGTTCACTATTTGACACTCTATATATAACCCATGAATAACACGCCGACCTTTCCAAGTTCAGGGCCTGGATAGTTAATGTTCCACGCATGATGTGCAAGATTTGTCGTCATAAAAAGCCCTGATCAACAGGCGATCGACGTGTACCCGGGGTTTACAATGATGGTCGAATATCTAAGATATCTAAGATTGGCATGCCATACATAACCAAGGAACAGCACGCCCACCAAGCTATAGGGTCCGCACATTGAACGCGATTCCGGGTCTTGATTAGAATCTACCCAGGACGTTGTCGAGGAAAAACCAGAGGATTGAGTTCGTCCACCGGTGTGGTGAAGCAATGAAACGTGGAGAGCCGTTCAGTATCCGTAGTTAACCATGGTATCGCTGTCTCGTTGGGAGACAGCATAAGTCTTGGAGCCAAGTCTGTGGGTCTTCCATCCCATGTCGTGCCCGGCTGAGTAAAGGCCATTCAGTGAGGCTTGGGATTTCTAATCATGACAATATAGGTCATTTTAGAAATGGTGCCGAGATTAAGCGGTGTAACACTAACCCCAACCAATGTAGATGTAGGTGACATGCTGTCGTGAGTACAGGGGTGAAGGAGTTGAGTATGAGTACAGTGGTTCGTAAGTCGAAGAGCCAGTATCTTTGGTTTAGGCTTGGAAGCCCGCTTGCGGGAATGCGCATCCGTCGAATGAGATGGTCGAGGATGAGAGTGAGCTCCGAGGTGGCATAGAGGCAACCTGAACTTCTGGATCGACCGCCAAGTTAAGGTGTCCAGTTCATCCGTCCCGAGCACTTCCCTCAGTCGATGTTGTGGGCGGCTCTCCTCTCTTCTTCCGCAGCTGGTGTCCCCTCGTCCATCCCCAACTTCCCTTCGGAGGAAAAGGAGTTGGAAGTCATTGATCTCACCTCCAACGTCTATCAGACTCGATACAATGCGGGGTGGTCGAACGGGCCGCGCCCCACGGGATGGTGTATACTGAAGCTTAGAGCCTTCCAAGTTCCTGTGCTCGTATGATTGTACCTGGTGCCAGGGCATCGTTACAAATCCCTCTTGGAGGCGCCCTCACACGCCATAGTATGGAAAGCCGGACGGTCGCGCTCTGCTGATGCCGTCGGCATCGCAGATGCCACGGGTAGAACATTCAACCAAGCACTAGGACCTCGTACACTTGGTTGAAATGAGCGTCTGCTTATTTACAGATCATTTCTTAGTGTATAGTGTAGAGGAAGGCACTGGTTTATCTTTGATCTGAGGGACAAGACATAGCTGAGATAAGTTGAATGAGAAAGTAATGCCGCCTAATTTTCCTCCGAGTGCTTTCTCAATAGGCAGTAGGTTAATACGGTACACAGAACCGAAATTTAAAATGTGGACAAGGTTGGATGGGCGGATCGATACTACATACACTCGGGGCCCGGGCTGAACACATCAGGAAAAACGTGAAGAGCTCGCTTTACATAACTTGCTCCCAGCACGCAGCCATGAAATAAGTAATCGTTAATAAAGCTCGAGAAAATGCGGGGATCTCTCGTGAAGTAGTAGTAAACCTGGTTTGCATGGTAAGCATAGGCGTGATATAGTACGGAAAACGTGAAGTACGCACTCGTGGATGTCTGATCTGGCTAGGCGGAAGATCGAGAAGAGCTTGTATCCGACCCAACACATCCTCCACCACCTCCGGCCCAATTCGCTCCGTCATTGCCAAGAGGCCCTCGCCGACTACAAGGCCTTCCAAGGTGACACCTTCATCAGCACGGGTCCCAGCAAAGGAGAGAGACAGGGAGGGACTTACCAAAACCCGCCTCCTAACCCCCGCCTCCGGAATAAGCGCCTCCAACATCCTCTCGACCGCCTCCGTCACCCGCCCACTCCGCCCACGAAATACACCTTATTGTAACGCGTCAAGGCACTCTCCGGCGGCAACGGATCGCACGTCAAAACCTTCGCACGCGAGGTGAGCGGGCCTGGATGGGTCTTGCTCTTGCAATCGCGGCGGACGCGGATGGCAGGGGGAAGTGCGATGTGAAGTTTGTCGGCGAGGAGCGGGAGGACGGAGGGGAAGGAGTGAAGGGCTTGGTTTAAGGCTGCTGTACTTGCTTCGTCCGCCTTTGGAGTAGAATCATCAGCCTCTCCCTCTGCTCACGGACACCTATAGCGAAGAGGTCATACGCCTCTTTGGCTGCACTGGAGGCGAGAGTCGACTTGCAAGTTGCATGTAACTCTCGGGCAACCCCGAGCCGTGGAAACTATGACGTGTCTAAGTTGCGCAAAGCTGGTTTTGCGCGTTGTAGACACGTCATAATTCATGAGAACTGAGAGAAAAAAATGGGCTCACCGTGGCGGTCAGTATTCAACTCATGTTTCTGCCTCCACCTACCAGCTGCAGTCTCCTGCCGCCAGAGAAACGTAGAAACACAGCCTGCTCGATGCATAGTTTGAATTACTAATTAGGACCCGCATCGCAGTACATGGGGTCCCCATCAAGAAATTTCATTCTCAGAAGGTCGGCAGAGCGCGACCGTCTGGCTTTCCATACCATAGCGCCTTCAAGACTTCCATTAGGGCCCCAAAGCTGACGCAGAAAAGACCCGTCGGGCCTGTCAATGTGTCATGGGAAATCTACAACAACAGCTTGTCAGTCTTCGTTCATGGAGCAAAAGGCGGCACCGAGTACAGATCGTGTGCAGCGAGAGTCCCGGAAGCTGCATTCGCAGATTTTACTTAGATGGCAGAACGTCGAGCTGAGGTAGGGAACGATAGTCCAAACTTAGTCCAAAGACAGACCGAGATAACACTGAAGTCAGAAGACGCCTTCAACAAAATCTTCTAAGTAATCCGAACAAAACGGAACAAGGCACGTTGCGTAATGTGCACAGCCGCAAACACGTGCTACGAACGTGGGCGGCTGAGCCCCGCAGCCCGAGGCGGGGCCCGAAGCTTGAAGCTTTTGAAGGCTGACCATGACATCTGCTCAACCGCCTGCGAATTTCTCAAATCGCAACCCGTTGTGATTTCTCTCACAGATACTAGGGACGTATGCAAGGTGCACACGACATGTAAAAGAGGGGTTCATCTTTGCCTCTGATATTTCAGGTATGCCGCCGTCCCAAAAATCATTTTCGATAGAGAAGCTACATACTCATAAACTTCAAAGATGAGTCTCTCGCAACTAACCACATGAAATAGACGAAAGTGACGGCAAGTAACCGATCAGGAACAGCTATGGATGGTGAGGGGAATATCCGGCTGGATGACCACGAGGACGAGCAGGACCATGGGACGGATGAGGAACATGATTGACAGGATGTAGACGGGCGTGGGTCTGATCGAGTGTAGCTTGGACGACGAGATCGACCACAGCGTCGGAACGAGCGGCGCTAATTAACGCTGGCTGGTGCAGATTCTAGTGACCGAGTCCGGAAGCGAAGCACGCTGAAACGAACTCCACCGTTCCCCAATCGCCAACGTATGTGTAAAGATGCTCTTCCTATCTGGTTGAGGACCATTCTACCGTCAGTTCCCTGACTCTGGGAGGAAGATGTTAGATAGCCCAACAATGAAAGGAGATTGCGACGCCTCGTCGATATCAAGCCTCGGCAAATGGTTCGAGACGTCGCTACTCTTTGGAACAGCGCTGCCAATGGTATGGGCCCCCGCTATCGAACTCCGTTCCGCCTTGACATAACGCTGATGGAGGAGCATGACCGCGCTAGGGTGGCTCGTCTCTATCGTTTCAAGCATTACCAGACGAGGGGCATGTCCTCACTCAAATCTACCCTCTCCTTGATGTATGCCCTCGATTACGAACCTCGCCGGTTCCTCTGTAGGATCTGATGTTTATCTGACGAACTGTTAGGCCATCCAATACGCAACCAAAAAGATCTTCTGTGAGAGCCTGTCGTCGATCATGATGAACAAGTACTGCAATCCCTTCCAACGACTACTGGAAACCATGAACGAAGCCATTTTCAAATTTGGAAGGAAATGTACCATCTACACATGGTGGATATACTCCCGAATTATCTTTCTTTTTTTCTCGGTCTCCCCGCACCATTAACGTTTTTCTCAGCGGTTGCGGGAATGGTCGGTGGAGTCGGGGGTAATGGTTCCCGATGGTGGCGGGCCAGGTGAAGGACCGTGCCACAATCTATTCGAGAAGTGGCATATTCCCGGCATCGTGGGGACCCTCAAATACTGATGCGTTGCCCCTTCCATCCCGTAGCAGTGTCCTTCAAAAAGCCATCCCAAGCCCCCCTCCTTGCGACACTGCACCCAGTCCATCTGCGTTGGTGGGCGAGTATATCCTGGTACATGGGTGTTATAGTTCCCACATCTAGGTGGCAGTCAGCTTGTGATTTAGCTGGTAAGTACGAGGCATGTGACGTACAATCCCGGGGCGCCTGTATCCTGGAACGCTCTGTTCGGATCGACGTTCGTGGGGGGACGTGGGCTGCGTTCCAGAACGACAGAGGTCAAGTAAAGGATACCATTCCTTTCGTGCCGGGATTGTAAAGGCAATGCGAATGGACGTAGCGGAAGTAGTGCCACGAAAACGGCGAAGGACGGGAAAATGCTAAGTCGCATGGGCGTCTCCTATTGTTTTTCTGCGTCTGGGGTTAAGCGGTGACGAGGTCCAGCCTCCGATGAGATATATACGGGCGATGCGTCCTGCGCAGTCCGTGTTTGTGGGACCATGCTGGGCGGAGCTGGCGCTATATAGCCAAATTTGCGTTCCGTAAACATCAACATCACTTGTCGCATGATGGCTGTGCATGATTGCAAGTTGATTGTTACGAATGGCGCTCTTATAGGAAGAAAGAACTGGGCGGCGGAGATACATGATCAGCCTCGGAGAGTTGAAAACGGCGCAGGTTCGTCTAAATTTCGGATAGTAGATGATAACAAGTAATGAAATAAGCACTGAGTTATGATGTTTTCCGACCAGATTCATGAGAGACCTAGGACGAGTTGACGATGAACTTCGGCTGCTGCACAGGCCAACTCCCTGATCAGAACCGATCAGCTGATGCTCGCAGCGCCGCTATCTGAGCAACTTTCCGAAGGAAGGATTTCTGATCATCTAGCCCTTGATGTTATGGAAGATCGCAGGTATCGGCCTTATTACGCAGAATATCAGCGAGGGCCACTGATGATTTCAGCTGTGGGTGTATGCTGTGGTACGATGATGATCATAGTCGAAGTGTTGTCGAATATCAGAGAAGATGAAAGACTGTAGTATAATGTCACCAACGAGACGCATGACGACAAGCACCGCCCACATCTTGTTGCATTATGCACGCGTTGATGGGCGGCGGGAGTTGAAACGTTGAAAGGCGACTTAGACCTATCGAGGTGGAAATGATTTTACTTCTCCAAACGAAGATAAGTAATAACCAATGAGAAGGAAATTGTCTCCCATTTACTATATCTGGCGCCCATGGTCACGGCCCCTTCTCGATCGCCGTTAGCGATAAACCGGTAAGGTTCATGGGGTGGTTGACACGTATAACCGAAGCGACCTCCGTCTAAGGGCGCTCCGAAGGACGTCTGGAAATGAGGCCCAACGATGGTGCCGAAAGTTCCGGCTTGGTCGTTCCAATAGCGAAGTACACGGTGATGTCAGCGCAACTCTGACGCGACTCGAGAGAGACGATCGCAGAAATGTCTAGAGCAAGAATGACTGTGCAATAAATTATGAGGCTGAGCATGACCTGAACGCAGCTTTACACACGATCCAGAAAACGTAATAGATGTGAAGCTGGGTCCCTTCGAAGTGAGTGAGTCACGTCTGGGATAGCTATAGGGACTAGATCATTGTTTTCGCGCGTCTGGGTATTGAACTTACCTAAGACCCCAAAAGAGTTATATCTCTCGAGGAAGTTTTCTGTCGGTCTATGCTTGATTGCGAAAAAAAAGTTCGAAGTGTGGGCGAGGGCTTAGAATGGCAGACTTTAGGGGAGCGATGTAAAGTTTGACTGGGCAGAGCAATGGCATACATTGCCCGGGCAGCCACCCTCCAAATTCCTGGCGTTTTGTAGACTTTATGTACAGTCAGAGCTTGTCAGCGAGGAGATCGCTGTAAGATGGAGATCATGACGGTCCGAAAATCAACTTGCGGTTCAAGCCAACAAGTTCAAGCCGAAGCATGGGAAATCTTCATCTAATCAGCATAGATTAGATATATCAGAGACCGCCTGCTTGCACAAAGCCCTAGCGATAGACCAATACCTGCAGCAGCTTCACGGTTAAAACACCGATTTTTGGAATGAATCTACACCCCGAGGTGAGTAAGTGAGGGACATGTCCAAGATAATTAAGCGATGCTGGGGCTGCAAGCGACGTAGATATGCGACTTCAAAGCGAGCACCCGTAAAATCAGAAAACGCGATGTTTCCGTTTACAGGAGTGAATAGAATCTTGTCCAGACATTTCGAATAGAAGAAATGTATATGCTACTCAGCGAAGGCCTCAGCCCAAAATATGGGAACCGAAGATTTTCAATCTGGCTAACGACAACGTCACACGAGCTGATACCTATGATACACCAGGAAGCCGCTCAGCGCCATCCTGAATAAATGTTGTATCGGTGAGTGTACCACAACCTGAGCAAAGGGGTAAGACAGACCTGTTCTTCATACACTTACATATTAGACGTGTGCTACGACGAAGGCGGCAGCCGCGTCAGCATCCTAGTCAATTTTACGTCGTCAGCCAACTGACTTATTGTAACAGCGTGCGACTATACGTACATCACCATAATTCAGGTGAGGGGCAAGGATAAGGTTCCCTCCGGCGCAAATGTCATCACCAGTGTGACAGAACGTCTTCTCGCGGTCGTTGATAACCCCAGGGAACGCTTGACCGTTATCCGGATCGCCAAATACAACAGCGGCGTTGACCCGATTCTGGACGGTAGTAGAGAGCTTCCATGCCGCAAGGTGCGTGACCTGTGCACCCTGACTATTGATGTAAAAAAGTCGGTGAGATTTAAATAACAGTGTCGGAAGCGATGGGGATGCTTACCTGTAGCCTGAGATGACGATCTTGGTGTTGGGACATGCGCTCGCCTTGTCCGTGACATAGTTAGCCATGGTGGTCGCGCCGCCCTGGTCGCCACCAGCAAGGAAGCCGGCAACAGTGGCTGGGTAAGGTACCCCTACAAAGTCAAGGGTACGCCCACCGAGCGCGCTCTGGAGAGCGGTCTGGAATGGAGGCCCCACGACAGTACCGAGTGTACCTGACTCGGTGGTCCCACGGGCGAAGTACACGGTAACATCAGCGCACGTGCGTCGCTGTAATGGCGTCGCCGTTGCGGAGACCGTAAGAGCCAGAAGAGCAAGGGGAGCGAACATTGTGGTGGCGAAAACTCTGAGACGAGTGCTGACTTGGGAAACGAGGGACCGACTTGATATTTATACCGATCTTCGAAGAGTTGGTCCATCGATATTGCAGCCGTCAGTTGAGCAACTGACGTCCGAGAAATCAAGATAAACGCGGAGTACGCGAGCATAGTGAGGATGGCGCATGGATAATGTGATCGCAGAGCAGATTAGCATACGGCGTGGCGAGAGTGCCACACCTGATAGCTTACTTGTGATTGTCACATATTCGGGTCAAACGTATCCGTCGAGACCAGCTGACGTCCTCCCAGCACTGTTCAGGAGCGGCAGCTCTCTTCAGACAATGATCTTTCAATGGAACGCGGGCGCAATTCGATGCTGGTAGCCTCGTGACTGTTTCGGTAGCTATCGTGATGGTGTAAAATAAGGACTTCGTTGAAATTCGTCTAAATTTAGCGCTGCACCGGAAGCTGAGGACACTGACTGGCTGACTGAAGATTAGCGATGTCAATAGCAATTCCGTGGCAGAAACTGATACGTACAATGACCAAGAGTAGCAACCCACCGATCTCCTCTCTATGTTCCATATGACCGGCACTGAGCCCTGATCCCATTCATAAGTCTGAGCTTCCATGATTCCATGGTAACATCAAGTAAAACATATCAAGATACAATGTGCAAAACTGCAAACACAAGAATAGAGCTCCTGGCAAGGACCAGTGGGAAAGATGTCGATGATTTTTCAGTCGGAGTGTAACCTGCCTTTCGAACTCCGCTATAACTGTTCCTATGCCTCACTCCGTCAACACTGGGGTTGTCTTGTACTGAGTACGTCTTAGAGTTTCTGGTGAATACTTCATCGAAAAAGTGATAACCTTGGAGGTTGTATCCCCCACCTTTATTCATCGCTACCACCAGGGGAAAGGTCTTCGGAGTTCTCGATAGAAGCAACACTATCCCTGTCCTGTATGCGAAGCAGGTGGATGGATCATACGATGTCTCCCAAAGCCAAGAATATCTTTTGGAGAATTCCAAACGAACAGGGACAAACACCTTAGCCACCCCTACCAACGGGACTGTCGAAACAAGGACGCCTCATAGCGACAACCCATCGTCATAACTCCAGAGATCGACATCCTCTCCAAACGAAATAGCACTCTTTACAGTGAGCCTAGGGATACCGACTCATCTGTCGTGATTTTCAATTGTTGGTGTATCACCTATTGGCACACCGCTACGTATTCGAACACCTTGCCGCGGTCCGCGGGCATCAACACCGAGAGGCGTCCATTTTCCAGAAGCCCGCGCAGGTCCCTGGGTCCACCCCTGGAAATTATGCTGTCATTGCCCTCTATAGCCTCCCCATTTCTAAAATGCGCCAATTATGCTCGTCTTCTATGTGGTGCTGTCCGTCTAGAGTTGCCGTTGTCTGATGAGGTTGTACTTCAAACGCGGACCCGCTCCCTCATGCTAAAGCCTACCCTACTCACGGTGGAAGAGTCATTTCGATGTTCCAGGATCGCCTCGGGGCTTGTGAAATGACCAGCCTATTCGCATTAGCAGCCTTGTATAAAGAGCGGCAGGATGGATGCGTAAGGGTATATCCATACGCCTTCCACCTCGTCCTTCAGCAGCCTTGTCGTGTGCTCAGGTTCTCATGGAAAACGACTCTCACAGCAACTTATGGGCCCCTCAGACCCACCTGTCACCTTTGATCTCGCCTACTGCCTCTACGTCCAGCTTAGGCCGAGAGCGTAGCCGTGCCTACACCGCCCGCACGAACACGCCTTCACCATTACGATATGCCACGTCGTACTCAAGCACGAGTCTTTCCGCTGCTCCATCATCAGATTTACACTCTATATCGAGTCCAGAGCCAAATCCACCGATTATACAAGATACGCAGCCCCCAAAGGCTGCACGCTCACCGGTATCGATCTTTCAATGGTCCAAGAATCGTAAATCACAATGTGAGTGTAAACTGCAGGTCCACGCTTACCTGACGAATTTCTGCTTATGCTTAACAGTCCTAGCCGCACGCAGTCCCACATATTCTCGATCCACGCCCATCTCCAACGACACCCTTTCGGAAATCACCTCTAGCTCCTCCGCCTATGCCGTTACTCTTACTCTAACCCTCCATCAATCCACGTCACCTCCACGGGCCTCGGGTTCCAGAAGCGTAACGCGATCAGAGCACCCTGAAACAGCGCTAACACCCAATCGCACGTGTCATGCGGATGAGCATAAGACTCACAAGCATAACGCTATCCTCCCCCGTTCGTCATCTCCTTTCACTCCTGCATCTAGACGTCCTCATAGAATCCGTCTAGGTCCTGCAGCTCCTGAAGTACACGTGTCTTTCCTCACCCCACGGCGACGCCAGCCCGCTCTTCAGATCCACCCCCTTCTCGTGCACACCTGCCTACAGCGCTCACCCCTGGCCTACGACGTCGCGCACCCGCCTTCTCCAGATAGCCTCATCGACAGACGTACGCGGTCCACCATTCTTGCTGCAACGCTCGCCCAGCCAGCCACCAAACCCTCAACGCCAACTCTCGTCCTCAAATCACCCAAGTTCCCCTGGGCTATCGTCGCCACCTCCGCCCGCACCAAACACAGCAGGTCAGCTTCTGTCAGCAAAGTAAGATTGGACAACGGACCAGTAAGTAACCTCGACATCCTCCATGCCGTACACACCACCCTCGCCGCGCGCGTCACGCCACAGGAATGGTCCGCGCTTGGACAGAGAAGCCGGGCACAGCGGCGTATCATGCAGGAATATGAGCGGCGGTGTGTCCGTGCGGGTGGCGGGTGGGAAGAGGGCGTGCGGCGGATCGATTATCTCTGCGGGAAGACGCTCCTCATTGGGATCGAGGTGGACAAGGAGAAGAACAAGGGCGTAGGTAATTCAGACGTTATGGGCAGACTCGTGTTTACGAGTACGTAGTGCCGTAGGTTCTGAAAACTGACATTGAGGCTCGCTTTTGTGCCTGGTATTATGACAGTATTATTTGGACGTTAATACATATGGCTAGACAGAACGATACAGAGTAGGATGTACAGATACAGGATGCAAGGACTAGGAGATACATGGACAGTTAGGACATAGGAATGTAGGCATACAAATCGAAGACACAGGATACAGTGTTGAGAGTCCAGCTCAGCTCAGACAATAGCTGGCAATCTAACTGCAGGATACGCCCAGATCAGGGAAGTCGTAGACGCCGGGGATCGCTGCCTCACACCCCATACGATCTCGATGCGAGTTGCAGTTGGTTTGATCGCCGGACGATGCGCAGCAACGGATGCAGAACCGATTGAGGGCGGGTTCAACTCTGCATTAAAGAAGGTCAGCGATTCGTTTCGCGAACCAGGTATCGGCGTACGTACAGTTCAATAAAACTAGCACCATATCCCCCAAAACTACACTGCGCTCCGTTGGGATACCGAACGTCGAATTGGCCGCCGGCGTCCCCGGTGTCGAGATGGAACTTGGATGGATCGATGCAGCCCGTGACCTGGAAGGCGAGGATCAGTAACAACGAAGGCAGGACAGGGATGGCGTACTTGAATATAAGCCCCATCCTCCGAAGCCTCAAACGCAGCGGCCGTTATGAATCCGTCTGGAAATTGTTGCACGCAATTGGGCGATTCGGAACCAGGGGAGCAGAAAGAGATCCCGTCGGATTCAGCGTCCGAGATAAGTTCTATGGTCGGATGGTTAGCAGACTACGCGTAGGAGTCAGTCAAAGAAGCCTTACCTCCAGCTTTGCTTGGGAGGATGAGAGAGAAATCGTTTGTACCTGTTATGTGCACCGTCGTCGAAGGAGAGGAATCGCCCGTTGGCTCCGGTGTAGGACGCGTATCGATCGGCTCGGAGGAGGTTGGAGAGGGTTTGGTATCAAGATTCGATGCTTGGCGGGGTCTTAGGCGACTAGCGACAGAAGATGGAAACCAGCGAGGATGTCGTCGATGTTGCCGGACTCCGTTCGATAGATTCTCTTGGATGTTGGTTTCGTTTGAGTGATTGGCCCAGTATGTCGACGCGAGACTAGGAACTTCCGAGCGCTCTAGGAGCTTGAAAGCCGCAGCGTTGACGGAGATCGCGAAGCAGAGAAGAGAAAGAATGGAGGTGGAGCGCATATTGTATATTGGATGCAGTTGGATGGTGGTGGTTGAGAACGTTGAGGTGAAGATTGGTAAAGATAACATTGACAAATATTCGCCCGTTCTCCGGACACGGCCGGTTTTCTGTCAATCCATCTTCATCTCGAGCACTGAAGAAGTCGAACGAAGGCTCATTGGATTCAAGGCACGCGGGGTAAGTGCTTCGAGAAGGAGCAGAGAGACAATAAAATCTAGACTTCTAACCATTGGACAGTAGTGACCTAGAAGTCTTGCGCTGGCAAGGATTTCTCCATCTCCCTTGTAACGTTATCGCCATGTCCGACCTCCAACTACCTTTTGAGGTACTTAATTTGATCCTCCAGGAGTCGAATCTCAAGCCACTCTATAGATCGAGTCTCATGCTGTCCCCGCGAGTTTGCCAGAATAGCGGAGGCCATCGCCATCAAGGTATACCTCGAAAGACACGGCTTCAAATCGATTTCGGTGCGTAGCACACGGCCATCCACCATACAAAAGCACCGTCAGGAGGATTGTCGGCGATCAGGTCCAAATCTCGAACGAAAACAAGAACAACCAACGTTGACCGGGAGATCAGAGTCAAGCCCGGGCCGACGACATCTTTGCTCCCACCGCCATGGCGCAAGGTGGCGAGCTCGACTTTCCTGCCGACCTGTTCTACCCAATCCTGCTCCACATCAAGGACTTAACCTTCCTGTGGACAGTCTGCCGTGCAGTCTCCCGCGATTTCGCCACAGCCACCGAACATGTCTTTATCGCGAGACACTTGAGCAAGACGTGGCTTGTCATCGACGGAGGTAGGGCCAGCAGTCGATAATACCTTAGGCACAGCTATCTGAAACCGCGTACATAGGCTGCTGGTACTCCAATAAACAGGGGAAACTCCAGCTTTCCTCCGAGTTCAGTTTCGATCGTATGGACCCATCCAACCCTTCACGCGCGGTCTTTTCCGACAAAGAATGTGCGACCGTCTTCCATGCGAAGCTTGCCGCGAGATTACGTACCCGACTGAAATGGGGAAACCCTCCTCACTGCCCAAAGATCCTCGTACAAATCCGACGCCAGATCAACGACACCGCGGTACCAGACCTCGAGGTCGACTATGATAGCCTCAAGTTGAGCTTCGCGTGGAAGGGGCTCTACAATGCCTTCTTCCGCGAGGAGAGAGAGTTCGAGCGGCGTAGGCAAGTCGTTGTATCAGAAATGACAGCCCAAGTCGAGAGGAATGAAGGGCTGGGTACTACCCAGGCTTGGGGAGCCGCCTTCGGTGCACATCTCAGGTCACTCACAGACAATCGGAACGCACTGAGACGTGAACGGATTTGCAGGGAGGTTTGGGAGAAAGAAGGGGTCACGTGGAAATGGGATGACGGTGAGGATGAGATCGAAGTTAAGGCATTGCAAGATCGTCGAAATGCGATTCAGTGGAAAAGTCCTTATAGCGACGAGAGCGATGGTGGAAAAGGCGGCGAGGATGATGATGAAGGGAGCTTGGACGAAGCTGAAGGGAGCTTGGACGACGACTCAAGCGGAAGCGAAAGGTAGGTTGGATGAGTGCCAAATGCCCCGCGGCTTTTATATTATGCCTTACTATGTCAAGGAGACCGTACCACTGCTCCACGGCTATATAACCATATAAAAGTCCTATGTGCGACCTGGAGGTACGACACATACTGCTGTCTGGAGACACGTAACATGCACTGACTTTGGGACGTGATTCCTCATTCACAGGAAATAGGGCGGTAGCACACCAAGCGGATGGTATGGTTTGGGTTCATCTCCTTGTCAGGCATGGGTTCATGAATATTGGTCGTGGCGTTTGACGGAGGCAATCCAAGACATACCGATATCGCATAGGCGCTCCGAGGGAAGCAGGGACAGAAGGTCGGTCGTAAGTCGGCGACACGATGGAATCAGGTCAGCTAACCCCGAGGCGAATAAGTAAGAATGATCCAGACATGCATCCTTACGGCTCCCTTTTGCCTCTTGCCATCATGTCAAGGACTGAATTCGAGCTCCCCCCCGATCTATACCACTCCATACTCTCCAAACTTGATGATCCCACTTTCCTTATACCTTCCCTTGATCTCTAGATAGATGGCGTCAATCTAGACGCAAATGCAAGTTGGTGAGATCCGGTCTTACAAATTCCTTGCGTGAATGAAGCTGAACCAGGAAAGCAACGTGAATTTGAAAGGCCAGAAAAAGATCTGGAGCCCGGGAGAAAAAAATACACATAAATATGGCGATCCCGCATGGGGAATTGATGCATCATGATCGCCCCGTCTCTATCTCATCAAGGATCGATGGCGAGTCGTAGCGACTTAGATTTCCCCCATGACCTCTTCTACCCCATTCTACGCTATGTCAAAGACATGACATTCCTATGGACAGACTGCCGTGCAGTCTCCCGTGAGTTTGCCCAGGTGGCAGAGCGTATCTTCATCGAGAAGCACCTCAAGAACAAGACATGGCTCGCCATCGACTGTGGTAAGTCACCCGCACTCTCTCCCTAACCAAAAACCCTGTCAAACCAAGTTCGCAGGCATGTGGCGCTCCCAGAAGTACGGCAAAGTCTACCTTGCGTGCGACTTCCAGTTCGACCGCTTCGACCCATCGAACCCAGCCCGCGCTATCTTCGCGGACAAGGGAAAGTGCGTGCCCGAGTACCGCCCCGAGCTCATCTCGCGGCTCCGTTCGAGACTGGCATATGGTAACCCCGCCCACAACCCCAAGATCCTCGTGCAGATTCGCCGCGAGGTCAACGACACGGCTGTACCGGGCCTCGAAGTCGACTACGACGGCCTGGAGATGAGCGTGGAGTGGAAGGGTATGATCAGCGCGTTCCTCCGCGAGGAGAAGGAGTACTCGCGGCGGAACGCGGAGTGGGCCGAGTCGAAGAAGCCGAGCTTGCGGGAGACGCGGGCTCGTATTGATGGTGGGGAGTTGGGTGAGATGGAGGCGATCGAGAAGCTGCTCCATATGTTTGGGAATATGATCCATGATACGCGCAAGGATCTGCGTCGTGAGCGGATCTGTAGAGAGGTTTTGGAGAAGGATGGGGTGGAATGGACATGGCATGGGAATGAGGACGCGCGCGCTCTCGAGAAGCTGAAGGAGCAGCGTGCGGCACTGGGGTGGGGAGAGCCATACAGCGATGAAAGCGATGGAGATGATGGCAGAGATGCTATGAACGAGGACAGTGATGAAGAGGATGAGGATGAGGACTTCGAGGATGAGGACGATGGGGATGAGGATGATGAGGATGCGGACGATGATGAAGAGGACGAGGAGATGGAAGAATAGTGAATTATCTCGATCAGAGTGTGTTATATCCTTCGTGCTTGATTAACCACCAGTATGTCCGCTTTGGCGCCTTGTGGGATGGAATTTAGTGTGATATATGTTCCTACCGGTTACATAGAGTGTACATGGTGACATCTATCTAAGTGAGTAGTATACAGGTATTGTGTTGCGGAGCCGACTAATGGTACAGATATACTGGGATCTGGGGTATCAGAGACGGGGGGTAATAGTAATGTCCAGAGTGGGGATAATGCAGAGCAGGAAGGGGGATGTACGTCGACGAAGGGGCGTGCGGATGAGAGATCAGAGCTGATAGATGAGAACAGGGATAGCAGGGAGACTAGATAGCGATGAGGGGTTAGGATAGCAAGACGACAGCGGAAATACAAGTAATGATACAGTCCAAGTCCAATAGAAGCAGGAGATCCGGAGAATGCGTGATACAAGATTGAGCTGGATGTAAAGTTGTCGATCTCAAGCAAACGAGCCGGCGTTTATGGTTGCGTTGAGATTTGAGAGTTGAGGTTGTCGGTACTTTTACGGGCAAAAGTTGAAAGGAAACCCGAGCCGTTGGCGGGTTAGCCGTTGCAGCTTAAGAAAGGACGCCAGCATTCTGCCAAGGCGGTGAGAAGAACGGTGGGCATGAACCAGCTCATAAAAAGCCGGCTCAAAGGCGCGCAGGGAACCCTTCAAGCGAAGTGGATTTCCCATACACCTGGTGTGCTCGGCGAGGGAACTAGCCCCATAAAATGGAACCTCCCAGATAACCGATCGAGGCATTTCATCCCTTGGGGATACTCGCTCGGATCCAACGTTGTGCGGCTATGGAAAGATGCCTGTGCACTGTTCCTCTCCTCCGGCGTGAGCGGAGAGAGCTCCGAACGGCTCATACCACGCTGCAGACGCGTGTGCATGACGTTGAGGACATCTTGAATGGTAACGCCTCCCACGTTCTCGACGTTGAAGGTGAACTCGCGGAGGCCTTGCACGGTTATACACGTTTTGGTAAGGGTGGGATAGAATGCTAGATCTGTAATCGGTTGGGGACGCGTTCTTATATCGTATTTTAACAGGTGACCTGGGGGCTGTAGCAAAGGATGTACAGAGGGTGGACCGTTTGGCCGTGGGGTGTCTGGATCGGTTCAGATCAGTAAACTTGAATGGCGTGTTGATCACGGGATGAGCCACTCACTCAAGGGTTGTGGAAATCTGACCGGCGTCGGGGGTGTAGAGACGGTACCCCATGAGGAATAACTGACGTTGCTGGCCGGTGACTGGACCCGAATGTCAACGCTGCCTGGTGTACGCATCTTTGGGGTTGGAGGGGCCGGATAGTACATGGCGAGCTCGAGTCAGTTTACAGTGACGGCGGCGGGAGGGTGATGGGAGAGGGCGGTGAGGGTCAGAAACCCGACGAGTCATTTCGATCTTATAGCTGCTAGCGAATCAACATGTTGAACTTTACGGGTCTGCAATGGGCGCTGTCACCGACGCGTCCTAATTGGTTGGAAGCGCGTAGAAAGTCATGGGATGTGCCTAAACGGGGCACCGAGGGCGCTAGAAACCGAAACATGACTCACAGTGGGTCACTGGTCGGGACCCACCGACATCGCGACTGATCAGCAGGGAGCGGGAGAACATCGGCATCTCCCGAATAGGAAAGATCGCACACCGTGGACCCTTGATAGTTCGCGCCCCGACGTCGATGATTGATTGGGCGCTTCTAAAGTTCAACATACATCAAAAGAATTCGGGGCGCCATTGTGCTAAACAGGGTCTCTTGGGTGGATGAAGGCGGGCGTATATGCGTATGTGGATATTCGATGCCAGATACCGAGCTCAGTAATGATGTGTCGGGGTCGGTGACAATCGCCCCGACGTCGTTGACTGATTGGGCGCTTGCAAATACATCAAAAGAATTCGGGGCGCCATTGTGCCAAACAGGCCCTCTTGGGTGGATGAGGGCGGGCGTATTTGCGTATATGGGTATTCGATACCAGATGCCGAACTCAGTAACGATGCGTCGGGGCCGGTGACGATAACACGGCGGACGCGAACGCCGCAGACACGGGATTTATGGGACAGACTTCTAATGCAAATCCACGGAGAAGCTCAAGTCCTCGTGCTACGTTGAGTCTCGGTGCGGCAAGGCAAGCCTCATGCAGAAATCTCGCAACGGAAATGTTTAAATTCCACAAATACACTCGTAACGAAGCCAACCGAACAGGCAGTACATCCAGCGCCGGAGGTTATACAAATGCTCGCGGCAAGCGGCCACAACTAGGCTAACCCGTCTCCGCGGTCGTATCTCGAGAATGGGATTCTATGCATGCATCACTCAGAATGTATTCCCTCGGGGGTTGAGGGCTGCTATCCGAATGAATCATCCTCTGACGGACGAAATAAAGATAACAAGACTCTCTGCGGCCCTCTTCCAAAAGAATGGATTTTGGGCGCCCTTGAGTCGGGGGTTTGCCAAACTTTCCAAAACTTAACGGAACGGGGGGCTTTCGATCATGATCGACGGTGACGCAGGGCAGGGATCGTTAGTCGCCGGATCTCGAGATTGCACAAGATTCGACGGCATGCGGTGGCAATCTGAACAATCCCGAGTTTGGCGGAGGCGTAGTGCGCACTGAACCGAACCAAGCCGCCCGCCGACTGTCGACCTGAAATGGGAAGAGTGCGTGGTCGGCAACTAACTCATGGTGAGGCCAGAGCGCACTGGGTTAAGGCTGAAATTGACCGAAGAGCAATGTCACGGGTAAATGGGAGATGGTGATAAGCGGTCCTCCGCGACGAGCTGATCATCCCATGCCAGAGCATAGTGGGGTCGGATGGTGGGGTCGATGTTGTGAGCCTGGGGTTGTGGTAGGGATGGCCATGCAAGAATATTTGCGGTACGAAACGAAAACCTGGCGGATCCTGGATTATGACGGCTATAATTTACTCAATAGTACGACGCAAATGGATGGCCATTGGCGACGCAACACGGAAAACGATACAGGCCATCAAGGGACCCACTTTACGGAGGGAAAATCGACATGACGCTTGAGTGCAGCGTAAGAGAATCGAACCCCTGGTAGGTCATCATCTGGCGCTCATGCTGTTCGACTGTATCGATGCCCCGTTCAGCACTATTGACACAGATGAAAACGGAGTCCAACTTACCAGGCTGGGCGAGGGTAGTCAAATGCTGGCAAAAACAAGAATTTCTGGTAGAAAACGTGTATAAACGCGTCCAGTCGCGTCGAGGATTTGTGGAAGAGAACATCAACATCAACATGGGCGTGATCCAAGGACGAGCACGGACCATAGATGTTTGAGCTCCGCTGGCCACGTGGATTTTCAGCCCGGCCGCCCAGGAGTCCAGGACCCAGGTTGATGTGTCAGTGCTAGTCTACAAGGTCTCTCTACAGTTCTTGCCCGTTCATAAAGTCAACAAAGCGCCACGATCGCGATGGCATACTTTCTTAACCGCCAACAGACCTAAGCATCGTTTGATATAATATACAAGCCCATGTGAGTTAGAAGTACACAGCATATGTTTATCCATAAAATTAAAACCATAGATCCCTAGTCTCGTGCCCATCCTCTCACCGGTACCTTCCCAATTTGGGTCCCTCCTATCCGACCTCCTCAAGACCATGCATTCCAAGACGCCGGCCCACCCATCGAGAACAGCTCACTCGACGATCAGCTTCATCACATCCCAGCCTTCGGCCCTCGCAACCCTCACCAACCCAATCATCCTCGTCTTCCCCAGCAAATAATCCACCCTCTTTACGCCCTTCGCCCTCTCCGAGTCAAATGTCGTCGGAACAGTTTGGCACCTCCTCGTGAACGCCCTCGACACCGCCACCTCCTCCTTCTCACTCAAGCGCCCCCAATCCGCATGCGTTATCTGCCTGTGCATATTGCGGTGTACAGCCACCAACACATCCTGCAGTGAGATCGGCGGCGGCTGATAGCCCCCCGTTTGATACGGGTCCAGCTGGAGCTCGCAGGGCCAGTGCGGTAGCGCATCGCAGACGATCCGTAGACGGGTGATGGGCGGATGCGTCGCAGGCTGCATCATCTCTTCCGATCCCATAAGGCCTGACTGTCCACGCCCGTACAGCCGCAGCGGAGTGAAAGTGGGAAGCGAGAGGTCGAAGAAGAAGTCGGCGCGTGGGGACTCGGCGTTGATCCATGGGTTCACGTAGAAGTGCGTGAACAGGCTATTGGGCGAGAACCCTCCCGCACCGAACTGTGGAGGTGCATGTCCTGAGGCACCGAAGGAATGGCGACGATTGAGTCCGACTCCGATTGGGTACGTGGGCGGGGCTTGGAGCCACTGGCCATCGTCGGCTCCGTGCCATGATGGGCGGCGTTCGCGATAATATCTGTCCCAGGGTGTGGGATCGGAATCGACACCTAGACTTGGGAACGCAAATTGATCTGCCGGGGCTGAGCTGGGCAGTGGGATGCCTCCGCGATGGGGCGATTGATGTAGTGAGGCGGATTTGGAATACGGAGAGTTGGGGTATAAGGCTGAGTCGGGGATGAACGGGGTGCTAGGGTGGGGTGACGGAGCATAATATGGAGTTTGGTGGAATGGCGCTGTGTATTGCACACCGGGAGCTGGTGTGTAAACGTATGGGCCTGACATCTTGTGGGATCTAGTGGTGGAGGTAGTGAAGGGAGGTGAGCTGCGCTGAAGAGTTGGGCTTATAAGGCGGAGCCGATTGTGTTAATTGTGATTCGCCTTACCAACGCCGTGGACCATAAGCTCTGCTTTGGCGTCGCTGGGGCCAGGTAACCTGGTAGATCAACGTCGGAGACTGCGGCGACGGAATGAACTATGTGTCGTTTTCGCTATAGCCTATCAGAGTCGCGTTGGGATGTGTTGCTGTGCATGCTAATCGATTATAAAGAGAGCCCCTAGGTGATCCCCGTTGACCTCGGAGATCATGAGCGCCATCTACATTTGTTGTCATGCGTCCGGCTGACTCATTGGGCGCGTCTTTAGGCGTCAACCTTCCGAATAGGCGCTGAGGATAAGAGAGACTATCGGTTCCCGGTGTTGTCCGATAATCCTAGTACCCATGAGAGTGAAGGAAGTTCCACCTATAACGGATTGAGCTTCCTACGCCCCCGTATCACCCATCGGTAGCACCTGTGTACGAGCATCGAGCTGCATCCTGAAGGGTCGCAGGCTCGAGGATGACAGGAAGGTTATTTCGGTGAAGTTGGAACCCAGGGAAGGCGGCGATAGGAGAAAGCCTGAGTATCAAGGCACAGAAGTGTGTGAAGCCAGATGGGCCTCGAACTGGACGATAGAAGAAGGACTTTGGGACCGTTAATCTGCGATGTGTGGGGCCGAGCGAGACCGGAGAGCCACGGAACAGAGGCTTCTGGCGAAGCAGTGACGAGTATTGCTGCGCTATACTGGCGCTCGTCTTTTCAATGTACAGAGTTCCTAGAATCGCGATTTAATGACCCAATGACTACTTTAGTTCGGTGTGAGTTTGACTTACAACTCTGTGACACGAACGGACACTACTCGCGTATACTGGTGTGCTCTATCACTGTCAGACCCGTCACGATATCTTTGCCGAAACATGAGGGAGAATTTCCGTCAAAGTCAAGAACAACTAGAGTCATAGATAACATACATAGATATCACCGTAGCATAGTTGACCGTATGGATTCGTGGCCACCGTAGTCATGACGAAAGAATTGACTGCCAGCTCTGCCAGTCCGCTGCAGATGACTGGGCGTCTGGATAAAAACACTGGGAGGAGATAGTGAATGCTGACAAGAGCTTTTTTTGAGATGAGGCAGGTAGAGAAGGTAATGATAACCAAGTTGTAGAAGCGTAAGAGCTCGACTCAAGACCAACACTTCCTGGAAAGTAGAACAAGGCCAAACAACGCGTAAACAACGCGTAACACACAAACCGTCAAGCGATCATTTTCACAGCCCGATTTGAGCTCGATATTCGTTACGCCCCAAAATAAATCTCTCCAGAATACAACAAGCACGGTAAGTAACCAGGTATCAGACATGCGAATTCTACATATCGAGTTTCACGACCCGCACCAACACTCTCGTTCGCCACCCTAAGAATATCTCTACTTGGTTTAGGACACCTAGGTAAACTTAGGCTTTGGGTCTCCAGGGAGCCGTATCGGGGTTTCCGGGGTCGGGGGCGGAAGCACCCAGCCCTCTAGATTAAAGAAACACAGGCCTTGCGGAGAAGGTGCTGTCAACGAGAGAACACCCTCCATCCCATAACAGCGTCTTCGATATTTCCAACCAACCCCCGCATTACTTCGACATTTAGCCCAGTCCATGAGGGTAGGCGGCCGGGTTTTTTCCGGGTTGTTCGCACGCAAGGTGGTGCATCTAACAAATGCTCGTGATTAGCTTAGCAGAAAATACACTAGCATCGTTGCGTACTTTCCGGGCTTGCCTATATTGACGGGCATGAATTCAATTTGTTGAGGAGCTCCACTGGATGGCGTAGAAGCTTTGAGTTTTCGGCGGGTTATGGACTTTTCGAGGCGATGAGTTGGCGATATTGGGACTGGGAGTGCATGGGCGACCATATGCATCTGATGCAAGCCCATGAATGCCGCAACTACGAGGATGAGCAGATACGAAATATGCATCTTGTGGGAGGAGGTCCAGCCTAGTATCGGAAAAGAAGGAAACGTCCAGCGTTATTAGTGTTTGAGACGATGAAAGTCGTCCTTATAAGCGGAAACAGACGCCAGAAATCTTTTCATCATGATTTTTGTTAGATGGAAGTTTCACGCTAGGAAGAATATCGTGTGTACCTATGGTCAAGTTAGGCAGAATGAACGGTAGTCAGAAACATCATAGATCCCAACTTTCCCGCAGGTAAAGAATGAGGAGATTTTCTGCGAACAACAAGATGCGATGTCCGTTTCAGTGGGTCCATGATAGATCGATAAATCAGTATGACATGATGGATCGAAAGATTTACCTGCCGACAGTGGGGGATAGGATCGGCAGCGACGACCAATGATTGAGGCGGTGGCACTTGAAGCTGATGAAGTTCCATATATACCTTGATCGCAGGACGCTTGTCCTTTATGGAAAGCCAGACGGTCGCGCTCTGCCGACCGTCTGAAAATGAAATTTCTTGATGGGGACCCCGTGTACTGCGATCGGGTCACGTGAATTGTACGCCAATTTGGGATGGAAAGCATAGAGTCTGCCTCGTATCTCTTTACCGCTGTCGATTGAATATTATACTAGTACTGTAGTAGTTATATATGTTCTTTTACAATGTGTGAGAGCTCTCAGAACATATGCAACTATGACAAAGGGATAACTACTGCACATTTTTTCACGCTGTCACGTTTATGTCACCCATGTAAATTGTGTTCGGCGTCTTGCCTCTCTGCTTCTCAATTCCACGCGTTTTCTGGCCGCCCACTGCTTGTTGATCTCTATCTGGGTCTCTCACACACTAGGGTACTGTCTTTCTAGCCAAGGGCTAATCTTGATTATCAAAGTTCTCGCAGTCCCTCTTGTAAGCGCCATCTCATCTCGTGTTGACTTTCTCATTCCCTCACCACCTCCGCTGCGCAGCACACCGACCGTACTCTACTCTACGGTGATGCGGGGCAGGCTCGTTTCTTCCAGCCTGGATGGCACAAGAAAGGTTGCCCATCTGTGGCCTCGACAAATCAGTCGTGATTGATCCCATGCGATTTCATCTCATGCTCGGCGTCATGTCGCTCGACGAGGAGGCAGGCATAGATCATGCACATAACACCATGGGCACAACAGAGGCCCCAGAGACCAATGCTTTTCCGCCAGGTACACCCATCCCTCCGTGTCTCCAGTGCCCACCTCTCCGCCTCTCGCTGGACGCCCGAAACCGCCCCAGCCACCCTGCGCAGTCGCCACCGCCACCGCCGTCGCCGTCGCCCTCGCCCTGCTGCGTTCTCTTGGGCTCCGCATCGACGGCACCGTCGCCACCAGGGAGTACTATGGCAACCGCACCGGAGCTCGTGTCCAAACTCGATCTCAAAGTCACGATCAAGTCGCGCGACATCATACACCCCGTAAAGCTCAAACCACCGAAGCCTCCACGCCCAAAGAAGCTCCCTCAGACGTCAACTAGCAAACCCAACCGCCCATAGCCCGCTGTAGGAGGCTCAGACGCCGGGCAGGCAACAGCGGCGGCGCAGGAGAAGTGGGACAGCCTGCCAGTTTTGTTACAGGAAATGACGCGGAGGGTGATATGGGTGGACCACCGGTAGCGGGTGTGGATTTCGCCGTGCGTGGGCTTGCGCCAACGTCTGTGGGCGGAGAATGTACCTTGCACCGAGGGAAATGAGCGAGGACGCGCCGAAGCTAAGGCGCATCGCGGGTGCGTTTGGGGGTCTGGATGAACAATGACGGCTGTGGGATAGACACGGTGAATTCAATGTTTTGGAGGGAAGGGTATATTGTTGAGAAGAGGTCGTTGAAGGTGTGTTTCATTTACTTTTTTGAGGGGTCAGTGGGTCCTCGATTCCACCCTATATTCTTTGCTTCTTCGTTGCCTCCTGTCGCGTTCTTCGAGTTTTTTGTCCTTGGTTGTTGCCATGGGAAGGCTGCGCTGCTCATCGAACTTGTTCATCTTATACTTTAATCCAACACGACGGGGCTTCTATCGGACGCTCTCATTCGATGTTTTGCCTCCTATCTGTGTCCACCCATACTGTTTGCGGGGTCTCGAGGTGACCCCCTCGTCACCTTCTGTTTCAGTCAGCGACTTCTGTCCACTTACTTCCTCTCGAAATCTTGAACTATCATATACTCCCATTCCCATACCCTGGTCCAATTCCATCTCGTCATTTTCCTTGGACACAGCTGACGCACATTTTCGTTCCCCAGATCCACTGTACCCTTCTCAAGACCTCAAAGCGACGACCTGCCCGCACACCAGGCCAGCCGTTCTCCTACTCCCATCTCCCGCGCTCCGACGCCCTGCATCTTCGCAGAGCTACACCTGCACCAGGCTGACCCCCGCGTCATCGCCCGGACAACCTTTACGGAGACCAGCACCAGCACCAGCAAGAATCCGATTCTCACCTCGACCTCGACCACAACCACGATGACGGCTACGCTCGAACTTGCCCCGCAGGAGAGGACATCCCGGAAGGCGCCGCGTCTGTCTTGCCGAGAGTAGAGAGTTGATACTTAGTACTTACAAGATTGGACATCTGCACTGGTAGGCAACATCTCAACACCCTTGCTTGGTTCAACCTTCAAGGGTGAGCCGAGCGTAGGAATAACATCCGTTTCTAGTAAAGTCGAAGTATGGTCCTGAGTTGAGACCTCCACCGCGGTGAGAGGCCCATGCTTGGCGAGAATAGGCTGATGCTCATCGGCGTCGGAGTCAATTTGAGATCCTGCTAGCGGGGGTCCTTCGTACCCGAATATTGATTGATGCCTTAGAGTTCCCCATTGACTTCCGTGCTGGGTGTGAAGATTCGAGAGGAGCTGAGCTCAGGACCGCCGCATCAGCACAACGTGAAGAGGGCATCACTCTTATCCTCTGTTGAGCCCCCGATGCTGCCTAGCTGTCCTCCGTATTCCTCTTTCCCTTCGAACCAGCCGCTGCTGAGGGTTTGGAAGACACCTGTCCGATCGAAACCCCACAGTGATGGCCGTCGGAGCCATTGACGCCTTTGAGTCCATAGGGTCCGCGCTCGCGTCGCGCGATCTTGGTCCAAAGTTCCAGTTACCATCTTATGTAGCTCATCTCAGGTCCGCTAGATCATAGATGAGCCAGTGCCCTCCCTGTCCACTATACACCAAGAAATAATTTGAGAGTATCCAGACTCTTATTTCGACCAAGTGTACGAGGTCCTACTCCTTGGTTGAACGATCTACCCGCGGCATCTGCGTTGCCGACGGCATCAGCAGAGCCCGACCGTCCGGCTTTCCATAGTCCTTTGATGAATGCTGGAGGATTAGGGGAGCGCTTATCTAAGATGCCGACACAGGATGGTCTACAAAGGAGACTCACGCGAACGAAAGATGCACAAGTCTCGACTAGCGTAAAATCTCTCATAGTAATATCGCCGAGATACTAAGTTCGATTTCATTTATCCTAATACCATCCAGCATAAAAATAGGGTATCCCAAGCAGCTGCAGGTCCAAAAGCCCCAACCTAGTTCCCGGAGGTCTTATTGAAAGCTGTAGCGTTATCGGGACGCGTAGTTGTCGCATTGAAACGGAAGACACCATCAGCGAAGCCAGACGTGCTAGTCGCGGGGGCAAACCACCAGAGAGTGGTGACGCCCACGGGGAACGTATAGGTTGCCTGTCGATTGAGCTCAGTAAGCTAGCGAGGAAGTCCGAAGCGATGACCTCACCTGGGCGCCCCTGAAAGCTATAGTTGTCCTGACGGGAGTAGGATTCCACGACGAAGAAGCATTATCGTCCCCTGTGAGTTCATTAGTATCGACTAGCACGTAGAAATGTACCACTTACAGTTGAGGACAACCAAGGAGTAACGCAGCCAGTCAGTAGAAGACACTCGCCTGGTCACGAAAGCGCCAACACGTAGGGCCCAGTTTAGGTTTCCTGTGACAGAAACGCCGATCCTCTGACCGTATGGTCCTCCGGCATCCTTGGGAATGATGGCCTTGGAAACCTGAGCCATGGAGTAAACTATCGGTGTTCATGTAAGCGAGGGTCGGTACCAGTTCATGGGTAGACTCACATTCTTGGTTCAGGCTATAGCTTCCGTCGCTGTTCACGGTCGCGAGAGGGCGACATCCGCCTCCACAGCTGTTTGTGCCAGGGAACTTGGGGTTACCGCTTCCGTCGAGAGCAAGATTCCACATCAAGCCCTGCGTCAGAAAGTACCGCTTAGAATGTCACTAGCCAGATCTGACAGCATGGATATCGTACCGCTTTTGCGTTGTGCTCGACGCTGCCAATCCAGCTAAGGAATAGTCAAGTGTTGATACTAGGTATCAAAAAGGATATCATGAACGTACAGGTTATCCATGTACCACTGTTGAACGATCAGCCTGGCTCAGGATGCACAAATTGGAAATCTCACCTTGATATCACTCCACCAGTCGGAACCGATGGTCCCAGTACACTCAGTGAAATAGATTTCCTGGATATATAGAGATCAAGTATCAAGCTAAGAATATGGAGTGCGATGCCTACTTTGTTGGGGAAAGCGTTGTGGAAGGAATCCTGATTGGCCACACTACCTTCGTAGCAATGGAAAGCGACGCCGGCGAAAGCGTTTGGGGCGCTTTGCATCTAATAAAGGCTGAGCTGAGCTGCCACATAGGCTGTGAAGTTGAAACGTACCAGCTGAACAGGGTATGTACCGGCATTAATCCAATTATGCTACAAACCACGGGGTCAGACGCGGAGCAAGAAAGATACCCGTGAGTTATACCTCATACCCGACGACCTTGACGCCGGAGAGTCCGCTGTTGTTCAGGAGGGTGCGAAGGCCAGATCCGATCTGTCCTTCGATGGTAGGGGTCATGTTGCAGGAAGGATAGGTCGGGTTGCTATTTTGCGGTTCATTCTACGTTTCTCTGCTTAGCATTACTGCGTTTCAAGCTCACGAGATGCTTATGCTTACCTGAATACCGACCGCATAGATAGGAATTCCCTTGTTCTGGAATCCTTGGACTGCTTTGAGGAGGTAGGTAGCGTCTGATGTGCGTGTAAGCGTCGCTGATGACTGTGAAAATGCGATATAGACTTACAGTTGCCGACATACTGAGACTTCAAATTTCCGCCATTCATGGTTCCACTGTCTTTCATCCAGGCGGGCTGGTAGAGGATATCAGAGGCCACTCGAGAAGGTGTGTACGGGGACGTACAGGAGACCAGGGAAGGAGGTGAACTTTGATGTTGCTGTTGATGGCTTTGATATCCTGAAGGACCGAGAAGAGGTAAGAAGGTGCCCTGTCGATGTTGAAGCTGTTGAAAGCGGTATCGCCACTCGTGTCGTCTAGGCTGTATGCTGAGACTATGTAAGCATCTATGTAATACCCGCTGAACGCACACGAACACACCTGACGCAGAAAAATCAGACGCGCCGATGGGCACTCTGAGGTAGTTCAGCCCAGCGGCGTTTGCACCGTCACCCGAGTTGAACATGTAGTTGAGCAAGGCATGGTAGTTCGCATTATTTTTCGACTACAATCAAGTCGAGTCAATTGTAAAACTCAGCACAAGGCCTCAATGCTCGTACCTTCAAGTTATTTAAGATCAGGGCCGACGAGTCCGCTGAGGATAGATATCAGAATTGGATGCAGTATACGACGGCCGTCATGCATCAGCTCACTGAGGCTCGCTCCGAACCCAGCCATCGATTGGAACAGCTGGGAGTCTGAAACGATGATGTTCGCGTCGCCAATAGCACCCGGGGCAACGAAATTGATCGCCGCTGATGGTGCGAGGGAAGTCAGGAGCTTTGACCGGTCCCAAGTCGTCTGCCACTGTATATTACATTAGTGCATGGAGGCGATCAGGACATTCAAAAAGACTTACGATGTCCCATATTTGCTGGGAAGCGATCGGCTGAGCAACCACAAGGAGCGAGAAGATGTAGGACCCGCGCATGGTGGCGATGTTTTTGAGCCGAGTTGAAGCTTGATCACCTTTTAAAGCGAGGTTATTATTTTGGGCACATATTCACAAGCAGATCATACCGAGGTCATGCATAGTTTCCATGCAGTACCAAGTCCCGATGCACGCGAACAACTGACGACGGATCGATCATCCGGCGTCGTCTAGGAACCTTGTTATGGGAAGTCGGCGAAAATTTCAACAAATGACCTCTTGATATGACCTAGAAGCTCACAGGTGTACGGTCAACCGACAACTTCGCCACATGGATGGCGTCTCGAACGAGCTTCGTGTTCTCGTGTAGAGGGACTGCTGAGCATCTTCGTTCAGCCCCGTGCCTAGCAAGCGGACGTTTGAGTGCCCCATACAACGCATTTCGGACGTTGACGAGACTTGGCTCCTGAGGTGGTCAATTAAAGCAACGACACTACCGCGTCGACGGCCGAGATGGTAGATAGCCTGCTGTAGCATCATATGATGGGAAGCATGTGATTCCTGAATTTCAGTCAACCAATTCGCGAATCCTCGGCCAAGGATATGGCGATGAGCACACTATGTCGACAACCGGCATCGCCGATCAAAATAAGCGCTCTGCTGTGAATGCGCCATGTGTCCGCTGGACCGTTGCCATCGCCGATAAGAACAAGAATTTGCGATTGGGTAAACTCCGCGTAGAGCTGCGACTTAACACGCGGCAGGTGCGGGGAGAGTCCGGACACTTCTACTTCCACAGGGCTTTGTTCGCAAAGTGTCGACCTCCTGATCTACGATAGCTATCAGTGCATGTATCTCGTGACCGTCACCACACAACTATTGTCCTAGACTAGACAATATAACCTGTTAGAATGGAGAGCGACTTGAATATGCGTACGACATGAGAAGTTCATACCTTCACGTCCAGCTACGAGAGAATATTCGTCACCATACGCTCTTTCTTCTCAAATTGACGACCCACGTGGCGCGTTATCGATTCTCAATGAACGGGTTCAAACTTCCCAGACTTTCCGCAGCAGCTACATAGGTTCTAAGGAGTGTTGTGTGAAGTCAGTCAGTCAGCTGGGTGCTCGCGAAGGTCATTATCTGACGATAGGAGGGTGGCGACTCGCGAGAGTAAAAGCAAAGTGAAGGCACGTTGAGGCCTAACAACGCCAATCACATCGACGGGCCGGTGATTTTTCCGTGCGGAGCCCCGCAAGCCAAACTCGACCCGTCCCTCCGCTGCTTTTCAACTTCTTGGGCTCCTTTTAGCATCTGCTTGATGCGTTTGACCCTAGGCTGGTCAAAATGTCCTCTTCAGGCTTCATCGACATCGCATTTCCCTCGCGAAACTAGGTTCTGGCAGACTAAACGCTGTGAAAAACATCTCCGGGAATAACGGGAATCCAGAGGATTGTTTCGGACGTTCTCTCGATGAGTCCAATTCTACCCTCTACTTACGCCTTACTACCTTGGGTCGATCACCGTTATCATTCACTTCACAGTTGAGTACAGGACAAAGTCGTTCTGCGCATTTCCAGACATAATCAGTTGATCCAGATCTAGAATTTCTTGTGGGTACATCGGACTACGATTGCATATAATGAATTTTGAAGACGAGGGATTGGCCCGACGCCATCTACTCGTCTGGCACACATGGCTGATCCATCGCCTAATTGCCCAACCTCTGTGAGTAGTCTCCAGACCACGGTAGTGTCGCGATGCATGATGACGAGGAGTATATGCTAGCCAGCAATACATTATATCGTGGCCAGCATCCGTTGCTCAATCGAAGGGCGGCGAAAAGCCAATTGTCGACGACATATTTCACAGGATTGATTCATCACCGATCCAGGATCCCTACCTTTTTACAGGTTGGGTGAGTCGCTCAGCTGCTACTGATTCTTTTAGCTATGCGGCAGGCCTCCTGCTGATATCTCTCCTCTGGGAGACCTCGTGCGGCGATGCCAGCTTATCCTCTGCATTGTCACCCTTTCCGCATCGATGACAATAGGTCTGGCTATCACGAGTAATCTGATTGTCTTCGAGACACTCTCCTTCCTTGTCGGAGTCGTACTTGACAGTCACGCCTATGGTTCTCGTTCCCCTTGCAACCGACCTCGCCACTCCTGACCGGCAAGCGACAGCAATATCTGTGGTTCTCTCAGGCCTTCTCTTCGGCATTCTCATCGCAAGAGTCCTAGCTGGAATCATCGCAGAGTCTGCCTCGTGGAGAGTGGTGTATCATTTGGCCATGGGCGTGCGTGCAGTATCTAGTCTTGATCGGGAGTTATCCTCGAATATACGACCAAAGCACAGGGGGGTGATGTCCCTGGCAGAATATAGGCTCGCGATGCTCGAGTCAACTGTTGGAGCAGTAAATGTGGGTCTATGTTCAAGCGTCTCATGCATTACAGTCCGCTAGGCTAGAACGATCCAGTCAATCTGATATCTCTGATCGACGCCCCTACAAAGGCCGTGAATGTTCCTGTAGGCCGAACCCATTTCTGGCTCGGGGTATCCCAAATACTGCGAGCGTAATGATTGATCAGCTACCCGTCAGAAACTAACAAATGAACGGCGGCCTACCTCATGTCCCTTGTGCTCAGGGTGATACTCACGGACGAACTCGCCCCAACACCCAGGATGACTTCTTCGAACCCTCTTAGGACTTTCTTTGGTTCTCCTGCACTCGCAGGATACGCAAGGTAGACCTGCGGTATCTCCGTGCCCGCAAATGCTCCAGTATTCGCTACCGTGAACTTGATGACCTGAGAGGTTCCGGATGCAGTGAGGGATAACGATGAGTAGGTAAATGTGGTATAGGAAAGTCCGAAACCGAACTCGAATCGGGGAGTAATGTTCTTCGAGTCCATGTAGCGGTAGTCGAGAAGAAGCTTCTCAGTATATGGGACCTGGCATCGACGTCGTTGTTGAGATCAAGGTTCCCCACAGCCAATGACCGAACTCACCTCTGGGAAACCGAGGCTGTTGTAAATGATAGTAGTACCGTAATCGCTCTCGTTCTGAAGGAAGCTATTAGTGGGTAAATGAGATATGAAACTATGATTGAATACTGACATCGGCGATGCTGAAAGGAAGTCGCCCGCTGGGATTGTATTTGCCATACAGGACATCTACAATCGAAGGACCAGTCTGTTCACCGGGAGCCCCAGCATAGATGATCCCGGTAATGTTGGGATGTACGTTCCATCCCAAATGGATTGGTCCGACGGAATGGATTATAGCAATCGTATTGTTGCACACGGCAGCTACTTTCTCAACCTGTTATCTAGAGTTTAATATTGAAGAGACAGAAAGACGTCAACGCGGACGAACCAGGCTGCCACCTTTCCACCATAAATCTAAATCGTTCCTATCACCTTGGTTTCCAACCACGGTATCGTAGGCGCCAAGTTCTCCGCTCATCCTGAGGGTGAACATTGTCAGTGTCAGGAAGGGATTGGTTATGAAGGGAGCAACCACTCACGCGTTGACGAATACGAAGGCTACATCCTTTCCTTTCGCAGCGTTGACGCCTGCATTCAGATCATTTGATAAGGATGTCGTAATCGTAGCCTTGGTCCCAACGAAGGAAGTGATAGCGTCGATGGGAGGTACAATAAATTCAAGTGAATTCGACCCAGAACCCCACCTGTTGCACCGGCAGGTGAGAACTGCACGTAATGTCAGACTCGGTAAAGGTGACATACCCTATAGACATAGTCCCATCGTTACACTCGTTTAAGTCATTGCACTTCAGATTTGGCAGCTTTGCATCTTGACCAATAACGGCCATAGATTTGATCCTCGAGGCTTCCACGGGTAATCCCCTGATCGTTGACCCAGACGGTGTACCGGTGGTAGTGGTGCGGTTGTTCTTCAAGAGGATAGCGGATGCTGAAGCAATCTCACGCACGAGCGCTGTATGGGCATCGCTTCGAACGGATACGCCGAGGTTGAGGGGCCCCGATCCATCAGAATGCTGAGCGTCGTAGTTGACGGGAGGGTATCCCTATACGGTATCGTCGTTGGTAGCTCGGGGGGTATGATGTTGTACAAATTGAACTCACAGAATCCTGTCCAAAGCGATACCAGGGAGCGAGGATCCGTGTGACCATTTGATTGAGCCTCTGTTTTCCTTTCAAGACGTGAATACAAAAAGGAAAACATATCCATACCCCGGTCGTGACTTCGCCGCTGTTCACGGCACCTTTCAGTCCACTGGTTAAGGAGTTGAACGAACCACCGCCTGCGGGCAGAATGGGAATACAGTTCCAAAGGGTGAGGTAAAACACGTGCCAATTACAATGTAGTCTCCAGGCTGTTCCATATCAAGTCCAGCATTGGCGTTCTCCGCGGCCGAATCGTGTGTTGCTCCCCAGTCACTCACCACATAGCCTTTCGGAATCTTCAGTGAGAATGAGATCGAAGGAAAGGTAGTGATGTACGTACCCTTGAAACCGTCCCGCTGTAGGAGCCCGTTAGGCCCAAGTAATCCAGCATTATGGCAGCTCGACGTCCCGTTGAAGCGGTTGTAAGCACACATCACGGACGCGACTCCGGCCTATGAGGTCATTCAACCACAACGACAGTATCTTAACGTATAGCACTATTTACCTCGATACTCCGAAGGAACGGATACCAGTATATCTCATTGAGCGTTCGGTCATCTACATTCGCGGAAAGACCGTAACGCCAATGTTCCTGATTATTCGCGATCAGGTGTTTCGCGCATGCTTGGACACCCACGCTTTGCACTCCGGTAATCGTCTCAAAGGCGCCTTCTCCATTCAGATAGGGATCGGGTCCGAAACTGGATTCGGATTAGTGAATATACTGGTAGGCATGAGTCGACGAGCACCTCTCCCATCCTCGACCAGCTTTCGGATTCCGCATCTGTCAACAGTCAGTTGGTCCAAGACAGCGGGCATGAGAGAAACACGACCAACAATATCCATGGAAGGTCCCAGGAACACGCTACAGACGCAACATAAGCCTCGTCAATCGTGACGTCAGTTGCTGGAGACGTACTGGATGCCCTTCCCCCGAAACTCCTCTCCCATCGCCTGGCCCCTCGCTCGCATGAGTCTCCGACTGAACGTCGACGCAGTGTTGATCCCGGAAGGAAAACCCGTCACGCCTTTACTGAGCCGTACCCCGGCCGGGCCGTCGTTGAAGCAAAACGAAGGAATTCCGAGCCGCGAAACGGCGGTCGTATCGCCAACACATCGCCCTAGCTGCGTATCAGACTCCAAGTTCGAAACATCAAGGGGGTTGGGTAGACGTACGCTTTGAGCTCAACTGCCCAGTCCCAATCACTATCCCAAGTTTCTCGTCTAATGTCATCTGAGCGACCTTTGCACTCGCTAAGGCATTGCTATCGTCCCAAGATCCTGACAACGAGAGCAACGTAAGCCAATCAGAGAAAACGACTGCGGATTGTGCGTACTTAGCGTAAAGGCATTGTTTTCGGTGAACAATAAACTTGCCAGAAATAAGGAAGTTGGAAGTAGCATCCGAAAATCTGTAATTTTCTGGGGTCAGTCGTCGGTGTATCAGCGGGGTTCGCGGAGACCTCACCAGCGGGCTCGGTCAAGAGTTCGACATCAAGTACCTTCGCTTAAGTACCATCTCCACCCCATCAATGCTTCTTTTTGACAGGCATAGCAGTGCACAAGACCAAAACAGGTGGCTACGAGTCGTTTGTTCTTCGCGATCAAATTTGCAGCGATGATTGATGCTATGTGGCCGAATAACGGGCCCCGAGACAAGCCGAGAGTAGATGGAGGGCATTCTGCACCCTAGAAGTCCTTTAAGATACTGAATTCGTACATTCTCAGACCTTTGTAAAGGCAGGCTTGAAGCCACAGCTGACGTTGAGAGCAAGAGCAGGATGGTTGGGGTCGAGGCGCGTGACATGAAAATAATCGACAAATCAAGATCATCAAATCTCGCGTAGATCACAAAATTCCCTAGATAATGCAAGTTCTTCGGATATAGGTCGTGAGCCTTTGGCGAAATTAAGACTCCAAGAGCTTTACGCCTTATACGCCTGCGTCATTGCTTCATGACAGCAGATGGTGGCAAGGTCGTAGGTCCGGAGGCATAGTGCAATATCATACCAGCAGGGTCAGCAGGTCATCTAACACATAACGACATCATACATAAGATCGGCTTCTTGTTTTAGGAAAATCTCTCGCGTGGTCAGAACTCGCATCAGCGGACCGCCAAGACGTTTGAAGGGCATCTACCGAGAGGGGATGTGCGGTATCCTCATTCACTTTGCGGCGAGAGTCAGAGACCAGGTGGGTAGAAAAATAAGGCTACGCCTCGATCGTGAGGGTGTACGGCATCAGACCTGATATGACGCAGGTAGAGCACGAAGTTTAACAGAGCGTCGGAGATCATAGCTGTTCAGATTGGAAGCCCCAAAGCATACAGCAGCGCGAAGAGGATACACGGTGAGGCGTCAAGAAAAACAAAGCGATAATATGACTTAGACACTCGGATGTCCACATAAACGTAAATGTGGGGACAGTACAAAGATACGTGGGGGTTTCGCCGGATCGCGAGAATTCACACCGATGGATGGAACAAGCGGGCGCAGCTGAGAGGAACCAAGGAGCGCCGCCATGTAAAGAATAAGCGAACACAAGAAGGAAAGAAGACGCACGAGAGCTCATCCCGGACAAGAGCACAGGACCCCAACATTCAAAGCTTCGTCATATGTCTATGAGCGTCGTATAGGCGACAGTCTCAATATACGTAGAAACTGGGCTCTGAGTTTATAGGTGCTTAGCCGTGTTCGAGAGTTGTGCAGACAAAAAGAAACCAAGAAGCATGTCAAGTAGGATAAGAGAGCTCATCCCGAACGAAAGCACGGAACCCCTGCAGTCAAAGCTTCGTCACTGCGTCTATGTTGCCGTCGTATAAGCGACAGCATCAGCATACGTAGAAACTTGGCTCTGAGTGTAAGGGGTGCATAGCCGCGTTGGAGAGAGCTATGTGGCACAGAGGGTGGAAGGGAAGGATGTATAGGGGCAAATGAGAGCTAGCGAGGACTGAGGCAGAAATGGTTGAGAGGCAAGGGTGTTTGATAGAAGACGAACGGCAAGGGAGGGGGTTTATATAGACAGCTAGAGGCACCAATCGATGTATCGATAACCTAATCCCGGGATGGATTCAGATAGCGAGATTGGTTTGGAGCGTGCTCGGGTCATCCCGCGATGACGAGCTGACAGCGACACTAAGTGCAGTGACACCGGAGAACCAGGGACACAGGACAAAAGCAGGGCAGATGGGTAAAACCAAGCAACCAACCGGAGACCGAGATGGGTTTAGAGTTAGAGGAAATGTGGTTGTTCTCCTTCGTTCGTTTATTCTCATATACAACATGACGAGGCTGGAGAAACCCGTGGTGTGAAGTGCAGCACCGTTTCCGTGTGTATCAGCATGGACAAGTAGAGAGTATCTCCATTCTCTTGATGAGGGAATAGGAAGAAGCCTCCTAAAGGGGGCATTGAGACAAAGGGCCCTCAGCTTTGTCGGTAGATTCCGCGCTTAGGACGTCGAAATTGAAGACAAAGTACGCGTACATACCTTAGCAATTCCTTCAAATATAACGGTGGTCTCGCGGGGGGCAGGGAATGCGCAGAGTAGTGACCTGAGGTAGCTTGAGTCACTCAGCACATCATGGTCGGAGCTGGTGGCGGGATCATCGACGGGATCTTGCGCGGGATCTAGCCGAAGCCACGTGTGTATGGTGATGCAGCAGCGGACGCTATCAAAAAAAATTCCTCCTTGGGTCTGCCAGATGTCGACCTTGTCTCTCGTCTTGCTTGTCTCGATATCTTCCTGATCCCCTGGAAAATTTCTATCTCTGCGTCTGAGAGAAGCCTCCTACTCAGTCAATGCTATCTCAGAAAGTCAGTTTTGATAAGATTTAGACCACCGCCAATCTTCAACCTTGCCCCACCTTCAAGCCTGTCAGAAGAGGACACAAATAAGACGCCTTACACTTAGCCAGGAAAGCATAGCAGGATGATGACTCTGAGCATCGGGCCAGGGAATTCGGTTCGTCTTGGCATTGCTTGCAAGGATGTGGTGAATTCAAATAAACAGGCAGCGACATGGCACAGCAGTTGCAAGTCGTCGCAAGTTAGACCCTCCTCGTACCACGAGTGACGAGGCCCACACAGACTTGTCACGTCCTAGTCCATTCACGGTCTAGAACCGTAGGCCGCACATGGACTTCCATCCCCGTAAGTTTCTCCTTGCACCATGCACATGCACTATCTGAACTGAAGGATTTTGTGTGCTTAGGAGAAACGTAACCCTGGCTTGTCTCTGACGACGCGATTAATATACGCAAATTCGCGTTTCTCGAGGCGCCAAGTAACGGTCGACGACAGCTGCCCGGCACGATGCTCCCCACGCATGATGCTAACGTTGGCGGTCGATGGTTACTATGCTAAGAATGTTCATATGCTGCATTGAAAGAGACGTCAGCCTCTATGTACATCACTCTGAATGTGCGTCGCCTATTCTTCGTCGTGTCCCCCAAGATACTAACAATGTAGTCCGATAGGGCTCTCATCCAAACGCACTGTTGGTCGTTCATTCGATGAACAGTTGATAATTCCCCAGTCGATGCCGTGTAGATCGGAGACTGCCGAGATGAGTATGTCAAGGCGCCAGAAATAAATTTGAATCTCGGGTTATGCGCATCAAAGTACGCGGGGACGAATCTTTCTCTCACTCTCTGACCCTTCGTCTACGGACACTGGTGGCCGCCGTATGAATGCAAACATTGCGGGGTCATGAAACTCTTTGGCGAACCTTGTTCTCACCCGGCCCCGCTCTAAGACCTTTGATCACAATGATAGAGTCAAAGATCTTTGGCGCAGTAGAAATGGAGATTCTCTCTCTACGGAGTAAACGACGCAGGTCAGCAGGTTGTTTTTCAACCCCTTTCTAGGTTCCGAACAGGTCTGGCTTACAGAAACGCCCGCCCCTTTTCACCTACCATTTCGTTAGGTAACCAAGTATTATCTCACAGGTCATACCGTACAGAGTATGCCCGACGGCGCTATCCTCATCATTTTACATATCCGCATGGACGAAGAGACGGCGCTTCGAATGCGGCCCTTCCTCAGGTACTATGCGCTCCACTTCTCTCATCACGAGAAAGTATCCAAAGCGAGGTCTAGGGCCGCCGTTCAATTCTATAAAAGCCCAGCACGTCGCACCGTTTCTCATCAACCTCCCACTTCCAGTCTTACTTCAGAATGCTGTTCAAATTGGGTGCCTTCGTCTCTCTCCTCGCCACCACCGCTGCTGCTCTACCCGCTGCGCAGGCGGAGTGTGTGACTTGTCCTGCTACCGATCTTGATGGATTGGCCCTCGTAGCAGGTAGCGGTGGATCAATGGGAACTCCCAGGTTCTGCGGGTGCGTAGGGCTTGGTTGCTGTGCATTCATGAAGCTGACGCTGTTCTCACCAGTTACTCTGCGGACGCAACGGGTGCCTCGGGGCCCCAGGTTACTTGCTTCTACGGTGTACGTTTTCATTCCGCGATGCTATGTAAAAACAAGAACTTACGGTTTTCATAGTCTGCAGGAGGCTTGTTCTCCCCTTCTGGTCCCTCTTGTCCGCCAACCGCTCCTCTTGTATCGTGCTAGTTGCAGTGAGTTACTGACTTGTCGCTCTTTGTCATGAAAATGACGGACCATGGGAAATCAGATTACCCCCGACAGCGGGATCGCTTGAACTGGGTGCCGCCTCGTTCGAGAGCCTGGCTCGCATTGCATTGGAGGAGTCGTCAGGAGATCAGCAGTGATTCGAAGCTAGTGCCAAAGGAGTAGATCGTATGATCCTGCGCTTTGGATACATAGGGCAAGATATGGAGGGTAATTGCTCTGAATTAGAGATGACATCGAGTCCGCCAGAACTATATCTCTTGCTTCCATCTTGACAGGAAAAGAAACGTGTCGGTGTATTGCTCGAGTCGAAATCGGTCCATTGAAGCTTCTCCAGCCGCTGAGCTATGGTGAGGGTCTCGCCTGTGCTCCCTGCCCGTAATCGTGACGTCAAATTGAGTGGAAGGAGTGCAATAGTGACACGACGACCAGGAAGGCTGTAAGTTAAGAAGGAAAGTTAGAGCCATAGAGTCCTTGCGTGTGGTATACCGAGGTTCTTTCCTCGGGCGCGCTTTCCATTTCTTAATTAGATACGAGCGTCTCTCGACAACATACAGAACATCAGATACCAGTACTTACGGCGAGGTGGGTATGGTGTGAGAGTGGGTATGAGATGCCGCTGGGCCGGAAAAAGCCATGATGGTAAGGGCACAGGAACCGAACACTTCTTCAGCGTTCCACCCCTGACTTTCGACCATCATGTCGAGTTCAAGACCATTGCTGAATATCCCCTCTTACCCCTCTAGTCCCCTCTTTCCCCTCGCGCAGTGCGGAGACTTTTTGCCGCCGAATGAACGTAGCAGATGGCATCCAGCGTTGGCGCGGTAATAACGGATTTTTGTTGTAGATGGACAGCAAATGGTGGGGGTGAAAGGTCTATTCGCCCGAATCCGTCAATGCTATTAACATAATATGACTGTTAGGTCAAGCCGCCTCTCAAGTAGCTGTCAGTCCTTTGACTTTAATGTCTTCCAGAAGTCGCCCGAAGCCGTCAAACCGACGCAATCATTGCCAACATTTTAGCAGCCACATGGCCGAATGGACCCCTGTAATCTCCTCACCCATCGTAAGCCCTGCCATCTTCATCATTGACGAAGTCGGCCATTCTAGACTCGTCTCGTAGGGTTATAAAAGCAGATAGGTGTCGCACCGAACTCGTCAGCGCCCGCCCAGTTCCAGAAGCCCTCGTTCGTGATGTTGTTCAAACTCTCGGCTCTCGTTTCTCTCCTCGCTCGTACTGCCGCCGCTCTGCCTGCTGCGCAGTCGGACTGTGCGACGTGCCCCTCTGCAGATCAGCTCGTGGGGACCACGTCATATACGCTGGTGGCTGGGAGCGGTGGGACAATCGGTGTTCCCCGGTACTGCGGGTACGTCGGCTTTAGTTACTGAGATTAATTTTGAAGTTCTGATACTTCATCAGTTACTCGACAGACGCATCAGGCGCCTCAGGCCCGCAAATTACTTGCTTCTACAATGTGCGTAGTTGTCCTTCCAATGATCTCGAGCTCGTAACACACATCGTCTGATGAACCTCGTAGAACTCCGGAACCCTGTTCTCTGGTGCTGACCCCGTCTGCCCACCTATCGCTCCTTTAGTGACGTGCAAGTGGCAGTGAGTCATTCACCTATATTCTAAGGAAACGAAAGTATCGGACTTCTTTTCAGATAGATAAATGAGATGGCCTTCACTCACCTGCGGGTTCTACGGGTAAAAATGAAAAGAAGACTTTACCTAGAATTGGACTTCTCAACTCGAATCGACATGCTGTTGGGATAGATAGATAGGCGTGTTATACTGAATGTGCAACTCCTGCATGCACGACTGGAATATCTACTCAGTGAAGCCGAGGAGAATTGAGATAACAACTTGAGATCTCGATATTCAGTGGACAGAAATCATGCTGTTCGATGCACGTGCCAGCAGCCCACGCACGGACCACTTGAAATTTTTCTATATAAACCTCCGCCCGGCCTTCCTGATTTCCTTAGAACATACTCATCAGGATCTATTTTATAGAAACTGACCGAGTCTCGCATTTTTACAAATGCCGCATCCTTCATATCCACCCGATGACCTTCGCGCCCACTCGTTATACTGAGAACACGGCTCTGCTTGCAGAGTCTCGAGGACGTTTGGCTAGCTCTTCTTACGCGCTTGCAAAAGCCGTTCGAGGAGCTTGTCAGCGAGTTGGGCGTTTGTCTGATGGATTTTTCCCTCGTATTGTTGTACATAGTCATTAGGTACTGTAATTAGCCTTGCAATGAACCTTTGGTCCTCGTACATCCCAGCCCAGTTCGGAAAGACTGACAAAACAACTTCACTTCATTTTCTATGCGGCACGCGTAATAAGGCACATGGATGATTGGATCTGCTGATTATCCGTGCCTCTGATCGGTTTCCGGCATCTGACACGACTTCAACTTTGCCACGATGCGCGGAAGGTTTGTCCTGCCAGGAGAAGCTACCAGGGTTGTCTCTTTACACCGCGGCATGCGACATATACCGCGACACGTCATGGCTTCTAGTATGCGCCGACCATCGTGGAGCGTTTCTTCTCCAGCTCTAGCGGAGCAATGTCTATCGTCATCATCTTTATGGAGGACGGAGGAATTGCGGGCATGGTTAATGGTCATGACGCCATGGTACAAACTTTGATCATTCGTTTCGATTTTGACAGATGCTCTTCCCCTTGCCCTTAGGAAATATGCTCCTTCTGTCGGACAACTCTCACGAGCGTGGTATTCGTCTTGTAAGACGAAAATTTCATAGTGGTAGGTGCCCAAATGGTACTGCTCTTGTGGCTGGGGAGACTTGCCGGCTTACCTTACAGAGGCAGGGATTGTGCCATGTTCGATGAATGGCCACGAGCTGACACGATGTCATTGAACGTCTCCATGTCTTGGCGGCGTTGTGGAGCCATGAACGATTCATCAGCCTAGCAGAGCTCAGGGACAATTTTCCAATATGGATGGCCTTGGCGCCATACCCACCGCGGGTCCGCCGGTGAGCATCCAAACAGCCCCCCCGGGAAGATCTCCTGACGCGATCCGAACACCAATAGACAACGATGCTTCTGGATGAACACAAATGAAATGGATCGAAGCAATCGCAATGACATCGACGTTCCCTGAAACGGAAAACATATCAACCCTGTACATCCCTGCACCATTTGACCTGTCACGGCATACAACATACGCGTCTCAAGTTCCGTTCTCGTGGCATCGAAACGGTCCCTAGGGTTCCTCATAAGGACTGATTGCCAGGTCGTCTTTCCACTTCCACGGACGCGATGGTCCTCAAGTTCGTCCTCGCCGCTGCCCCCCTCGTTCTCCTAGCCCAAAGCCATCCTACTGACACTGGGTTCGAAAAACGCATCCTCTTCGACCCCGTCTGCGTGCAAATCGAGGGTGCTACGTCATCGGCCACTTCGGTCAGCTATCCAGGTGCGTCGTCATGAGATGTCGAAGAAATACAGTACTCAGATTTCTGGACTTTAGGTAGCCTACGATACGATAAGGACATCTCCCACTGGGCGAGCTCAAGCACGCAGCTTGCGAAGTGCAGTGTACGACCAGGAACGGCAGCCGATGTAGGGATCATCGTGCGTCTGAACTTCCTTGTCCAGATAGTGGTCGGTACTGACTTGTGTCGCAGCTCGGAATCGTCGGCTCGACGCAAACTCCTTTCGCGGTATGGTCCTAACCACCCTGTCTACGCGTACCACTCCCGCTCAAGGTTCTTATAGGTGAAAGGTGGTGGTCACGCCTCCAACCCAGGCTTCTCATCGACATCGGGGGTCCTCATTGCCATGTCCCGTTTCTCCGAAGTCACCTATGACGCAGCAGCGCAAACGGCCGTGATCGGGGCTGGGCTCATCTGGGACGATGTATATGCTGCACTCGCGCCTCATAACGTCAACGTCTTGGGTGGACGCGTGACTGGGGTTGGTGTAGCAGGTTTCACGCTCGGTGGAGGTACGTTTGTCGCGTTTGTATTTACGCTAGTCTCAGTACCTCATTCGAACAGGCTATTCATGGCTGACGAACCAACATGGCTTGACTATCGACACCGTCACCGCATTCGAGCTCATCAAGCCTAATGGCGCTGTCGTTACTGTCACTCAGGCATCAGACCCTAATCTTTTCTTCGGCCTCAAGGTGCGATGGTTTGTTTCTTGATTCCATCATCTGAACTGAGGTCGACCCAGGGCGGCATGAATAACTTTGTATGAATTCCTCCCACCTTCTTCATCTTCCCAATACTAAAGACTCGTAGGGAATCGTCACTCGTTTTACCCTCAAAACCTTCCCGCAAGGACAGGTTTGGGTAAGTACCGCGCTATGAACATCTTCCTTTCCTATGCCAACGTACTGGACAACAGGGTGGCCTGATCACATACACATTCCCTCAAATCCCCGACGTGGCCGCTGCAACTGCAAGCTTCTCCGCCTCTGTTACAGATCCGAAGGCTAGCATTATTACCACTTATAACTTCCTTCTCGGACAGGTATAGTCCTCTTCTGGTTCATGCTTGATACACTCCTGACCCCTTCTTTAGCCCGGCATCTCCCAACTAGTGTTCTATGATGGCCCCACACCTCCAGCCGGCATCTTCGATGATTTCCTGGCGATACCCCACCTGACTCAGGACGTGTCAACGCGTGACTTCTTATCCCTGGTCAAGTCATCCCCCGCGAACTCTACTTACGGCTCACGGTAAGAGTGCCATTCTTCTCGATCATACTTCGGTGCTTAGACTGTAGCTCCATTGCAGGGGTATCTTCAATACCGTCTCCCTCACGCAGTACACACCCACAATCCTGGCGGCAGTCCTTAATGAAACGGTTGTACGTCCATTTCGAAGTATCTTTCCTGTATCCTGCCTCATTTCTTCCCCGTAAACTAGTTCTGGGGTGCCCATCTCAGCTTCGACACCGGCCTCTTCATCTCCTACGACGTCGAGCCTTTCCTTCCCACTCTCTTCTCCCATGGTGCCGCCTCTTCCTCCGCCTACCCGCCCTCACGGACTGTCGGTCTTTCCCCTTTCAACATTTACTACGCATGGGCTCTTGGGCTCTCTGACGACGCCTTCCATGATGCGGCGAGGCAGAGTGCAGCCCGTATCAAGAATTTGGCAATCGCGGAGGGACAGGATGTAAGCGGCGCGGCTGTGTACCCTAACTATGCAATTTACGACACACCACTGTCTGGGTTATATGGCGCAAATGTGCCGGCGCTGCAGGCGTTGAAGGCTTTGGTCGACCCAGGGAATGTTATGGGCCTTGCGGGTGGGTTCAAGCTATGAGTTTCTACTGCATATACCGTCTGGGACGTTTTCGCACATATATTCTTTTTGCTTGGGGCTTATTGATTGTATCTAGCGTATCTACATCGACTACTTGGTAAATGGAAAAGGAATACTTGCCATATTGAGTTCTCCTTGCTGTAACTCGTCTTGGATGTCGAGCTCTGACCTACCGCAGCCTCTCGCTTACTGTATCTGTACGACTAGGGAATGGGAATTCTATTGGCGTGATTTATAACCATATGACTATGAGATGTAACCTCGCGTACCCATGTATAACCCCTCGAGGATGGTGACGCAGTCTCGTCGATGCTGAATGGTATATTCTTCGGTGCCTAGTCTCTGACCATACATGGAGTTATGCAGCCTGGAGCTCAACCGAGATGAAAGCAAGAGAGGAATCTGCTGGTGGATGTACACCGGCTTTGAAGGAACCCTCATCGCCATGGGTGGGAGATCAGTGTGATTCTGATCCCTATTCTCCGTGCCCGAAATAGCACACATGTTGGCAGCGGAGAAGGCTCTTCCACGATCGCTATGTTGGCGCCGTTGACAAGCGTCTAGAGAGGACTATTTTCGCAGCTTGGATCTGAGAGATAACTGAATGTGCATAGCATGCTGCGCAAAAGAAGCTGACCGAAGTCCGGATGGAGGCCCCGGGATGGTACCGGCTTGGCCCTGGAATCTTCCAAGGCTTCTCGGAGGACTGATTTGCCTTGAACTGCAACTGGGCAATTTCCTTAGATCGATTACGAACGTGGATATGGGACACTGCGTTGAGAATTACCCATTCGCGTAAGATTTCCAAAAAGGTCGAGCTGGGTCTTGTTTAAGAACAAATAGTATAGAAGAAGGAACGTGTCAGAAAGCTCACTCCTGGATACAACTTCAATATAAGCAAGAGTGGCCAAGAGTACGAGCATGATGCATTCAACGGGGCTGCATTGATAAATTACCGGGAGGAGGAGCGGAGACGCAGGTGGACCAATTGAATGTGGCGATGTACCTGCCCGATCTCCTGACAAAAACAGGCTATAGTGGTCTGGACAGTCACCTCCTCTCGGCACATGTTCGAGGTCCGGAAGGCGCAATGTATTCCCAGACTTTAGCGCTGGTTGGTGAGCGCCGAGAAGCCCGCAAAAACTGCGGTCAATGAGCTACAGGCGGTAGCTGCCTTGGTGGCACCAATCATCAGTGATCACCAATCAGTCCTCAGGCTTGGCTTTGAGTGCACTGCTTGTTGACCGCGGCGGAGAAAAAGGGCTTACAAGACTGCCATGAGATAGGCTGACAGAACGACAGGATGGACAACCCAGGCATGATCTGCTCGAGCGATCAATAAGAAAAGTGATTGCGAGGACAGCAGGCAAAGAGTGAGACGAATCTATACGTACTGGGCATCTCCGCATGTGGGAAGCAATCCAAGATTATACGGGCCCAGAGCATGATTGACCCATGCATAGACGCGCTTGATCATGCGTGCATGTGCAGAGACGATTGGCGACAGATATGTTGACGTCATGTGTATGGGGAAAACTTTCCGTGGCCGATATCTCCATCTCCTACAAACCATGTAATAGTGTGCCAACGTCTAGCAGATACTAATATCATCTCACTTCTCTTGTTCCTTCACGTCTCCAGGTCTTCACGCCTACGTTTCCTCTCCATTGCGTCCTATGATCATCCGGTCATCGTCTCCTCATCATCCCTTCCAGCGAACATCAGTGCTGCGTAGCTCACTCCCGTACCATATCATAGGTGCGTGCGACTGAGCGGTGTTCGCCGACGAAGCTCAACTCTCGTCAATGACAGTGACGGAACCACTTAACGGAACCGAAAACGCCGGTCCTAGCAGTTATATCCCCCAGATTGCAAACAAACATATGGATCGGGGCTCTCCTCCAAGGACCATTTGCCATGTTGAGCACCCGCGTGTAGATGACGAGAGGCCTACAATGTGGTCAGACTCCGAATGGCAAACTCCTCTTTCTTCCTCTATAAGTCGTGTCGAACTCTCCGGAGGACGAGACACCAGTGCCGACGAAGCATGCTGGTGGTGGGCACCAGGAGTCGATGCAGGGCCACCTCCTCACGCACGACCACTCTACTCGACGATTCCGCTACCGGCGGAGGATCTGCCATGCGCATTCGACACGTCGGAGCTACGCAGCACGCTAGGAACATCAACCAAGTCTACAATGCTGCCGCCGACCTCGGCGTCAAAGATGTCATTGGTGCCTAATCCTATCCATCAACCGATTCCCCGCTACTTTAGCGCCCAGGCCCCCTTCTCCGTCCTGCACACCGAACCGAGCCCGTGCCCGAGCCCGAGCCGCCGTTCTGCCCTCCTTCCGATCGGGACGACCTTGAGCTCACACCGCCGACGGTCATCACCGAAAACGGGGGCATGTCTGCGATGGTCCAGACAGGAGGAAGCTTGGAAATGGAAATCCCCCGTGAAGGACAACATACAGCCGCATTACTCCAGCACAACTAAGGAGCCGAAGCTCATTCCGCATTCAGTCCCAACTCGCCTCTCCCACCTTCAGCAGATGTACGAGCACGATCTGTACCCACAACCCGACCCACCCCACCATGAAAGCTTGTACGACAACACAGGCACCTCGGCATACCGCCAGCCAAGAACCACAAACATCGCCCTCCCTGGCACTTTCCCAAGACGCGACCCACGGTCAATGCGACGCGTGTCCGATTTTGGACCTGGCTATGCCGTCCAGGTAGCCAGCCGCGGTGTGGACTGTGTTGAAGGGCGGGACGTCCAGGCGCGACTCGGGTTCCTGGTCCGTCCTGGCGGCAAGACAGCTTATGTGCACCATCACGTCGCTGGGGGCGACGATATCCCGATCATCGGGGATGAAGCAGAGGACATTCTGGAGGTGGTTCGATGCAGCACGTGTAGCCCGGATATAGGGCAGAGGGGATGGTGACATCATCTAGGATTTGGGGCTGAGGGTATGATGGAGGGGAGGCGGGGACGGTGACAGATAGTGGATGTGAGGCAGTGTCTCTTTGTTGTCGTTCTGCAGGCGGCGGCGGTTACGAGGCGGGCGCAGTTTGGTGGTACCACTCCATCGTCTTTGAAGAGCCATAGTATGATAGGATTCGGTAGCTTGGCACTCCAGTTACCGGTTGATCTGGAGGTAAGTTTGGGGCTGGTGCTGGTAGGCGTGCACACCAACGGTCCCGGAGAGTGTGGATGGATATTGACGTTACTGGGAGCCCAGCGCGTGAGCGGGATGTGCGGGACGGGGGATGTGACGGAAAGAGGATGGGAGGCGATGCCTTGCTCCGCTTGCGGTCGGGTTTCGCTGTCAAGGAGGGAGCTGGTGGCGGTCGAGGCGGAGCGGTGGATATTAGAAGATGCTCGATGCAGAAGGTTGAGGATACGTGCTGTATATTGTACTCCGTGATGTCCTTCGGCCGACGTATCACTAAACTTTATATGGAAGTAATTGGAAGATCCGTATCCTGAGTGGTGAAGGCAGGGTCGAGCCGGCTGAATCGGTCTATCGAGATGAGCCAGAACGTGGAGCGAACATTGCAAGAGGGAAGAGTGGCCCATGATATTGGAGAGTGTTCGATGCGAGAGCGACGAATACAGGAAAAACGGTAGATATGTTTCGGGTTGAGATCAAGCGATTCATAGTGAACAGCTCGGTGGCGGCGTGGACTGACCAACCTCCAATACTGTATACACGGGTAGCGAAAGCCGGGCTACCGAGGACAAGAAAAATAGATAAATAAGCGCATTGCAGTAAAATAGACGCCCACACTGACCCACGACTGATTGGCCACATGCATGTGATCTCATCCCACAATGATCACGTCGTCTTCGCGGTGCTGCCAGTGCTACCCAGTGTGCGTCTATTTGTCGCCCCAGGATCTCAGCCACCCATGTCTCCCCTGATACTTAACCACCCTCTCCCCCGAACGACCAAAATGACACCCCCGTTCCGACTTCCACCCCACCCCACCACATTGCAGCGTTATGGTCCAGAACCCACTCCGCCCTCAATCCAGCTGTCCTTGGAAACCTAGCAATAGGGACAGGGCTCCGCTCCAATACCCAGGTACATTCCCTCCGTCGTCGTTCCTGTCCGTGCTCATCATCGAGCATGCTGGTAATAGCACTCTACGACACCAATGTTGCCGCACAGACCATGTCCCCCACTCATAGACCTGCGCCGTCCAGTGTCCAGTGGACATCACGACCTGCGATCACCACGACGGCCGATCCGCACCACCCACACCCACAAGTCGTCGGAAACGCGATATCGTCTGCCTCGGCGTCGGTAGCTGGTCCGAGTACTTCGATGAGGCTTCCAGCGTCGTCGCGAGCAGCGAGTGGGTCCACAACCACCTGGATGTCGGGGCTGTCGCCATCGTGGGCTACAGAGTCTGCACCGCCACCGCATACTAGATCTCTCTACATGACTATCCCACTTCCGCAAGATGATGGGCTATACAGATTCGGGGCGTATTCCACGCACAGAGTAGCAGAGAGCAGGGGAGCGCCGCGGGCATCTTCGTCGGCGGAGTCCTCGTCGAGGAGGTCCACAGTACCACCACCACGAAACCCTAACCCTACCAACTTTCCTTCAACACCGAAACGGTATCCCTCCGCCCGACGCCCGCACCCAATCCACCTCCACAGCTCCCTCCAAAACGCCTGCCTTTCGCCATCTTCATCGTCGCCGCACACGCTGGACCCAAGGTCGCGAGAGCTGCAAAGGTTGGCAGAGTGGGCTGGACACCGAGACGATCCTGCTACAACGCCAGGCGTAGGGGACCTGACTGTCATGGTTGAATCCACAGGGCAGGTAGTATATATTAGGCCGACATCGCACTTGAGCCCATACGTCGTGACAGTCGGTGATGCCTTGGACGGACTCGAGGTGGCGTGCCTGATCCCTGACAACGGCTGTCGAGGTCGTTGTCGATTACGGCTGGAGCATGCACCAGTGTGCGTAGGCGAACGGCTTATAGTGGCCTCGAATTCCCTCCAGGTATGGTGGAGGATGCCGGATGAGGCTGAAGCGGGGTCTAATCCATGGCAGCTCGTCACTAGGCGGCGTTAGCTGGGTCTGGCCAGAGTAGGCTGTGTTTCGGTGGGCTCGTTATCCCAACTCGTTATCCCGGGAGGGCTCATGGGAAAGTGGGATTGTCAGAGTCGTGTTTATTTCAGGACAATTGCGTAAATCTAGGATCAATCGGCGTCAGCTATATGGTATGGCAAACGATGCATACTATATTTATCATTGACAAAAACACATACCTGCTTGTCGCCTTATCAGCATCGCTTCCTAAGGCTCCCCATTGTTGGCAGCGCAAAACCATGACAGTAGGACAGAATTGGGGCTCAAGAATCCAAGAGCTGCTCCCCAATAATAGTCCTAGAGTACACCAAAAGAATCTATGTCGATGCGTTCGGTGTTGCTACCGATGAGAGAATCCTGTAGAGGGTGGCAAGGACAGCAAGGAGGGTGGAGACGTGGACGTGATCAAGACGTGATCGATGGTTGGAGCAAGGTTGGAGGTCGAGATGGAGATGCCGGGAAATTGAATCGGAGTTCTAACAGTTTCACACAAAGGATGGCTCAAACATCCGAGTCCGCGTTCGCCTGCCAATGACCACTTACGATGTCATTCATTGTGCTCTCCGATGCGATATAACATACGATGTATAACCTGAACAACTCGTACTGGATACATCTATTTCTACTAATGCCTTGTCACCGCTTCAGCAAACTTTAGAAGGTCGCGATCAGTGCGCTCCCGCCCAGTCCCGTCCGTATACGCCGCTCCCTCTCCACTCTCATGTCTCAAGGCCCATCGTCACGTTGACACCTCAACATTTTCTAGGACTGTGTAACACCTTCCGACTTCTAGATCCAATCCACGTGATTCCCGTAGACATCTGGCGGCTTCCAATGAGCTCCCCATGAAGAATGCACAGAATTCCCTCCAAGGAGAACCTGAGGCGGCCTCACGTAGCGCGATTGCACGTTGATGCAGCCTGGGTCTGTGCGTTAGATTAAAGTCCCCCCAGGGTCCTCCCCTAAAGAAAATTGACGAACTTGACTAGCTTGGTCCTTGCAGCCAAGAGTTCCTCCATGCCATAGTTTACACTGTCAGTGTCTTGTAGCCTGTCCAGGGCATGGCTTATGGCTGCGTCTAATTTTGTAATGATGGACAACGGACGGATTGCGTCGAAGACTATAGTGGCTATAACGGTACCAGCTATCAATGTCGTTCCAAGTTGTAAAAAGTGCTGGCGGATAAGGGTCTTGAAGGCCTTCCACAAAAATGTTGGCGTATTATGAGTCGGACTGATATCGCTCATGGGAGTATGGTATTGATATTTTGTTTTCTACGAAGAGGCTGATCTTATAAACAGACGAATCCGACACAGCAATGTCGATGATGCACGAGGCATACCTTACGTCCGACAAGGGAATTGTAATTGGACCCTGAGAGTTCTGGCAGTTCATGCGGGGGTTTACCGATCGATTTGCTCTGAATCAGCCTACTTACCTTTTCCCAAGGTTTATCACCCAGTACATAGGGATATGTATTGACGTCGGGCCGGCTTACGACCCTCCTCGGATCCAGCCACAAGTGAAATCTGTTGAAGGGACATGTGAATTTGTCGAGAACCTTATCACCCAAACTATTCGCTCATCCCTTGTGACATACCCAGGGATATTCATAGCGCGGTGTTCCACCGGATTAATCAACTCTCAGAGTACTTACGTTGCGACAGCGCACCTTGACAGTAGGTCATATGGAAAGAGTACTACGAGTGCACCAAACGCACCTAAGCCCTTCGTGCCCACACTCGGCCGATTACTATGTATATCTCAGGCTTGTTTCGAGTCATCCCTGCTGAGAATGATGAGGCAACGCGTAAACCTAAGCTCGAACCACCGAAGTTCACGGATCTCGATGCTCACCTGCCCCCTACGCAGACCAGTGCGATGATAAACACTGTTCGGAGGCGCACCGCGCGAGGGAAAGGACTTTTCGGCCGCGGTTGCAAAGGTGCGGTGGTGGGGATGGTGGTACGGGAAAAGGAAAGATGATGGTCGTGGAAAGTATCTCAAGTCAAAGTCGCGAATTGGTCGCGAATGGAAGGTCCGTGCGTCAACTCACTCATGACATCATTCTGGTCATATCCAAATCGCAGAAACAATTCTGGCGACGACTGAGTATACTCAGCATACCCCAGATCTGGTCAGTTTATTTCGCATTTTCCAGACCACCCCAGAGCCCGTTTTCACTGGGAATCAAGCCCAATCAGGGACGCTGTCGCAGGAGGTTCCTGTATGTAACATTGTGGGTCCAGTGGCTATGCAGCTTGTTTTGCAATTTGTTCTTGATTCAGTTCACGAGTTCAGCCAAAGTTCAGCTCACCCACGGAGCAAAAATAAGTGAGATAGATCACAAACACCGCTGATGAATTTCGAGGAAGTTTTCGGGCACTTCTGCTAGTATTTTCGCTTAGTGAACTGAACTCGCGCAATGAATTCAAAAATTGAGCACCCCTATTTTGAACCAGCCCTCTATGATCAAAACTCCGACATTTGCTTGGTGCTACTTCCTATATAACAAGAGCTGAGGCATGCACCCCCTCCGCTACGTAGCACCCTCTTCACCAAGGTCCAATGCTTCAAAAGGATAACCCGTCCGTCTCCATCACCTTCTCCGTTCTCTGGCCCGCGCTCATCTCCCTAATGCCCCCTCATCTCGTCCAAAGTGGCACGATATGCATCTCTGCTGTCCTCCTCGCCATCAGCGTCGTTAGCATGTGTAGGCCCAAGTCGATCACGGCGCACCTTGATAGCGCTCTCTGCCGTCTAGAGGAGAAGGTCCACCACGCTGGGGAAGATTACCACACGGAGGAGATGTTGATCGTCGAAGCTGAACTAAAGAAGTCAGGGGCCGGTCTTAATACCATGTGATCGCTCACTCACCCTCAAGTATAGCATACAACTCCGCGCGTATAAGCTGCGTGGCGAAACCTTCCGTGCCCTGAGCTCGCCCTGGAAAGAGTTCTGCGCGTTCTGCATGGGACATTCTTTTAGCCTTGTTGAATGTCTTCGGGCGGTAGACGCGTTGGACGCCAAAATCGAGGTAGGTCCCAGATCTATTACTGCGGAGGTGGATGGGGCTGAAGTCGACCACCCGGATGTGTTTGTGTAGGTGATGAAAACCGAAGAGGGTCGGCGAAGAATTGAGTCTGGGGAACGTACGAGTTAGATAGTGTTATGCCGTCGGGGCATACTCATCAAGCACGGTTGCCGATTCACCTCAAACATACCTATTTTTCTTCTTCTGTAGCGGGCGCTCAGTGTTGCGAGGTCGACGACTTCGACGCCAGGATTGGGGTACCTACATTGGTGTGAGGGCATTGTGGGCATCCGGAGGTAGATAGTGCCACGTTCCTTATAGCTCGTGAAAGTGGTTTGAAAGCGAGGAATCGGGGCTGATTAATTTATGGTGTATGTGTTAGTGCCTTTCATTCGATTCGCAAAGAATGATGAACCGTACTTACCTAGACGACCATTGACGGCCATTTATTCATTAAGTTTCTGCTTGCGTGATCATCCTAGTTCACTGTCAGTATATTGACAACGTCGCATGGATTATGCTTACATGGGCTGTATAAAGCATGAATCCTCTGACAGAGGTATTCAAGAAAACGCTTTCAACTTTTACCATCACCGAAAACGTCGCAAGAAGTTGAGCCCTATGACATGTAGATCGAGTTGTTGCCTAACGTCCCCGAAATAAATCAAAGGCCCACAAAGACCTACAATCCGTATCTGATCCACATGTACAGCCCCTCCACATCCCCATATATCACCCAATCTAAAAGCGTCCGTGTACATCTATTTGTGCAAGCTCAAGTCTATCTGCTCCTCAATACACCCCCAGGACATAAACCCAATGCGCTTCTCCAGCGCCTCGACCACCTCCCCGAGGTACCACCAACACCCCCCTACGATGGCCCCACCATTCGCGACGGCTCCTCCCGCTTCTAGGCCGCTCAATGGGACGCACACGGACCTGAACCACACAGGTATGCATCCCCCCTCCTTGGTCCCCCAGAGTACCTGGGCCCTAACCCTCGCGCACGCAGCCTCCATACACACCCCCGCTATGGTATCCGTCCACCCTGCGCCGCCCGGCCCGCGCATCGCACCCCGGTACGACCTGAACCACACGGGTATGTACCACTTGTTCTGGGTCCCCGCGAGCACCTGGAGCCTAACCCTCGCGCACCAGCCTCCCTACACACCCCCACTATGGTATCCGTCCACCCTTCGCTGCCCATCGCACCCCCATACAGATTGAACCACACGAGCTCGTCCGGGCTCTACCCGCGCAACGAGCCCCGTAATCCGCTAAACGCGACAGCCAGAGGCGGGGCTGGACCTATGAACGCGGGAGACAGAAGAAATTCCGCGACTGGACACGGATTCGAGGCACCAAGGGACGTACACCTCCTCGCCACCCAAAGACACCCCGCGCCCTCCCAACCCCACGGCTCCCTGTCCCCCGCCTCCCAAATGTACGCATCCCATCCCAGGACCATACCCCTACCTCCCTGCCTCCCCGATCGGCCCAGGCAACGAACCCCGGAATCGGGGAGCCCTGCGGAGCCGACCCCGCCCCCGCACACGCGGCCGCTGTATAAAGCGATTCCGCTCCCGCCAGTGGAGGAGACCGTCGCCTACGATGGATTCGTGACATGGGTTATCGATGAAGACTCGGTGGTCGGGTTGGTGTCGCCGTCGTCTGCGAGGGATGGGGTCGAGGCACGGATGCGGAACCCTAACCCTATGGAGGCGTTCCTTAGCGCCCAACAGAGGGTCCTCGACTGGTCTGTGTCTGTGAGAGATGCAGGACGTCCACGTAACGCGTTGAGGGGTGAGACGATGGCGCAGCCGACATCGAGAGGTCAACGCGCCTCCGCCCGTGACTCCGTTCCTAGGCCTATCCCGTGTCCAGAAGGTCGACAGGGATCCGTACCGCAGGAAGTCGCAAGCAGGCCCAACGGCCCATCATATACCCACAACAACCTCTCTCCTAAACCGATTCTCAACATCATACAACTGCATGCCGCTCTTCGACTTGGCGGTCACCCTTCGTCCGCCAGGGCAGGACTCCTCCAGGAACGCCGTGCGCCCGCGACGACGCCAGCAGTGGGACACCTTACGCTCGTCGCTCGTTCGTCGGGGCAGTGTATCAGCGTTTCTGCCAGGGAAGGTGTAGTAGTGACGGTCGGGGATGTCCTGGACACGCTCCGCGACGTGTTCTGCGACTATTTGGCGGGTTGCGGGAGATGTGGGGGTGCGTGCGTGTGTGACAGGATGGCGTGCGTTCTGGAGGCGCTGGAGATATGGGGTGAGCGGTGAGAATGTGGGTTGAGGGGGTGGTGATGCTGTACCTACTATGTTCCTTGTTTTCGTTGCTTTCGTTATGCTCTTTGCTTTCGGACTTGGTTTCATGTTCCCGACTATTTAGCGTTAGAGATACTTGTAAAATAAATTAGGTTGAATCCTACCAGCGGTTAGAAACCAACGACATACCTGTGTGAGAATGGAACTCCGGCTTAGATTCCAGTTGTCCCGAGACTATGACCTCGCAAGTTTCGAGCGACTTCCGGTGCTAGGGAACTTATTACCCGTCCCTCTGCAGACTGACGAGAAAAGAACAAGAAAAATTGGGAAGGCCATAGGGATTGCTCCAAAGTAAGGAATTGGCACTGAGAAGGCACTTCCCCGCGCTACCTAGGCCGTTGCAGGGCGAGAGGACTGGAGAAAGGGAAGACGCAGTTGCCTGAGTGAGCCTGGTATGTGGGTATTGCCATCAATCAACATGATGCCATCAAAATCGAACGACCAGTCTTAACTGCGCGCACAGACCATGCTGGAGATCGGACCTGACTGAGTTTGAACTGGCGATGTTGACCATGGGACTTGGTACCTTGTCTCCTGTGATCTGTTCAGTGTTCATAGGTGTTCGAACGTTCATTGTCGAAAGCCAGTCCGCTCGTTCTGCAGTGGGATGAGTGAGTCATCTGGGGTCAATCGGCAACACAGTTCATGGTACGCCGCTATCTCTTATCTCCTCGATGGCTAAACCGGTACCCCTGCGTGTCATCTGGGCTTCGCCGACGCTGTGTTATTATGACCAAAGGCCTTGACCCTTCCCGGATTGTATACTCTTCTGCGCCTTTGAATGAATTCAGCATCACGGATACTCGTTCGCCAACACACACTGGCGTGCGCTTTCGCCCCAATCCACAGCGAGCTCGACACACTCCATCTGTATCCACGAGCGCTGCGTTTAGCACATCCACGACATCTTCGACCGTCACAACGCGCTGCCGCGTGGTCAACGTGGGCCAAATACAGATGCTCCGGCCCTTTGAGTCGATCATGAACGTCAGACAGCCAACGCTCGGGATAGTTGCAGGCGCTTCACGATCCTGGGTTCAACTCGGCGGCTTTGGTGGGAAGGGCGAGTTTTCGTTCAGGGTGCGAGGCCGCGATAGGCAAGACGGCAAACAGGCGTTTTGGAGGGAGTTGCGAAGTTGAACTGGTGGTGGATCGTGGGTTGAGGCTTTTTTCGTTGTGGAGGCAAGTTGACTTGGGTTAGGGTTACGTGGGGGTGGTGGTGCCCTTCTGCACGTCGACGTCAGCGAGCCTCTCGACCTCTTCGATATTCAACGCGCTGAACAGGCCTCAAATCCATGATTTTCATTGTCAGGCTCAGGCGGGAGTGGGACGGACGCGTACTGCGACCTTGTGTGCGGTAACGGACTGCTACTGAGTCCATAATCCATGATGACGACACCCACGACCTCTGAGCCGTTCTAGCCACGACCCCTTGTTGCCTTGCGATGTATTTTCGAACGATAATCCCACTGAGCCGGACGATGCCGTGTATCCTGCGACTTGTCGGTAGATGTGGCGCGAAACAGTGGTGGGGTTGTGGTGGATGGCGATGCCCACTGTCTGTCGAACGCTGTGAACGCGCGGATTGGAATCTTGGTCCATGCGGAAAGGCTAGTGCTCTGCTCTGCGGCCACGCTGTCACCATAGCGGACGATGAGGAGGGGCTACGGGTGAACTGTGGCGGACTCGACTCACCTGCGCCCGATCACGAGTCGTCTCCTCGGCGCCTTCTGCAGTTGCTGGACCTCCAGGGGCCGTTTGCTTGCGGTGGGAGTGGCTACTGGATCATCGTATTTGGGTGGGATGTGGTTGAACGCGAGGATGCGAGGGTGGGTATGGGTGAGGTGGTTAAGTATGGAAGGACAGGGTGGCCGAAATTCTCGGGACAAATACACGCATACGGTCCTACACCTTGTCTTCAGTCTCTTTATAGAAAACTCACTTGCTCTTCCACCCACCCGCGACGCTTCATTACGCTGCGCCCCCTCGGCACCTTCGCCTTTACAATGAGTGCTTCCGGTCTCTTCGAGATGGCCCCGCCACTTCTCTTAACCTCTCCTTCCTCAAGCAAGTGGCGTAGATCAGTGCTCACGGAAGTGAACCACAGCAACTTAGCGCGGTCGCCATCCGCGCCTCAGCCCAGCTCCTCTCCAATCTTCACCCGTCGGGGCCTCCTTGAGCATCTCCAAAGTCGACGTCAACTTCCTCCGCGCCTCAGCCACGTCGTTGCGGCCGCAGATTACCTGAACCGTAATTCTACGTCTGGCCCACCCTCTTGTACGAAGCTTAATACTATATTAAATACCACGAGCTTGCGTGCACGCAGATCCAACATTGAACGTTTGAGCCTCGGGACTCCCAATACTAATAGCAACAAGGCCCCGGTCATTGAACGCCACATCAACCGACGCCCTATGGTGAATATTCTCCGTCCAATGCGATGCCGGTTGACCGACATAAGCGCCTGGGTGAAGACGCAGGACAAGTTCATATGTGGGAAAAGCGGAGGTCATCAGAAAGCGCCGAAGATCAAAGTACTGGTCCCGCCTACAACATCGTTCCAACGAACGTCAGGGAACATATTTCTGGGAGACAGGTCTCCATCCACGTCTGCTCATCTTCACTCATACCGCTACCGGCCCAACACCCCGTGTCCAGTTCAAGACAGCCTCGCTCCTCCTCAACAAAGTGCAGCTTTATGAAGCCCTCCAGTACACCAGGCTATCTTCCCCGCCGTCCTACGCAGGATCCTCCGCTGACATCTTGTAAAAGATTCTATGTCGTAACTGACTCAGAGAGAAGCATTCGTCACATTGTGCAATATTTATCGTCGGGGGTTAATTTGGGAGAAGGACAGTCCTCAGTCGGATGTCGGTTCTAGACTACGGGTGTCCGAACTGCGAGAAGCGATATTGCACTCATCGTGTGACGGTCGAGCTCCCATGAAGAGAGTTTTGCTTCCTCCGTAAAGAGCGGTTGGCATTCGCGAGGACGACGACTTCCATGCCAGGAATGGGGTATGTCGATTGGTGTGACAGAGGTATTCAAGGAAACACTTCCACGATGACGGAAAGCGTCGCAAGCAGTTGAGCGCTTCAAGTTCCTGATAGATCGACTTTGTTGCCTAACGTCCCCGAAATAAAGCAAAGACCCACAAGGACCATCTGCCACACAGCCCCTCCCCATGACCCATCCCCATATGTCACCAATCTAAAAGCGTCCATGTACATCTATTTGTGCAAGCCCAAGTCTATCTGCTCCTCCTCATCCCTCAGGACATAAACCCAATGCGCTTCTCCAGCGCTTCGACCACCTCCCCAAGGTACAACCAACACCCCCCTACGATGGCCCCACCACTCCTGACGCCGAATCCCGCTTCTAGGCCGCTCAATGGAGCGCGCACGGGCCTGAACCACACAGGTATGTACCCCTCCTCCTGGGTGACCGCGAGCACCTGGGCCCTAATCCTCGCGCACGCAGCCTTCCTACATCCTCCCGCGATGGTATCCGTCCACCCTGCGCCGCCCGGCCCGCGCATCGAACCCCGGTATGACCTGAACCACACCGGTATGTACCACTTGTCCTGGGTCCCCGCGAGCACCTGGAGCCTAACACTCGCGCAGCAGCCTTCCTACACACCCCCGCTATGGTATCCGTCCACCCTTCGCTGCCCATCGCACCCCCATACAGATTGAACCACACGAGCTCGTCCGGGCTCTACCCGCGCAACCAGCGCCGTAATCCGCTAAACGCGACAGCCAGAGGCGGGGCTGGACCTATAAATGCGGGAGACAGAAGAAATTCCGCGACTGGACACGGATTGGAGGCACCAAGGGATGCACACCTCCTCGCCACCCATAGACACCCCGCGCCCTCCCAAACCCACGGTTCCCCTCCCTACGCCTCCCAAATGTACCCATCCCATCCCAGGACCATACCCCTACCTCCCTGCCTCCCCGATCGGCCCAGGCAACGAACCCCGGAATCGGGGAGCCCTGCGGAACCGACCCCGCCCCCGCACACGCGGCCGCTGTATAAGGCGATTCCGCTCCCGTCAGTCGAGGATACCGTCGTCCACGATGGATTTGTGACGTGGATTGTCGAGGAAGACGCGGTGGTCGGGTTGGTGTCGCCGTCGTCTGCGACGGATGGGGTCGAGGCACGGATGGGGAACCCTAACCCTATGGCGGCGTTCCTTAGCGCCCAACAGAGGGTCCTCGAATGGTCTGCGTCGGTGAGGGAGGAAGGGCGTCCCCGTAATGCGTTGAGGGGAGATACGATGGCGCCGTCGACGGCGAGGGTTGAACGCGCCTCCGCCCGTGACGACGTTCGCAGGCCTATCTCGCGTCCAGAAGGTCGACGGGGATCCGCACCCGAGGAACTCGCAACGAGGCCCAACCGCCCCCCATATACCGACAACGACCTCTCTCCTAAACCAATCCTCAACGTCATACAGCTGCACGCCGCCCTTCGACTTGGCGGTTACTCTTCGTCCGCATCGAATACGCATCGGGAACGCCGTGCGCCCGCGACGACGCCGGCAGTGGGGCACCTTACGCTCGTTGCTCGTTCGTCAGGGCAGTGTATCAGTGTCTCCGCCAGCGGAAGTGTAGTGATGGTCGGAGATGTCCTGGACACGCTTCGCGGGGTGTTCCGCGAGTATTTAGCGGGGTGCGGGAGATGTGGGGGTGCGTGCGTGTGTGATAGGATGGCGTTCGTTCTAGAGGCGCTGGAAGTATGGGGTGAGCGGTGAGAGTGTGGGCTGAGGTGATGGTGATGATGTACCTACTATGTTCCTTGTTTTTCGTTGCTTTCGTTTTGCTCTTTGTTTTCGTGCTTGGCTTCATGTTCCCGATTATTTAGCGTTAGAGATACTTGTAAAATAGTTAGGTTGAATCCTACCAGCGATTAGACACCGACGACATACCTTTGAGAGAACAGAACTCCGGCGTAGGTTTCCGTCGTCCTGAGACCATGACCTCGCGAGTTTAAAGCGACTTCTGGTGCTAGGAGAACATATTAGCCGTCCCTCCACAGACTGACGACAGGAGAACAAGGAGAACTGAGAAGCCCATAAGAATTGCTCCCAAGTAAGAAGTCGGCACTGAGAAAGGACCCCAACGCGCTACCTAGGCCATTGCAGGGCGTGAGGCTCGAGAGAGGGAAGCAGAAGCCGTTGCCTGAGTGAGCCTGGTAAGTAGTGGGAGGACGCATCAATCAACATGATGCCATCAGAATCGAACGAGGAGTGTTTGACTGTGCGCACAGACCATGCTGGAGTTCGAACCTGACTGAGTTTGAACTGGCTATTGTCTTGACCGTGGCACTGGGATTGGGTTGTACCTTGTCTAGATTTGTCGAAAGCCAGTCCGCTGAGCGCTCGTTCACTTATCTCTTATCTCCTCGATGGCTAAACCGGTACCCCTGCGTAGTCCAGTGTACGCCGTTTCCGCAATGCATTGTTGTCTTCTATGCCTGTATCCTATGTGATAGCCATTCATTTCACTTCAACAGGAACCCGGCCACTTATGCAAAGTAGCGCTGTCGTTTGGGCTTCGACGACGCTGTATCATTTATAATAACCACAAGGCCTTGACCCTTCCTGGATTCCATAGTCTTTCGCGCCCTTAAGTGAATCCAGCATCACGGATACTCGTTCGCCAACACACACTGGCGTGCGCTTTCGCCCCAATCCACAGCGAGCTCGACACACTCCATCTGTATCCACGAGCGCTGCGTTTAGCACATCCGCGACATCTTCGACCGTCACAACGCGCTGCCGCGTGGTCAACGTGGGCCAAATACAGATGCTCCGGCCCTTTGAGTCGATCATGAACGTCAGACAGCCAACGCTCGGGATAATTGCAGGCGCTCCGCGGTCCTGGTCCCAATTAGTCGGTTTTGGTAGGAAGGGCGGGCTCGGGCCCAGCATGCGAGGCGGCAATAGGCAAGAGGGCGGCCTGGCGTTTTGGAGGGAGTTGGAGTTGGATCGGTCGTGGATTGTGGGTCGAGGCTTTTTTCGTTGTGAAGGCAAGGCGTCTTGGCTTAGGGTTAGGTGGTGGTTGTGGTGCCATCGACCACGACGACGACGACTCCAGCGAGCCTCTGACCCTCGCCGCTCTTCTCTGCGCTGACTCGCCCTCCATATCCATATTTCCATCGTCATGCAGGATTGGGACGGACGCGTACAGCGACCTCGCGTGCGGTGGCGCTTCTGACTCCATAATCCACGACGACGTCGCCCACGACATCTGAGCCATTCTAACCCCTCTTCTTGGCTGCGACGACCCTTTGATGCTTTCCGATGTATGTTCGACCGATAATCCCACTGAGGCGGACGATGTCATGTATCCTGCGACTTGTCGGTGAATGTGGCGCGAAACAGTGGCGGGGGTTGTAGTTGATGGCGACGCCCGCCGTCTTTCGAACGCTGTCAGCGTGTGGGTGGGAACGATGGTCCGTGCGGAAAGCTTAGTGTCCTGCGGCTACGCCGTCACCATGGTCGACGATGAGGCTGGACTACGGAACTGTGGCGGACTCGACTAACCTGCGCCTGAGTCGTCTCCCGGGCTCCTTCCCCAGCTGTTGGATCTCCAGGGGCCGTTTGCTTGCGGTGGGAGTGGCTGTTGGCTCATCGTATTTCGGTGTGGTGTGGTGTGGTGAAAGTCGGGATGCGAGGGTGGATATGGGGTGAGGTGGTTGAATATCGGGGACAGGGGTGGCCGAAATCCTCGGGACAAATACACGCATACGGACATACACCTTGTCTTCAGTCTCTTTATAGAACCTCACTCTGCTCTTCCACCCACCCGCGCGACTTCATTGAGCTGCGACCCATCGGCACCTTCGCCTTCACAACTGGTTGTGGTTTCTTCAAGATGGCCCCGCCACTTCTCCCAACCTCTCCTTCCTCAAGCAAGTGGCGTCTATCAATGCGCACGGACCTGAACCACAGCAACTTAGCGCGCTCGCCATCGGCGCCGCAGCCCAGGTCCTCCCCAATCCTCACCCGTCGAGGCCTCGTTGAGCATCCCCAAAGTCGAGGACAGCCTCCTCCGTGCCTGAGCCACGTCGTTGCGGCTGCACATCATCTGAACCACAATTCTACCTCTCCCCGTTCCTCTTATACGAAGCTGAATACTATATTAAATACCACGAGCTTGCGTGCACGCAGATCCAATATTGAACGTATGAGACTCGGGAATCCCAATAGCAACAATGGTCTGGTCAATGAACGCCACATCAAGACGCCGCCCATATTCCTCTCAGCCCAGATCACCAGCCTGATACGTTCCTTCCCCAGACCTCGCTCCTTCGTGACCGCGAGCTCACGGGGAGCTGGGCAGGAGCAGTGGGATGTTGAAGAGCTTGAGTTAGTGAGATCCCCGGTACCTGAGGGACTGGTTGCTCCTGTGCACGTATACACCGTATGTCACAATTAAGCGTGTGTCTGTCGATAAAGGCGATGCTATGGGTGTCTTCGAATGGGATGCGGATGACGAGTCGGCGGATGACAGTGCGCAACCGACGCCCTATGGCGAACATCTCCTATTCAATGCAATGCCGGTTTCCACTCGCATGAGCGCCTGGGTGAGGGCGGACAAGCTCATATGTGGGGAAAGCAGATGTCATCAGGAAGCGCCGAAGATTGAGGTACTGGACCCGTCTTCGACATCGTTGCAACGAACGTCAGGAAACATATTTCCGGGCCACGGATTTCCATCCACATTTTCTCATCTTCGACCTACCGCTCACGCCCCAACACCTCGTGTCCAGTTCAAGACAGCCTCGCTCCCCGACCACTCCTAAACAAAGTGCGGCTTTATGAAGCCCTCCAGCACACCAGGCTCTCTTCCCCGCCGTCCTACGCAGGATCCTCCGCTGCCATCTTGTAAAAGATTCTATGTTGTAACTGACTCAGAGAGAAGCATTCGTCACATTGTGCAATATTTATCGTCAGGGGTTAATTTGGGAGAAGGACAGTCCTCAGTCGGATGTCGGTTCTAGACTACGGGTGTCCGAACTGCGAGAACCGATATTGCACTCATCGAGTGACGGTCGAGCTCCCATGAAGATAGTTTTGCTTCCTCCGTAAAGAGCGGTTGGCATTCGCGAGGACGACGACTTCCATGCCAGGAATGGGGTATGTCGATTGGTGTGACAGAGGTATTCAAGGAAACACTTCCACGATGACGGAAAGCGTCGCAAGCAGTTGAGCCCTTCAAGTTCCTGATAGATCGACTTTGTTGCCCAACGTCCCCGAAATAAAGCAAAGACCCACAAGGACCATCTGGCACACAGCCCCTCCCCATGACCCATCCCCATATGTCACCAATCTAAATGCGTCCGTGTACATCTATTTGTGCAAGCCCAAGTCTATCTGCTCCTCCTCATCCCTCAGGACATAAACCCAATGCGCTTCTCCAGCGCTTCGAATACCTCCCCAAGGTACAACCAACACCCCCCTACGACGGCCCCACCGCTTTGGACGCCGAATCCCGCTTCTAGGCCGCTCAATGGAGCGCGCACGGGCCTGAACCACGCAGGTATGTACCCCTCCTCCTGGGTGACCGCGAGCACCTCGGCCCTAATCCTCGCGCACGCAGCCTTCCTAGACTCCCCCGCTTTGGTATCCGTCCGTCCTGCGCCGCCCGGCCCGCGCATCGCACCCCGGTACGACCTGAACCACACGGGTATGTACCACTTGTCCTGGGTCCCCGCGAGCACCTGGAGCCTAACACTCGCGCAGCAGCCTTCCTACACACCCCCGCTATGGTTTCCGCCCACCCTTCGCTGCCCATCGCACCCCCATACAGTTTCAACCACACGAGCTCGTCCGGGCTCTACCCGCGCAACGAGCCCCGTAATCCGCTAAACGCGACAGCCAGAGGCGGGGCTGGACCTATGAACGCGGGAGACAGAAGAAATTCCGCGACTGGACACGGATTGGAGGCACCAGGGGATGTACACCTCCTCGCCACCCATAGACACCCCGCGCCCTCCCAACCCCACGGCTCTCTGCCCCCCGCCTCCCAAATGTACGCATCCCATCCCAGGACCATACCCCTACCTCCCTGCCTCCCCGATCGGCCCAGGCAACGAACCCCGGAATCGGGGAGCCCTGCGGAACCGACCCCGCCCCCGCACACGCGGCCGCTGTATAAAGCGATTCCGCTCCCACCAGTTGAGGAGACCTTCGCCTACGATGGATTCGTGACGCGGATTGTTGAGGAAGACGCGATGGTCGGGTTGGTGTCGACGTCGCCTGCGAGGGATGGGGTCGAGGCACAGATGCGGAACCCTAACCCTATGGCGGCGTTCACTAGCGCCCAACGGAGGGTCCTCGACTGGTCTCTGTCGGTGAGGGAGGAAGGACGTCCCCGCGATGTGTTGAGAGGAGAGACGATGGCGCAGCCGACGTCGAGGGTCCAACGCACCTCCGCCCGTGACTCCGTTCCTAGGCCTATCCCGCGTCCAGAAGGTCGACGGGGCCACGCACCCGAGGATGTCGCAACTAGGCCCAACCGCCCATCATATACAAACGACCTCCCTCCTAAACCGTTCCTCAACCTCATACAGCTGCACGCCGCCCTTCGACTTGGCGCTCACCCTTCGTCCGCAGCGAATATGGACCGGATAGCACTCCTCCAAGAACGCCGTGCGCCCGCGACGACGCCAGCACTGGGGCACCTTACGCTCGTCGCTCGTTCGTCGGGGCAGTGCGTCAACGTTTCCGCTAGCAGAGGTATAGTGACGGTCGGAGACGTCCTGGACACGCTCCGTGAGGTGTTCCGCGACTATTTAGCGGGTTGCGGGAGATGTGGGGGTGCGTGCGTGTGTGACAGGATGGCGTTCGTTCTGGAGGCGCTGGAGATATGGGGTGAGCGGTGAGCCTCAGAGTGTGTCGAGGCGATGGTGATGCTGTACCTACTATGTTCCTTGTTTTCGTTGCTTTCGTTATGCTCTTTGTTTTCGTGCTTGGTTTCATGTTCCCAACTATTTAACGTTAAAGATACCTGTAAAATAAGTTAGGTTGAATCCTACGAAGGGTTAGACACCAACGACATACCTTTGTGAGAAAGGAACTCCGGCTTAGGTTTCAGTAGTCCCCAGACCATGATTTCAACGTCCCTCTACAGACTGACGACAGAAGAACAAAAACAAGAACTAAGGTCACAGGAACTGCTCCGAAGTAAAAAATTTGCATTGCAGAGGTGGATCCCTCCGCTTTTCTGGGCCATTGCAGGGCGTGAGGACTGGAGAGAGGGAAGAAGTAGTTGCCTGAGTGAGCCTGTCAACGGTAGTGGTCACTGCCATCAATCAACATGCCATCAGTGTTGACTGCACGCACGGACCAGAACCTGACTGAGTTTGAACCGCCTACTGAGTATCTTGACCGTGGGATTCGGTTTTGGCTTGGTACCTTGTCTCTTGTGCGGTCTGTTCATTCTTCAAAGCCAATCCGCTCGTTCTGTGGGATGAGTGGGATCTTCATGTAGTCAATCGACGGTGCAGTTTACAACGGTACGCCACTATTTCTTATCTCCTCGATGGCTAAAGCGGTACCCCTGCGTAGTTACGAACGTTCGGGAGGTCTTAAGTTCTGTCGAAACAACTCGGCCTCAAATGGGTGAAGCCAGTTGGCGTCAGCGTGTTACCAGATCCATGAGACTAGTGCTAGGGTTTTTGGAGGCTTTCGGCCTTCACCGAGTTTACAACGCGTGCAAATTCAGCTCAACCGCTCACATCTGGATGACCGGTCACTGACAGGGTGATGCATTCGTGAGGTACGGAGATCGCGACTTGACGAATCGCCTGGGGCGAACCCAAAGGCTACAGAATTATGTTGCCGCGAGGTGATCACGAGTAGCTCTAAAGCATGCCGATTGGTAGGGGAATATGTTGGATCATGCGAAACCGACACTGGTGGAATCGAGGATACTAATTTCTGAAAATATTTAGAGTGAGCCACTCTCTGCGACACCATAATCTCCCGCATGTCATGCTCATAGAGTTTCGGTCATTTAGGGTATCAGGAGATAGGTTATACGTTACCCTCGGATTCCATACAGGTGGTCTCCACTGACCATCTCGCGCGTACCCGACGCCATACCTATCCACTGAATACCGTAATAATTGGGTTCGGATGATGTTCGATTTGGTTTATCAGCGATTCCATATGGTCCGTGTAGTTTCCTTGTTCCTGTTGTATGACTATCCAACCAAAGCGCCGTGATTTCCCAATCTCTAATAATGGCTGATCTCGAAACCATGTGCTCTGGAACACTGAAGGGCGTTATTCTTACCGGTACGTAAGTACCTATTGATGATGGTACTTCCGTCGCACTGACTTTCGAGTCCGAAGACATCCGAACGCTCTGCTTATACACTAATCTAGGGACGTTTTCTAAGTGTCTGACCAAGCGCTGCACATTTGCTCGACAATACAATCCTCTAGCAGCGTATCCGAAGACTACGAACCGTCAATCCATTCACAAACGGTTGCTGCTCTTCGGATCCCATGGAATTCGAGAGCCTTTTCTCGTGAAAACTCTGGGACTAGCTTTACTCACATCGGAATCTTTAACACCAGGTTCTGGGAGAGGGAAAGGCAAAGGGAACTCCGGAGTGATACGAAACTAGGGTTTCTGATGACGCCGTTGGAGCTCGCTCTGAATTCGAGACTGAATGACCTTGACGAGCACAAGCTCAGGGGTATGGGCGGTCGCAACGAGGAAGAAGCCAGATTCATGACGACGGGCGCAAGAAACGGTGGCAGTGATGATGTTTGACAGGCCGAGACTTGAGTAAAAGTTTCCCCAAGCAGTCTCAGGCGAACTTGTAAATCATGATCGGAAACCACAGTCCGTGTTGGAAAGGCACTGACTTACTCCGGATTCATCTATGCTTCTGCAGCACTTGACTGAGCAGTGGGCTAGAAACGATATGACTGGAAAAGGCCCACTGTGTTTGGACGTTGCAGGTGCCACATGCGATTATTACATTGGTCCAGGTTTACGGCGTTAAGGACGGGCCTGGCTGATCCGGCGCGAGTCATGAGACGACGGAGGGAGAAGCTTTCAGGATCGGAAGGTCACAAGATAAGGCACTGGGAGACAGAAACTTACAAAGTTTTTCTCCAAGTGGTACCCGTCACCTGTTGACACCCAGCGGACTCAACAGAAGTACGCCTGGTCGCCTGCGGCGACCCCCATTAGCCAAACTTTCAGTCGCACGATGCATTAGCCGCGGAAGACAAACTAAACCGTTCGAAGAAGATGAGATGCACTTTATTTCGGCCGCCAATACCCCGGGGTAAGCACTGGCCGAGAAGATCACGTACGCTGACATCGGACAGCTCACCAAGATCGATCAGATCTTCTATGAAAATCATGTCCCTGTCGAAATAACGATTATTGTAAGGTAAGTGGTGTGAAACGTACAAAGGTCCAAGTCCTAAATTATTACATGACGTTAAGTGTCCATGTCACATTCAAATCCCCGCACTGTCTCCCGGAAGTTCACCCCACCCTTAGATAGCAGACGCCAGGCGTCGTGCCAATGTCCAGCCCCCAAACTGCCGTATTTCCTAGTAGCAGATCCGCTCCTTTGGGGCCCTCAGGATGCGAATGCCCGCCGAGAAACATATTCCACACCTGCCCCATGTAATTCCGACCCATATCCGATGATGTGCGAATAAGAAACGATTGTTGGACGAGGGCTTTCATAGTTCGTGATAAGTCTAGGTAAGTGGATATGCTCAGAGGCTGGTCCACGATGGCTTGAACATAGCGGATAGCCTCCAGAGCTGTTCGAATTCCTTGATCGACGTGGACTTCTCCGATGTGAGATGTAGGGTCATGAATGTGAATTGCCGTTGAGAGCGGAACGGTGGTCGAAGCCAGCTTCGATCTCGTCATCGGCATAAATTCGGAAGTGAAGTCGAATGGGAACGTTGGCATTGGTGGTAGCTGGATGACACTTGAGTGGGAGGGAAGGGGTCTTGTCCTCATTCGCGGTGCGCGGGGAGCCTGGGGCGCCTTTCAGAAATGTAGACCTCTTGTCAAAAAGAACGCACCGTCGTCTACATACCCAAAGTCAAGAGTATTAGGAGAGGAGCGATCAAGAGTGCAGATAGGTTTACCATGTATGCGAAGTATTCGTTAGAAACCTACGAACAGGCAGTTAGAAAAGGTAAGAGAGGTCGATAAACCAAAATAGCTCACTTCTTCTGTAATGTACAGCACATGCACCTATACTTTGTTGTTAGTAGCGAAGGACCTGACACCTGATAAACCTTACTGGACAAGGAGAACAGTGCAATGGGGACTACGTAGAAAAGCGAAGCAATTTTAGATGGGCTCGAAGCCAGGCGTACAACTAGGTCCTCACGTAATTTGGTGTGTATGACCACATCGGCCAGCTTCGTCACCACCTACAGTAAGTTGCGCGGTAGGCGGCGAGACGTTATGCAAGCCGTACCGAGGACAACAGATCCGTCAAGCGAGAGAGATGTGAGGTTCGTCCTGAAAATCTTGAACCCCCTTCTTCGCTGGGTTCTCGAGCCTGGTCGGTGATCAAACGCAGCGTTGGAACATAATTCTAGGTCTTATAACTGATATACATGGCGAGGAAGTTAGAGATGTGATGTTACCAGACTGTTGGGACCCCCATACCCAAGTGGCCATCCAACGTAAAGCTTCTGAAGCAATCAAATCATTGAATAATGGGACAGATGGCAGGACGTTTGTGTTCGCCGCCTTCCACGACCACAGATCCGTCGCCAGGGGAAGGACGATCACTGATGGATAGGGACTAGGAGAAGATAGGGCTTGCAAGTGATCCAACGCGCGGGAAGCTATGCCCAGCCCACAGAATTGATCCTAGGCAGTGTATTTTTCCGTCATATGCCACTGAGGGAAGAGTGCATGTAAGACCGATTGGCTTATCGCAGAATATGTATAGAGATAAATTCATTCAAATTCATTCGCGTAAATTCAGACTGTCACGAAGGTTGCTGTATCCCAAAGAAGGGCGTGCTGGACCAAGGCGATTGCTGATGGATGCGAGATTCGCATAAGAAAATCAGCCATTCCTGGAGTTAGTTCGCGAGGGGTACCCATAACTTCCCATGCACTCACAAATGACGATGTAATTGGAGGCGGGCTGGTATGTCCGCGACCCTGAACCATTAGGACGACGCCGAAATAAGGTATCCCACCAATGATGGGATTGCAATGACAAAGAGCTGTGCCAGAAGGAGATGGAGAACGCCCTGGTTTTCGGTAGATGGTCACCATTAAAGGCAGTGAGGCAAAACGTACGTCCTAACATGCAAACACTGTCTGACCCTCCTTCATGTGCGTATATTAAAGATAAGCTGGGGCTTCGATCATTCCCTAGTCTCCGGGGAGGTCGCCATCGTCGCCAGCAGTTTGGCTCTCAGACTGACACCTGTGAAGCGCCCGCTCGATTTGACCTCGGAGGCATTCTGATTTGATACTGGGTTCCGCAGTATATGAGCGCAAACATTTGATGAACAGATATATGGCACCTACAGGCTGATATTCCGCTGAAGAACTGGCGAGGTCAAGGTTAAGAAAATGGCGTTATGTACGGTTGTTTGGCTTCGCTGTTCGACCCCAGTTGTGCCTTGCTAGGCACGCTCAAAGCCTCTCGAAGCTCATTGACATCGACGATACTGCCGGCGGCTGACCCCACGATGAGTGCAAAGATCGCGAAACAGGACTGGGCGATAGATGCAATGGAAGATGGACCACCCCTTCGACTACCTCATGCCCCCATAATTTGACAGGGAAATATGTAAGTACATGCACTCTGGTCGCCCGCCCCTAACACTCGACATTATATCTCTTATACAGTGTTGTTGTTGATGAGGTTTGACCCTCCTTCGATTCAGATAATACCGACAGAGATGGGGTCAAACTTGACCACACTAACGTTGCTCTTACTAGTGAGGCCCCTGGGTTCTCTTCTGGACTGTAAACCTGACGGTACATACAAGTCAGATATCTGAATTGGAATCGCGACCGTAAGCCTCGAAGGTATCGACTGAGTCAGCTGGGCACGCAAACATCTCCGTTAAGCGCGAACATCTCGCTGAACATGTGAGAACCGTCATATGCATTTAGAAGAAGACGATCAATAAGAACGCTTACTGACGGGTCTCGAATACAGGAGATCTATGATTGCTTTAATCGAACATGATTCATTATTAATGTAGCGTCCTGGTACCGATGGGAAATAGAGAAGGCATGTTGAATTGACGGGTCGACCTGTAGCCGATGCTCAAGCCTTCCTGGGTAAGAAAGGGTAAATTGGCTTACCAGATCTCCCGTACACCTCGCACTGCGAATTTGGGTGAGTGAGTGTAGTCCGAAGCAATGAGATGTCGTCGAATAGCACGCTAAGAAAGACTAGCAGGTGCATCGACCCCGCTATGTGAGGGTCAATCTAAAGGTCTGTAAAGAATCCACCACTTGGCACTTAATGAATTCATACCAATCTCACCCACGTGGTTCTCCAGTCTGGAGACCGCGATGTCGGCGGAAGGATGATCAGAGTGAGAGGCTGGGGTCGATCCGTTGTGTACTAGTCCAATCGGGGGCCACCAGGTTTGAGGGCGGAGAAGATCCACTCATATGGACAATCGCCCTGAGGCCGGATGCGCCGATTTGCTTAGATCACTCGCTGAACTGTCGGGGTGACCTATTGTCGGATTTACAAAATGACCCTCCCATCAGTGACACTGTGAGAGCGCTGCGGAGGCGGGCGTGATGGTATCCAACCACCATCGACAATGCTCCTCGAGGTCAACTCGAGGTCGATTACTTCCTTGATTGCACTCCGCAGTAGAATACTGTATGAAATCCAAATCCGGAGAGATAGCGAATGACAGCCATACCGATCCCCCGAATCGTCGGCAGGTGCTTGGACAATGGACACGTCAAGCTCCCTAATACGTTACGGAAGTCACATCAGTGAGCGCAGTCGAGCTCGGTCTCAGCCGTGGGCGCTTGTCCCAAAATAATCCGCGAATCGTGGACCACAATGAGGCACAGAAGTTCCTCCGTGGTCAACGACCCCCAATCCAGACGTTACGCAAGGTTGTGGGTGTGTAGAGGCGCATGGCGGTGTCAGCGACATGTCGGATTTGGATCAGGAACGCGTACTTTGCAACGTGTCGTCGGCGTGCTGGAGCCTCGGTATTACGTTACCAGGGCCAAATGTGGCATTGCCTTCGGATCCGCCGTGCACACCACTGGTTCCTTTACCTTGTTTTCGAAGGCGATCCATTTCCGTGACTCTGTTTTCTCGTTGCTCAGAATGGAAGCTCTGGTATATATAAGCCACTGGCTGGATCCTACAGAGGTTGAACTCCCCTGAGACCTACCACCACTGCTTGAATCGAGCCCTGCCGGTTTCTTCATCCCTTCCTTGGGTGCGTACCCGGAATGCCCGGTTCTGAGTCATCTGAGGCTGACGCAACCACAGCAATGCTGAGGAGAACCGTTCGTTTTCATGAAGAGAATGAGGAGTACTCGAACTCCGATACTGTCAGCCCATCACCTCCTCGTACCCCCTCCCCGTCTTTCTCCGCAACATCGATCTCCCCTCATTCTAGCCCTTCGACGCCTCCCCCCTTTACCTACTCTTCCAGGATACATGACTTGAAGCAATTTTCACCCCACAGTGCGCCTTATGTCGGAGGTGGACTTCATGTAGAGCTCAGCCACGACACCCAAGTCACCTTTGATTTCAGTTATTCTCCTGACGATCCACGTAATGACCTGAGCGTATCGATGCCCTCCTCGTCCTTGGAAGCGCGGGCTACCGACGCTCCCTTCTTGAGGATTGGGTGCCAGTTATTGCCTTGGATCATCGAGATTTTGCCCACGCCTGGCCAGACGCACATCACTGTTTCAGACGTCCTTATTGGAATTTACGACGCTCTGCAACGTTCTACGACCAAGGTCGAGTTATTACGCGAAACGCCTCTCAAACAGCAGCAAGTAACGGACAGGTGCGCTCGTCGCGTGAAGGACCAGACGGACAAGTCTCCGAAGAGGATCGATTGGCTGCCGATGGAAAAGCGTCAATTCCTCGGGTTATCTGAGTCGCATGGTGGCAACGGCGCCTATGCATGGACCCTCAAAGTGGACGAATGAAGACCACCGATCACCTCAGCCAACGATACGTCTGGCACCCCTCTGTCAGTCATATTTTCATTCTGGAGGCGCCATCTTCCTCCTCGCATATTTCTCACCGTTCCCTTGCAACTCATTTCACTCAACGAACAGACCCTGTATCCATAGCCGCGCATAATTTATGATATTATCTAACACATTGCGCCTCTGCTCCTCTTTCTTTCGTTTATTCTCATGTACCTTCGGACTGCGATGCGTAGCATTATCTTGTATGATCAGCAACATGTATGTAGAGTAAAAGTAGCAGATAATCAAATGGAGACCTGCGAAGATAAGCCTCAACCGTAACGGATCTTCCGCATACAATACGTGCATGTGGACACGGGAGGGATATTCGACCTCACCGGTCCAAGTCGAAGTCATAACGCCCATGTTTCCACGTTGTCTTTGTGTTGCACTGGACGCTAGACGCGATCCGATAATCGATCATGATCGAAAGTGGAAGCTTGCACTGTTCAGAAATGGGTTAGAAGGACGAAGAAAGCGACTCAATTTAGATCTTGAAATAACCTATTGACGCCCCGATTCCATTTCCGTAGGAGAACCCGGGGAAGGACAGTCACATAATCCGAGGCCATGGGACCTCGTCCCTCAGAAGATCAAATCCAGAGAATAATGATCACCAACGTCAAAAACACTAATTTCTTGGGATGAAACGACTTCAGAGCTATATGCAGAGACGATAAGATATCGGGCACCACTTGGATGGTCGCAGAAGGTAAATAGCAGTTGGACGATTCGCAGACGATTCGAGTTACTTGCAAGCAGCTTGCAAGTTGCAATCAGGCAAAATGGAAGCTTTGGTGTTGTTTGTTGTGGCTGTGGGTTGGCCTCCCGTTATCCTCATGTTCTGTTCTTAACACAACCGAGTTGCGAAGGTCCCTTGATTTGCCCCTCTGCACAGACCATTCTTAACTCTCCCACTTTATCTTGCTTTTCTCTTATAAAAAATGAAGGATATTCCGCCGCCCATTACTGATCATTCGCTTTTGTCAGAGCCTAGAGGTGTCAAGGTATTTTTCCTTCCCAAGATCAAATTGACATCAGATACTCATACGCTTCTCGACCCAATTTCCGTAGAATTAAGTGCCGACTTGTCCATTTATCTAGGTTGACACCGAGGTCGGGATCTCACATCGTCCGTCATCACCCAGTATTTCCAGCCAACGAGCGACCGTGATCCTTGATCGGTGTAATCCAGTCTACTTGAACGACGTCAGCATATATCGTCTACAATCTGATGACAACCTATGAGGTCTAACATATAGGCCTTCTTACCACATTCTCGTTACGCGGTTAGAGTTCAGCACGAAGTTCTCACTTCGGTGAGTCTATCTTTCAATAGATGTTGTAATGACGCCAAATGTACTAGAAGCTTCCACATACTCTCTCTCTCTGCATCGTTACCCCGCCATGGCCCACCTGTTTCCAACAACGCGTCGCGCCATCAATCACATGTTCCTACTCGTAAGACACGTGCAATGTTCCGTCATTTATGGCGATTAACAATGTTTACGCGACAGTGGAATTTCGGCTCCTGGCTACGTCCTACATCGGGAACTTTCCAAGGAAGCAGTAATCTCATACGCCAGGATGATGTAAGGTTCTGAATTATTTTTGAGCATCCACGGAGGCGATTGTGGGTGGGTCAAATGCGGCCCTCCGATGAGGAAGAGAGTCTCGCGGGTGCGAAGGCTTTGGCTGGGTATAAGGTAGAGTCTAAATTTACAGTTTCCTCTTGGAGTCGTCCGGCATCACGTCGCACTAATGCCCTTGCCAGGTGATGCACGGTGTCAATAATATGGTCGTGGAGGATCTTTTTTTGGCATGTTTTCCCCTCTGCCCATGTTCACGCGTCATCATGGGACTTGGACCGTGCTGACATGCCGAATTTTGCCTCAATTCCGCCCATTGCCAAGTGTTTCCTCGTCCCATCATCTGCATCTGCTTTCATCATCTTGCTGGGGAGTCACCTGGACGTGCGGAATGTTGATCGTAACCTCTGCAGGAGCTGGTGAAGATGACGGTGAGGAGACTATCGGAAAGCCTAGATTAGACCGCCCCTAATGGGGCCACCAAGGCAACAAAGAGACTGAACTTTGTGGATGCCATCACAGGTTGACCTTCGTAACTCCATTTGGGCCGACTGCCAACCGTCTCACACATTCTAACCTTCGGACCTCCGCCGTGACAACAACTTCCTGTCCTACCACCATCCAACACCATGGCAAAGCGCGTTCAGTTCACTGAAGTCAACGCAAGCTACTCGCCTGGCCCTTCTACACCGTCGCCCACCCATTCTCTATCATCTCTTCCCTCTTCGTCGGACCCGCCAACCCCGCCTGTCAATTTGACCCCTATGTTTCACCCACGCTCACCATCTGAGTTCAAGCCGAACCCTTTGCCCAGTCCCCCGCTCGACGAAATCCACATCCACTTCCTGCTTGCCTTCGCACCATTTGGCGCACCCGCCGTCCAGTACGACATCACCCAGCCACCCACACTCCTCTTAGGCCACCAGATTTCGTTGGAAGCGTTTCACGAACCGGCCACCGAACCTCCACTTCCAAACATCAGCATCCTATGCCCTGATCTCCTCTCTCCGATCTACGTAACCTCAGGAGACAACGGCTGCGTCACCGTCTCTGACATCCTACACGCCATTTACCACGAGCTTCGCCTCCCAACGAGTACCGTGGAGTACAAAAATCTACCCCTGGACATCGTAAAAGATGTCGACATGGCCTACTATCGACGATGTAGGCGCTCTGGTGACGAGGCTCGCCAGTTAGAAAGGGGGATAAAACGAGTGGACATTCTCATGGGGAAAAACCGCTTTTTCGGCCTGTCGGGGACGTTACATGGCCCGGATATCTGGGAGCTAAACGTTGCCTGATATGATATCTCCAGCGTAAGCATCACAGATCCCTCGGGGTACCTGACGGTGCGTCTTCCTAGTACCTGACGGCGTACAAATTGCTAACCAGGCTAGATCAGGGTCCTCTGGCGACAAAAGTCTAATCAGGGCGCTGAACGCTAGAATTACCTTATCGACTACTTATACTTCCTATTTCATCTGTATCCTCGTTCTCTCCCTAGTACACGTTATTATCAACCCTAGACTATGTCTGTTTGTATGTACAATTGAAACCAAAAGTATCCATGTAAACTTATACCACGAAACGATCTACCTGGGGTCAGTAGATACTCACATGGCACAAGTAACTTCACTTCCAAGCCGCTGTAGACCAACTTGATCAAAGGGGTGGTATAGGTCTAAAACGTGATGGTATAAGATGCGCATCAGAGACGCTAGTTGTCATCACTAGCCTAGGTAGGAGGGGTAGGAACATCGACCTGGTAAGGCAAGTCTCCAACTGGAGGAGCCACAAGTGGTAAGAGAGGACAAATTCTACTCGACGATGCCACATCCTACTAGTCGCTCCAGATACGATTGCGTCCGTGGCTCAATCCGTCGTTCCTGGAAGCTGTAGGTATGTACCTTCATATGTGTACCTTCATCGTGCACTGCCTAAGCGCGGCTGCGAGCTATCTGTGTGGGGAGTTGCGGCTCTTGAGCCATGGGATCAAGGTGGAGTACTTGAATGACTTACTAAGATGAGGAAAGGAACCCCAGGACTGAACGTTCGGACTCATAATCACATCCGGGTGACCTGCGGCCTTGGCTTCATAGGAAATGACGGAAATCATGGACCGATTAAAATTCCAAAACGGTCGCAGCCTCGTGGCTTGCCAATTGAGAAGATGACGTGGTTTATTGCCCGTCCATACTGATGAACAAAAATAACTAACCCTACCAGTCGTACAAATCTTGCGATCTGGCTTGGGACCGCCCTGTCGTAACCAAAGACCTGAACCTCTTGGGTAGATAAGATCAATTACTGTGCTATGCGTATACTGTCAGAGCGGCGAAGACGATCACGCCTTGTCCATTGCTTTGAAGCTAGAGAGATGGATGAACATCTATGACTATAGCCTGGGCCTTGCCGCAGTGCGTTTCCAGCGATCAACTCTATAGCATATACTCTGAGTCAGTATGCGCAGTTCATGGCAATGCGAAGAATGAGTATACACATGCGTGACTTACCAAGTACCCGTGAAGTGCCTTTCGACAAAAACGAGCATCAGAGCAGGTCTGGGCTCGTCCAAGGCTCGTCCGAGTCGTAAGTACCAGCGCCACCCAGGTATACTGTAGTGTTTCGACCTAGTCTTCACGTAACGCGTAACGTAGGCCATGAGATGAAGAGATTTTCACCTTCGTAACGCATAACAAAACGTTTTGAAGAGCGTTACGGCCCAAAAAATTTCCGGTAGGAAATCGCAAAATTCTCCACTGTAAAATACATCCACTAGGTACTCTATTAATCGCCACTCAGCACCGGTTGTCGGAATGTGGCATGAAGAGATGTACCTGTTCGTAACGCTGAAATCGGACCCTTGAAGAGGTGAAGAGATCAAAAATTTCGTAACGCGTAACACCCCTTGAAGAGTAGGTCGAAACACTACAGTAGTGTCCGTATCTGCTATTGAAGTGTCTCCCAGATCGTTGAGACTCGGATTCGTCCATAGGCTGAGATTTTCATGGACCACTTAGATATAAGGGCATGTTCCCGGAAAGTATAGCGAGCGTAAGAGAGGGCTTGCTAATGAAACAGCGAACGAGCAACCGATGAGACCGTGCGAAAGGATGTGGTGTAACCACCCTTTGATGAAGACCGCACCCGCCGATCATCATCAACCATCACCTTCACCTGCCACTTCCCCCACAGCTCATGTTCCTGCCGCGCAAGCCACAGGGCGTCTGCTGTTTTACTCTCCAGGCTGGAAACACATGCATTCTTCAGACTAATCATGACAACTACTTACCTCTATCGTTGAATTCGTGTGACCTGAAGGCGGTGCGCAACTTCAAATTTTCTGGCCTCCAAGCGGAGCATTTTACCCATCAGCGTCGGCCTCTTCATCCTAGCAGGAAAGAATACGAGCTCTGGTCCACTATGGTGGCCATAATAGGCGACTCTTATGGTACATGAGTATCACGAACCAAGTATCCAGCCTTGGCTGAAGACATCAAAAGTCCACCGAATTTGGATACGTATATAAGGTTCCTGGCGCGTTCTCCTTCTCATGACTCTGGTGCTTACTCCTCGCGCGCCACAACACGTGTATCTCGGGGACGTAGACGTCTCCTTCACAGCTATGCGCTACTTGATTTGGGATGAACCAGCGCTTGAGGGCGCTCAGGTGACGAAATGCACCGCCTTCAATCTGCGCATCACAACCGGGATCACCCATGGCCTCATGTCGCGTACTGCATGGTCCATTCCTTCCCTTTCCGCGTTCCTCTTTCCGCACGTTCCATGATGATCAGGCTACATTCCACAAGTGCTGTGAAGCCTGCATACACGGTTTGCAGCTGTCGATCTCAGACTTGGACCCACCTCCGCTCCAAGAGTGACACGTTTTTTCTCGTCGTTCCGCAGTCTGGCCCCCGCCAATCCTGTGTGCTTCCTTCCGCCGAGTTTCCGCCCGCCGACCTTTCCGGCTTGCAAACTCGACGTACCTCTGCATTCTCCATCCAGCCTCCTCCTACGTCTCCATGCGTGCCTGTTGAGGCGCTGCGACGTCAACGAAAGGACATGCCGGCTGCGGTATGAAGGCATTGCATCGGGGAACACGGAAGTCTTTTCATGCTAAACCTCCAGACCGCCGTCCTAATCTAGTGATGCGCCGTTACTCAACGGCTCCACGTCATGATCAACCCTTTTTAGGATACATCCACCCACCCAAGGTTTGAGGCGGTACCACAGAATAGGAGTCACTACGTCCACTTGGAAGAGTCCTGGGAGTTACGCAAATGTATTTAACCCCCTATCCCCCGCCCCATCCCACTAAGCCTCCCAACTTACTCCCTCATCTCTACCCTTGCATAACCGCGCTGCGATGCCAGGAAAACACGTCCGCTTCTCTAAAAAGAACGTACTTCACTCCCCACCAACACCTGCTCTATCATTTTCATCGTTCTCTCCTGCGTCGTCTGGCGCACCGCTCACACCCCCCTCGTACTCTGGCAGCCTTCCTGGGCCCTCGCCCTATGTCGTTTCGTTTCCGAAGAGCAGCCAAGCATCGTACATGTCAACCGTGCGCATGCATGCCCTGCTTCAATCCTCCACCTCTCCCGCTCTTAACTTCGACTTGAGACAGCACCCATCCACTATCACCTCGCATCACCAGGGAATCACTCAACGTGCGCTAACTGAGCCCGCCACCAAACCACCCCTTGCTTCCCTCACGCTCCTCATCCCGCACCTTCCGTGGACCGTAACTGTACATGCCTCGTACGGTCCTTACGTCACGGTTACTGACGTTCTCGAGGGAATTTACCGCAAGCTCCGTGCAAATATCAGCTCCCACGAGTTTCACGCCCTGCCAAGCGAGAAAGATAGGCGACGCGTGACGTCCGCGTATGAGCAGCGCTACCGTCGTATTCGAGGCTCTAGGGACTATGAGGACGAGAAGCGCCAGGGCGTACGACGCGTCGACTTCTTGATGGGACATACCAGATTCATGGGCCTCTCTTCCTCCTCAAGCGGTCCTGAGGTGTGGATCCTGAACACCGCATGACCCAAGTAACGCCTTTACCTACACGACGTGCGCTAAGTTATCCTTCATATATCCAAATCATTCCAGCTCGATACCATTTCCTACACTGCATCCATCGCCATATAGTCTCTTAATGTACCTCTTAATTTCTTAATTGCACTCCACACCTAACGTTATCCTTCCATTATTCTTGTAGCCATACCCTGTACTTACTATTGTGATCAACTATGAAATCTTTATGCCACCCCACCATCGCGAGACATATAGAGACATTTGAGCATTGGGGTAAACCATCGGGAAATGCTCTGCGGCCGCGCAGTACCACGCTGAGTAAGATTGGCCGCCGGTTCAGCGCCGGCGGCTTCCCCGAACCTATGTGATGGATTTCAATCCACCTGTGTAATCCGGATACAGACCTCCTGTAGCCAACCCACCGCAATCGCGTAATCTAATCTAATCTAATCTGTTGGCCAGCACAGCGTCAAATCCCTACATGAGGTTACCATAAGTACTCTATCTATGATCTTACGGCCATCTCACTCCATCTCATCATTCATCTGGTATCAACAGGTCCGAGTCGTTGTCCCCTTTTGGCTTCCTATCAAGAGGAAGGGAGCTTTGGAATCAGAGTGCACGCCCTTCTACCTCCGTCGACAACGCAGGGGTCTTGGGGCTGAAATGCTTAGAGTGCGGAAATTAATTCCGACTCCATCGTAGCACGGTCACCATCCAGATATCCAAGGCCCAGTTGGTCATCAGCATCCGATATGTAGTAGCCGGTGTTCCTGAAGTGGCGCCTAAACAGAGTCCGTAGCACTACGAGGATGAAACATACACACGGGTGGCGCGCGCGTCGGTCTGTGGTGCCCTCGGCCAGGTAAGTGCGGTGCCCAACTTCCCGAAACGGTGAACTCAGTCGCTCTGTCATGGTGCGTCCCTTTCCTCACGTCAATTCAAATTGTTGTAAGTCTGAGGCAAATTCCCTACGAGGCTGTTTATGGTGGCAGAACTCTATCGGACGTCCGAGTCGTAGAATGACGTTACCGCGCTGAATTGTATTGGTATGTTAACGGTCGCCTCCAAGTTGCGTATATGATTATCGAATAATCTCGATGTGTCGATGAAGCTTCCCCGCAGGGCGACTAGGAATGCGAGGTGTCGACTGGGTTGTCCTTCCTAATCAAAGTTAGACAGGGTGCTCTTTCTCTGCTGGTATGTCTCCGAGCCCACAAGCGCCGATCCTAGGTGTCCCCACTGGTGCGCAATTCGTAATGCCTGCAATTCGGTGAATGATGCTTCTGAATCCCGTGTAGACCTGCATACTCATTGTACCTCAAAGTGTGAGGTACTCTGATGGGGATACTGCGATCATGTTGTTCGCTTACCGTTGGTAGCTGTGCACGGTGTTGTGATCCAAACAAATCTCGGGCTTCCTGTGCACATGGATCTGCCAGCATTTATCTGCTTCCGACCCGACACGGGTAAATCAAAGCAGCTGAATCAGCTTTCGCTTTCCTATGACTTCGGACCCCTGCATGACTCCCACTAAACGCTTCGTCCACCATCCACCACGACAGGTCACCGAGCCGCATCGTGTATCGTTCCTCCACTACCAGCGTTCCATATAGCCTTCCAAAAACAGCTTCAGTCAGCACGCCTCGCTGGACGGCGACACGTCATGAAAATCATAAGGCACCGAGTTGGGAGGAGGCCAGAGTTTTGGACACAAGCGGTGGAGCGCAAGCCACAGAAAAAGGCCTTGCTAGTCGGAATTCAGTATGAAAGGGACGAGGAAGAAGACGAGGAAGGGGCGAATGCTCTACGCGGTCCTCACAAGGATGTAGCTGCGATGAGAGATCTGCTGATCGGTATGCCCAATTTGATTTGCATAATCAGTTGCACATCTGACCGTTATCATCTCATAGATTGTTATTCTTACATGCTGAATGATATTGTCGTGCTGGTCGATACAGAAGAGCCCGGGCAGGTTCAACCGACGCGGGATAACATGGTACGCCTCGTCTTCGACGATACTCCGGCTCACACCTTGCTCAACAATTGCCTTCGAAGCAGATCCGGGCAATCAAGAACCTTGTGGAAGATGCCCAATCTGGCGACCATTTCTTCTTCCACTGTACGTCGACGACTCCCTTCGTCGTTCCAGTCTGTGACTCATACCTGTCGCTTTCACCGAATAGATGCTGGGCACACCGTGCAAGTCCCGAATAAGAACTTCAGCGAGGAAGACGGGATGGATGAATGTCTGTTACAACCCTCAAGTCCCCGTATTCCCTAGCTTACATGTATGATCGCAGGCATCATTCCTAGCGATGGAGAGGCGAGAATGATTAAGGATAACGTGAGTGACGCTATCCATGTTTCCTCTACATAGCTCATCCACTCTACAGGAACTTCGACGGCATCTGGTAGATTCCTTGCCTATTGGCAGTAATCTTGTGGTTTGTCTTCGTATCAAGTCCTCAGTAGCAGTAACATTAACGCTTAACCCAAGGCGATATTCGATTCATGCCATTCGGCATCCTTGCTTGGTAAATCAAGACTTTCTTTACTGATCTGGACGTTTTTTAATTCTTTGACTCCAGATCTCGACCACTTCCGGTGCAACAGGCCATACGTGCCTTGGATGTCGAAGGGGAAGCGGAAATCTGACTCTCAATGGAATGCTAACAGTGCGTATGTCACTTAATATAGCGTTTGACATGAAGCTCACGTTTTTTTAGTGCGCCGACATGCTGTAGGTAGAGGTGTTCACCTTTTCCTCGGCGACGCAGTTTCCGATAGTTGTTCCCACAGTCGTTTCGCGACACGTTTACCAAAGTAAACGCGTCAGCTCGAGCAGCATCAAATCAAGAAGGACGTCAATTGACCAAATCCTAATCTCGTCGCCAGACTACAAAAAGCTCAGCATCCGGACACAATCGCTGTCTTACAAATCGGAACTCGAGAAATGGTACGATACTCCGTCTTCCCCAATCAGACGCACTACATCCCCCGACTCGATGTGGCCATGTACTGGATATTGCCCACCAGAGAGTCCAAACGAAGCAAACGTGGTATGCGTTCTGTTTGGTCATGCTCTTGACAATAGCCTGATGCCTATCCCAGATTGCGTTGGCGGCGTGTAAGGACGATCAGCTCTCATGGGAGGATACTGATGGCGCTTCAATGACAAAGGTATGATCTTGCTAAGATGTATCGCTCGCCTATCTCTGATGATTACCGTACAGGCTCTTGTCGACATCCTGAGTAGGATCTATGGCGTCGTACATCCCTTGCCCAAAGCTGACCCACGTTCTCGTAGAATCTGATCCTCATCCGACTCTCACGAATTTAATGACGAATATAAGGTAATCCATTACTCACTCGCTTCCTTGTTCGTTGATAGAGCTCGCTATACAGCCACGAACTTCACAAGTTCTACCTTCGCCTGCATGGGCATGCACGGATCCATCGGAAGCAAGTGAGGGAAACGAACAAAAGGCGAGCTGCAAGGGGACTCCCGCCGTTGCGGATGCCAACCGACTTGCAACCAGAGATGAACAATTTCCAGGATCCTCAAGTACGTTCCATAACAAGTGCCATACTTTTAAATATCAAGGCTAACTAGCACACCTTTAGATGTCGAGTCATCGCCCTATCGTATGTCGTTTTGATCCTGTCATAATGGTCTTTTTTGACGCCATCCTGCACAGCCAAGAGACGCGATTTGGGATCCATAGCTGTAGCGCGCTCTCAGCCTCCTCGTGGCGACCGCCATACACGTTTTTCTCATCATACCCTGGATCTATTTATACCCATTATAATCGACTTTGCGAGAGGATGGACTGTCCTGTAAAACTGTAAGATAGTGAGCCCTACACCATTGCTAACAATAGCGTGTGAGGATATGCAGATTGCGGCTTCCTCGTCAGTCAGCAAACTAGCAGGCTTAGAAGGCTTGCACAGCCTCTGGTTCCGATCCCCCTTGAAGCACCACAGGAAGTGATCTGACTGTTCGGACCGTTTCAAGTTGCAGTAGTTGCTGTGTGACGCCTCATACGCCCTCTCCCTTATCTACCCTCTACTCGATCATCGTCCTCATTCTCTCTCCGTCACCAACTACATTTTCGGAGGACAACCAGACGGTGTCCTTTAGGCCTCCGCGTCCCTCCGCGTCAAGTCCACGTCGAATCTCCCCTTGGTTTACTCAACCTGGGATTTTGATAACATCCGGCAGCTAAGCCTCGGACGCTTGAACGATCCCCGACTTTTCGCGATCGACGTCGATCATCCGATAGATTTGCGCGATTTCATCATGGGACAAGCCTATCAGCTTTCATCATCGGTATGTACACGAGCCACTCGGATTCGGATTGCCGCCGGCTAATGCCCTATTCACCATAGGCGTTGTGCCAGCCCAGCCAGCTATTGACAAGGCTTCTATGTCCCAAGCAGCCGCTTCCCGGCAGTTTCAAGAAAAAGGCTCTGCTTATCGCCATTAGTTACATCCGGGCTCCCAGTGGACACGATAGGCTGGCAGGGCCCCAGCAAGATGTGAAGCGTTTGGAATCCCTGTTGATCAGTAAGGACGTCTCTCATCGATAGGCCGATCACGTCGGTTGACATCTTGTGGAACCATAACTCTAGGCCAATACGAATATGAGGAGTCTGCGATCGTCGTGATGACAGACGCAGAGGATCCGTCTTCGTCGCTTTATCCCACCAGCGACAATATCGTCAGTCCCGATTGGTCATTGAATTGGTCGCCTGTATCTTATCTTATCTGATTCTAGATGCGCGAAGTGAAATTGTTTTTGCAGGATCAACAACCTGGCGATCGATACTTCTTTTACTGTATGTCTCGTTCGCTTCGTCTATAAATGAGCCTGCAGGGCGTCTGATCCATATCGAATCATTTAGTCGCCGGTCATTCTGCCCAGCTACCAGGGGAAACCGAGGACGAAGGTGAAGAGGACGGAAGGGATGAAGTTAGTTTTTCCAGGACTTCTCTTGTCCGCTCTTACTAACGAGAACTCTAGTAATTGTACCGCTTGACGCTTGTATGGCCGATCGTGAGCTTGATTTCAAGAGGACCATCGTCGATAATGTGAGCTATCCATGACTGATTACAAATAAGGCGGCATTAATCATATCTTGCAGGAGTTAAAAGTTCAATTAGTGGATCAACTGAACCCGAAGACCCGCCTCGTCGTAAGTCCTCTCTGTGATTCGAAGACATGCATGCTCAAAACACGCAGGCTATCTTTGATAGCTGCCAATCTGCTACACTGCTTGGTACTCCTTTTCATTCACTCAGTATTTCATCGTTAGTTGATCTTCTATCGTCATAGATCTGCCACATCACAGATGCAACCGAGTGTATAACTGTACCAGCCGTTGTAAGTCTACAATCCACGTATGCATACTGACTTGCCGCCACTGACTACTCCCTATAGTACGGCGACTTGTCCGCTGGGGTAAGCGCAAGACTCACTCTAGCGTCCTAGACGTTTCCTCACGATCAGTCAATCAATAGCTTTGGAATGTGGTCGCGGAATTCTGAACCTCGAGTACTCGACAACCGAAATGCTGGGACTGACGAGGCGCACCGGTGCGCGGATAAATGGGCAGACTGGGGGTGCCGGCTTGACAATAGAGACTGGAAAGAAGGAAGGGAAGAAGGGGCCGGCCCGGAATGGCGAGGCGAAGCCGGGGAAGGCGTTCAAACCAAAGAAAAGCTGTTCCGGATTCTGCCTTCGTCTACCAGGCCAAAAGAATAACGTTGTGAGTCGCTTCAAGTCCGCATGATAGTATTAAGGTCACTGATGTTAAACGATTCGCGACTCGTTAGATTAGCATCTCAGCCTGCAAGGACAGTCAGTGTACGTGGGACGGCCTGCAACATAAATCTATGACCGCGGTAGGTCTTCCTATACACACGTCTTGCGTGACCTAACTTCATTCGATTTGAAAGGCACTAATAGATCTCCTGGGTAAATTGAATTATCTACGCCTCAATTCGCGTTCTTATATCTAAGGCTCACAGAAATCGAGCAACGTCCCGCGTTGAAGAAGGTCATGCGTGAACTGAGGTACGACTCCTGCGCAACTTGTATCCCACAAAGCTGAACTTCTTTCAGCTCGCGTCCTCGCTACTCTAAAGAGGGAGAACCACAGGTCTGTTACTTGTGAAACAAACACTTGCGTGACCGATGCTAATATGCGTTTTTTGCGAAGCTTTCAAGCCGTTTTCCTTTGGTACGTATTTTACTCGACTTATACTCACCATTCTAAGCCGTGATCCCCTCGCAGAGAGCCAACTCCCTTTTCAAGATCTAGGGAGCATGGTTCAGACGCCCATCTGCAGCCTGCTCAGCCCCTCAGTATGGCTCATTCTTCGACTAAACCATCGCATTGCCAGCCTACGCCCTTACCGCTGCGCAACCGCAAACGCGTTCCGATCACTCACATTGCTCATATTATGCCTTTCCCTTGGCCTCTCATTTCAAGCCATCTCCCGTGCTGACTACTCTAGCCCTGAATCCCTCCCGGCACACTCTACGCTACCGCTCTACACGTGGTCAGCCCCGCCATGTGTGACAGATGTATGACGTATGAGCCTAAGGCTCCTAGTCAGCGACGGCTGTTGAGCCATCACGCCTCCCTCCTCCATCCTATCTTCATCTTCCGCCATATGCCTCTCCATATTTATTTGTCTGCAGCCATCTGACTTACGCGCACACATATACATACCGCCATGCATTACCACTTATCCGCGAGTATCACGTTATGCCAACGGTCTCAGAAACGCCATGCCACTCGCATATTTTCCACACCTAGTCTTCATCCGTCTATGGCTGTTAGCGGAGCTCGCCGTACAGTCAGGAACCTCAAGGGTTATACCTTCGACTGTATGGGCATACACCGACCTACCGAAAGCAAGTTAAGACACCGAATAAAAACCGAGCTGCTTGAAGGAGACTCCCTCTTACGGATGCTAACGGACTCGCAACCCGAGATGAGCATTCACCAAGATCCTCAGGTACGATTCGCAAGGGACTTCGAGAAGTTTCAAGATCATGCGAGTTGTAGATCTCGATTCCTCCGATAGTCGAGGAGTAGCCGTCATGATTCTATTTGATTCTGTCGTTCTTGATTCTTTCGCTTCTGAGCCATTTGGAAGGCACAGGAAAATTAGCCTGGCACTCCCGGGCAGGCGTGCTCTGCACACGCAATAGATGTTATCTGGGACTCATGATATGTGCGCAGGCTCGTTCTGGCCCCATGACAGTTTCGGCTCATGTATTCTTAAATATATCTATACCATCCCTACCCCCCTAGGTACCAGGAGATGGCCTTTAGTTAGATCGTGATTCAAAGTGTCCTAATCGAGAAACTCGGACCCTAGTCGTAGACGGATATATTACGGAGGCAAATTCGCAGGATGCACTGCCGCCTACACTGGCATACCCCCTGCACGCTTCAATACAACCAGAGTTGGCGACTTTACGCCCCGAGCACGTGATGTCCAAAACGGGAATGCTTATCTAACTTGCTGAAAAAGGAAATCAGCTCGTAGTCGAAGGTGAACCACCATTGTTCGATGTGAGCTGGTGGCATTTTTTTTTGGTGGCAAGGTCTTGCTGAGTCCTCGGCAGGAGTCAGACTATGTGATAACCTGTCAGAAGCTGGTTTCAACAGCACGAAATCAGCTCGTAGTCGAAGGTGAACCACCATTGTTCGATGCGAGCTGGTGGCATTTTTTTTTTGGTGGCAAGGTCTTGCTGAGTCCTCGGCAGGCGTCAGACTATGTGATAACCTGTCAGAAGCTGGTTTCAACAGCACGAAATATCATCAAATCATTTCTATTGCAATTTTACTTGAGAAGTATGGTACAGATGCTACAGAATAGAGTATATAGGCTGAATCACAACATTATTATTACGGCTGTGAGAAATCCTGGAGAGGAGACATGATGAACTCCTGCATGCTCTCGCACTCGCGTAGGAGGCGGCACGCGTCCGAATTCCGTCATCATGCGTAGCAGGGAGGAGGCTGGCGAGGAGGTGGGGGACTGAATGGGGGCCACCTGGGGAGGCAGATTGCACGCTGTGAGTGGGGGCGGTGGCTAGTGCGGGCGATGGCGGAGAGAGGAGGGGACGGCGAGGTGGTGGTCGTGGTAAGAGATCAAGCTAGACGCGTCTGAATCAGCAAACAAAACGACAATCCAAGCGTGGCCAAGGTCCAGCTCGACTGGAACGCGAGCTGAGCAGCTTATGTCAGACAATTCCTCTTTTGGACATCACGTGCTCGGGGCGTAATCTCAAAACCTTACAACCAGTGCACAACGTAACGCGCGGACACAGCCGGTCACAGTCACCGCTACAAAACGGTCCGGGTCCGCAGGCATCGCAGCAGGTCTTTTCCCCACAACTCATTCCTTTTCTCAATCGCACGACGCACAGTTCTCTCGTTTTGAAATAATTTCTCTCAGGCTTTCGTGCTACGAAGCACTCATTGTCTGGATACCGCCCAGAACAACTTGTTCTGCCGGTGTCATTGATTTGGCTACGGTATCCAGGCTAATCTCTTCACCACGGCTTCGACCGCCCCAATAGCGATCGTCACCTGATGGTCCGGCCTTTCATCATCAATCATAGGCACTTCTCTTCAGTAAGTCATGTAAACAAGCTATGCAAGCCATGCAAGGATCGTCCCGGCTAATCCCTGTTCTTATCTCATAGGTTACCCTGAAGCCTGGCCAACTATGGTCATCGCTGTCTCTTAATCGAAGAATTCTCCGCGGGCCTCGAAAGAAGGCTCTTCTTATCGCAGTTAATTATACCTATGCGCTCGACCCGCAGCACCGCTTGAAAGGGCCACAGAAAGAGGTGCAGCGGTTCAAGGCCCTTTTGCTCAGTCAGTTTAACCATCGATCCATTCGAATGATCTGGACTGACGCTTTCCGTCCGCACTCTTCCTAGAACGATACGGATATTCCGAGTCTGCGATCATCGTTATGACTGATGCACCGGGGACGGCGGCGCATCTTATACCAACAATGGAAAACATAGTCAGTCCCAAATCGGCGATCTCAATAGCTCATCGTCGCTCACCTTTCCTGGATAGCTGCGTGAAGTTAAAGCATTGTTGGAGCATCAAGAACCGGGCGACCATTACCTGTTCTACTGTATGTCTAGGACCTTTCTATGTCAAGCCTTGCTGACCAATTTGTAGTTGCTGGCCATTCCTTCCAGCAAGAGACCGAAGATAAGGACGAGCTAGACGGGAAAAATGAATGTTGGTGATGCACAGCCTTTCCTCTTGTTATTGCTAATTCATTTTTCAGTAATCATGCCTCTAAATGCATTCCCCTCCGATGCTGAAGTCGATGACACCAAGGCTATAGTTGATAATGTACAGAATTTTCCTCATTTTCGTGATACCTCAGCAAACTCACCTCTCACACAGGAGTTGAAAGAACATTTGGTAGAACGTCTTCATGCAAAGAGCCGCTTAGTCGTGCGTTTCCTCATTTTATAGTTGACGGGGTCCGCGCTAATAAATCATCAGGCGATTTTCGATAGCTGTCATAGCGGAACGCTATTAGGTACTTGGTTTTGCTCCGTCGTGTTTTCCTGTCCTGGATTTGACCGAACTCCGCAGATCTGCCGCACTACAAGTGTAACAGAGTGTCCAACTCGATCAGCCGCTGTAAGTCCTCATACCAAAACTACTCTAATCGGCAGCTAAAGACCGGCCAAAGTCCGTCGTATGGGACGCAGATGTGAGTTGAGCTTTACAACATTTCCGAATCCAGACTCACGACCATGAATCAGGTCTTGAGATCCTGAGGCACGATTATGTACCCTTTGGTATGATTGAAGATGCGGTCACCCCCATAGGACAGAAGTGCAAAGGGACGAAAGGCGGGTACGGAAAGGGAACCGAATGTGCACCGTCTCTCTGTTCTGGGTTTTGCCGCCGCCCTAAGGGTATCAAGAACAACGTTGTAAGTGCTTCATCATAGTCCCTGTTCCACCAAACTGATGGGTCATGCTCGTAGATCTGCCTTTCGGCTTGCAAGGATTCGCAACAGACATGGGAATACGACTTCCATTCAATGACTAGCGTAAGCTTCAGTCCTCACCCGCACCTTTTCGTTCGAATGGCTGATAATCCCTTCGTAGGCCCTTGTTGATTTTCTTGGTAAGTCGAAGTGATCTCCTGTCTATTTCTCCGAAGAGCTCATTGGGACCCGCACAGAGAAGAAACGGAAACGGCGTCCAACTCTGAAGAAATTAATGCGTGTCGTGAGGTGCGAGCCCTTGACCGTGCTACTATGATATTTTAGTCTCATCTTAATTATTCAAATCTAGCTTACGTCGGCCAGAATTGGCTGAGGTGAAAGAGTTCTGGACCCCTGAGGTACGGATATGCTCCTTAGCTGCTTTACCGCGGCACCGAACTGATTTGTATCGCGATAAAAGTTATCCAGCCGCTACCCTGCGGTACGTTCAATATCTTCACGTTGGAAGCTATCTGACTCTTTCTGCTCCAGAGGGTAGATTCGTTCTTCAAGCTATGATAGAACTACCTCGAAGCCGCTCCTTCGCGTTGTGCTTCGTTGCCTCCCACCTTCAACGGTCCCCGCCCTTCATGGTCTCCTTGTCCAGGTCGTGTCCATACTCTGGAAACACGGCTCTCTGTCGTGTCGCTTTCGAATTTGAATTGCTCTTCCCTGTCCATGCTCTCGAATTGCTTTCCGACGTACACTATATTTATTGTCGATTCCCCCTTTTTCCCTGCGAATCTTCCTTCCATTTCGCAGTGTCGACCCCTTCGAACGCACCGTAATGTCCACTTCCATGATTATCGATATTTTTACACCTTTTTATTAAACCCCCGTTTCTACCGTCTATCTCGACGCCATTCCTCCAACTTTACCATCATCCCTCCCCCTGCCGCTTTCGGCCCTTCCAAATTCCTGCACCCTATCCATTTACAGACCTCCCGGAAGGATTTCCACATTCCATTCTCGCATCGATTCATGTTCGCACCCCATTATGCCCCATCCACTTACACTCAACACTCTTCCCCCATCCCCATGCATCTCCCAATTAGCCTCTGTAGCATACGCATCGCCTCACAATCACATGTCATGGTTTCCTATGAACTGAATAGCGAACCCTGACCAAGGATAGATACGTACGGAACACCGGCGAACGCGATGCCCCGATGAGTGCGCATCGCCTCCCGATTCCAGGGATATGTGTAACTGGAAAAGGCGTGGCCTCCCAATCACCCAACTGGAAAAGACGTGGCCCGCCCATCACCCATTGATCGGAGGACGCCCACATACTTCGAAGCAGTTATTTGGCACTTGTGGCTGTTCGCCCACGCGGATAGACGCAAATCACCACACATTAAGAGCAGGGCCCTACGAAGACGGCAGGAGATGGAAGGGGCAAGCGATATATGGGAGCGAGGCGGTGGTGCGCGCCTGGGGTGGCATGTGAATACTCCAAGTGCCATCCACTACACGCTACACGTTCTCTTTCAGCGCGTGCGCCGATACAAGGATGTGGTAATAATGAAACGAGCTCGGGTGTGGGATGTGGGGTACTTAGATGGATTTGAATTCAGTTGACCCAGGAGTTGTGGTGCTGAACACGCGTCCTGGTATGGGGATCATAGTGTGCTCCGCCTTCTGCCTCATCGCTGCTTTTAAATCCGAGTTGGTGAGATTGGGACTAGATGCCTGTTGTGATGGATATCCTAAGCAATGCGCTGCTAACACCCGACAGCTCTTGACCCTCTGTTCCCAAACCTTCAGTTTTAGCAGTCAAGAGAACGAGGGCTGTAAGACGAAAGGGGTTTACCAGGGTGTGGTGGACGTGCAATTTGATCTCAAAGCAGCAAGGACTTGACAGCGGAGATATGACAACGGAATATCACCCGCTGAGTCCGGTGAACAACCGGAGTATGATATTCGCAATTGGTTGAGAACATCGATCTCTCACTGATCCACTCCTAAACCAACGTCTGTATACGGTAATCGTCGGTGAAGACCTCCGCATCTATCTCCCTCCACGAGTTGCTAGAATTCACACGTCGGACATGCACGAGCCGTTGGTGGCTGCAGTATCAAAGCTACGCGGTAGCTGGGGAGGGTGGATGCTGTCCCAGTTGCACGGGCATAGCAATTATTGCAATTAAACGCACAGTATAACGCGATAAGGTTCGCAGAAAGAGAGGGCCGCGCGGAGGGAAGATGCTCATATAACGCGCTGGAGCAAGGTATTACGATGGACGGAGGAGCGGGCAAGCTGTACATCTCATGGTATGGAGACTTGATAACTCTTTGCTTGGCTAGGAGGTCCCCGAGATCATTGATTTGTTCCTAAAATTCTTATGTCTAGGCGGCAGCTCTTGAGGGAGTGGTGGTGGTGGTGGTGCTCTGACACCCTCGTATACTTGGCGTTCGTTCCCCTTGCGCTTTCCCTTTTTCCCTGCGTGCCTTCGCATACCGCCTTTAACTCGCTGTCCAGTATCGCGGCGGACAGCCTTGATGGCGGTGGCCCTCGTCTTCTTCTCTGCGACGGAGCTTCGCGGGGAAGTCTTGAACTCGGCCTTTTGATCCTTTAGTATCCGAGGCGGCATCGCTTAAGGGAGGGGACGTGCTGGCAGTTGGGAAAGGGGTGGAGGAATCGAGGAACGAATGATCTAGGCTTCGAGAGAAGGAAAGAAAGAGTCAGTATCTGATGGGAGTCCATAAACCTGAGAGAAGAGATGGCAGTACGAAAACGGGAGCAAAAAAAAGGTAGGTATCGCGACGACGTTGACGAGGGAGGACGAAATGGCGAATTTCGGGAAGGCAAACAAAAGGAAGGAGGCGAAGAGTTGACCGAAGGATAAGCCAAAGTAAGAGAAAGCGGAAGTAGATAATACTTACAGCTTGGTGTAGGGTGTCTCTTCCCGCTTCTTCGAGCTCACTGATCAGACTCCATCCGGAAAACGTGCCTTCCGACACGTTCCTGTTTGCTGAGTGCGGAGGACCTCCCAATCTTCGTCGCCCCGTTGGCATCGAGAGGCTCATGAAGGACGGTCTCGATAACCCCAAGGATGTTGCTCTCGCCCTGCGTGATGGTGGACGAACGAAAACAGTGGCGGGTGCTCTATCAAGAGCAGCCGCTAGCCAGAAGAAGTGCCGTCCAGTTTGGAAGGTAAAGGTCTTGCGTCACGCCGTGGCTCCTTTTGTCGTCGCTGTCGGTTCGAAGGAAGATCTCGCCTGCCAGTCATCGCTGGGGGAGAGGTCGTCATAAAAAACAAATTTATAAGGTGTATGAGATGGACGCACTATGGCCTTTCCAAGCCAATATTTGAGGCTTTTAGTCCTATGCACCACGACTGGTAAGGTCATCCTCCAAGTATTGAACATGTTTGGAACATGTCCTGGTTTGAGAGCGTCGGGGACAGGAAGCTAGGGCTACTGCCAGCGAAAGGCTGCTATCAGTACCAAAGCTAGTCAAAAATAATAATAAAATTGCCTGTGTCTCGAGGACGTCGTGCTTGTCGACGAGCTCGGAGGTTGAAGGAAAGTTGTAACACGACCAAAGTGACCGAAAATCAACCGGGCCGGAGATCTCCGTGAGGACTTGTTCAGTGCCGGCCACCTTCCAACTTCAATTCACTGCGTCGCCCTCGATGACAGGGCAGTAGTACTAGAATTCCAGTCGCATCTTGGTGAGCGGGACGCGATGCAGGTGCGAATTCACCACCTTTCATCTGGGTCATTTGCATTGCGCTCATCTACCAACAAAGTCGTACACCACCTCTCCCTGCTATTTTTCTGGTAGTGTTGTTGTATCCCGCCACGAAGACATAAAAATGGGAGAGGCTTCTTCGCGTACTAGAACAAAATGGAGAAGTTGGCTGTCTACAGTCGCAGCGTATGCCTGCTCTTGATCAGCTGAGCGTGAATAGACGCCCAACATGGGGCTGTGGAAACTGTGCGGGGAACCACGGCGCGCGATTCTTCCCGTACTGCGACCACCTTATCCATTCGCAAGATCCGCCAATGTCCTTCGCTCACGCCCGAAATACCAATGTCTATGGGGGATATTTTACAGACGTCGGTGGTGACGTCAACTACAACATTGGAAACATGTCGGTCAGCCCGCCAGAGCAAGGTGTGCACATTCGTTGGCCACTCTGCCCTGTGGGACGCCCAAGGAGTCTCAGGTCTTCTTACACTGTTTAACGCGACGTCGCCTGGAGCGGCCTTCGACTCCAACGAGCGACATCCGCCACCTAAATGTCATCCCGGCACTCGCGTTGACCTGATCAAGGAGGTTACCAACTGGATTGATTCTAGATCGGACACAGACGTCAGTAAGAAGGTCCTCTGGCTCCACGGTCCCGCTGGAGCGGGAAAGTCTGCGATCGCTCAATCCATCGCCGAGGATTGCGACCGACGTGGAATCCTTGCAGCAAGTTTTTTCTTTTCTCGGGCAATTCCCGGCCGTAATTCCATCGACCGGCTCTTCACCACTATTGCCTACCAAATTGCCATATCCACCCCCGACACACAGCCTCACATCCAACGAGCACTCTCATGGGACCCTTCCATCGTTCACAAAGCCATCCACGTCCAGCTCCAGAAACTTATTATCGAACCACTTCAAATCTTGGCCTCGTCATCGCATCGGCAGCATGTTTCGCAACCGTCCGGATCACGCGTCCCATCCCTCGTTCTCATTGATGGTCTCGATGAATGCGCTGGCAACGATAACCAACGCCAAATACTCAACCATGTCCTTACGCTCGTCAGCGCCCCAAATTTCTCACTCCGTCTCCTCATCGTCAGCCGGCCAGAGTATAACATTCGCGACGCGTTTGAGCGGACCAGTCTTTCGCAATTTAGTTCAAAAGCAATATCTGTATATGGTGACTATCGATCTCGTGAAGACGTCCGCGTTTATCTCCTTCATGAGTTTTCCAGAATACATGTGTCCCATGTACACGAGCCATGGATGGCTACGGTCCCAAAGCCGTGGCCGTCGAAAGTTAATTCCGATCTCCTGGTGGAGCGGTCAGACGGATACTTCATCTATGCTGCCACTCTCATCCGATTTGTGGATCAAGAGGACGTCTCTCCGATTGAGCAGCTCGATATCGTCTTAAGCACTTATTTATCTGGCTCCAATGCCTTTGGAGAGCTCGATAAGCTATATCATCAGATCCTGTCTGCTATTCGGGATACGACAACGGTGAAAGTAGTCCTTGGTGCCCTTCTCTCTCATGTTCCACCCGAGGTCCTTGCAGATATGTTTGCTCTCTCGCATGGCCAAGTTTCGAACATCCTGCGCCGTCTGCCCTCCGTCTTTCATATCTCCTGTGATACTGCATATCCTATCCACAAGTCCTTTTCAGACTTCCTCTTCGATCCTGCTCGCTCGGGAGACTTTCACATTGATCCTTACAAAATGGAAGCGCAAACCACTCTCGCGATGGTGGACTGCGTGGGACGCTGCTCATCTGCCTATTCTCAAACACCTTTAGGCAGCAATTCAGGCTCTAACTTGCACAGAGCTCGTCGCGAGAGTTACAACCACTGGTTTCGCCACCTGAAAAAGACAGGCACATACAAGGACATCACTATTCGACAAATCACAGCTACATATCCTCATTTATGGGTCCTTTTACCGCCTCAGCCTGACGTTGCAGGCACGGGCTTGTATAGCCCCCGATTTTAGTCAGAACATATCTTGATGGTATACCCGAGTAAAACAGTTCAACCTCAAGACAAAGAGAAAGAACGATTATATCTGTGGTATTATCAGACACATCGGCCTATGGAGGAATGGTGTATACTGCGCGTCTTGGGACACCAGTGCATCAGGGGGCTCAGCGATGAGCCCTCTGATATGAAAGCGAAACGGCGTCAAAACAGACAGACTTTAAGCTATGACTCACCCTCCTGATGCCCTTTGAGGAAGAGCACAGCGCGAACGACCCGAGCGTCCTCGACATTTTGACAATGAGATATGGATACGAATCATTAGTTTGACTGGAAAAAAAAACTCAGAGCTCAATGGACATAAGGGGAGAAGCTAGATGCATATATTCGCGGTCATGGCTTGGGGAAGAGGTTACAATCCAATAGCAAACTTAGGGGTGGATGGATGCACTATGATCTTTGAAAGCCGATATTAAGGGTTTCTGGGTCCATCAACCATGACTGGTAAAGTCATTCTCCAAGTGCCGGTACGCATCGTGACCCCAGGCGATATTTAATATCTCCTAGATTTGAGGAGGCAGGGACATAGGGCGATCGCTGGCGAAAGGCTACTGCTGGAGCCGCAGAGATGCAAGAAATTCACTGCGGAAGGAGCGTTCAACCCGAGTCTCTGCCCCTCGGTCGAGGGAGTGGTTACCAGGTCCACTCGATGGTATGCAGTCAACAAGTGACGCGCACCGGCGATCAATTCGAAACGTCCACTCATAGCGTTAACTTACAGGTCCTTTACGCATCCACGAAGACCCTCGATATACCGATCGACTCCCGACTCAGAACAACCTGGATACCAGCTCCTTGATCATGTCATGCAGGATATCAGGTATTCAGGTCGGAGAAACGGAGAGCGCAAAGAGACCCAGAGCACGCATCATACAGAAGAAGCCAGCTGCAGGCATGGAGGTAGGTCACAATCACAATCGCATACGAACCCGTCCCCATTTCCACCGACAGTAAAATACGACTTAATGCAGCGATGAGCGCTCTGATATGAAAGCGAAACGGCGTCAAAACAGACAGACGTTAAGCTATGACTCACCCTCCTAATACCAGCCTTTGAGGAAGAGCACAGCGCGAACGACCCGGGCGTCCCTGACATTTCGACACTGAGATATGATACGAATCATTAGTTTGACTGCAAAAAAAAACTCAGAGCTCAATGGACATAAGGGGAGAAGCTGTATGCATATATTCGGGCGTGTGCCCATAATCATACGGCGAACGCCATCTCAACGCCATCGCCTCCCTGAAAATCAATGTCCGAAGGGGAGACCGGAACCCCGGGAGAAAACGGTAGTAGGAGAGTGGAAGTGGCACAAACACGCAGGGTATCGCGACGACGTTGACGCGGGCGGACGAAATGGAGGGTCTAGAAAGACAAAAAGAAGGGGGGGGGGGGGGGCGGAGATTCGCGCAAAATCATATGCCAAAGAAGGAGCAAGCGAAAGTAGATAAGGACCTACGACTTGGTGTAGGGTGTCTCCTCCGGCTTTTTTCGAAGTCGAACGCCATCCGGAAAACGTGCGTCTCGTGAAGGACGCTCTCGATAATCCCTATGCTGTCGCTCTCGCGCTGCATCATCATAGACGCAAGTGCGGCAGGTGCCTCTAGCTCGAGTAGCCGTCGGCGTTCCAAAAGGGTCTGTCCCTGGGCGGGAGGACAATGATTTGGGTCATACGGTGGTTCTTTTGTCGTCACTGCTGGTACCGAGGAGGATATTGTCTTCAGTCGTTGCTTGGGGAAGAGGTTACAATCCCATGGCAAATTTGGGGGTGGATGGACGCGCTATGGTCTTCGAAAGCCGATATCAAGGGTTTTTGGGTCCGCCAGCCATGACTGGATGGGTAAGGTCATTCTCCAAGTGCCGGTGTGCATCGTGACCCCAGGCATATTTAACATGTCCTAGATTTGAGAGCGTCTGAGGCAGGGACTTGGGGCGATCGCTGGTGAAAGGGTACTACCGGAGCCACAGAGATAGAAGAGATGCGCTGCGGGAGGAACGTTGAACTCGAGTGTTGCCCCTCGGTGGAGGAAGTGGTTACCAGGTGCACTTGATGGTATGCAGTCAACAAGTGACGCGCACTGCCGATCAATCCGAAACGACCACTCATGCGCGTAATTTACACGTTCACGAAGACCATCGATCATCGCAGGTCCGTACTTATACTCCCAACTCAGCACAACCCGAACACCAGCTCCTTGATCATGTCATGTTTTCATATCATAGCATATCAGGTATTCACGGATCGAGAAAACGAGAAGGAAAGCACGCATACAGAGGAAGCCAGGCAGGAGGTCGATAGATGTCACAAATCACAAATCGCATACGAACCCGTCCCCATTTCCACCGACAGTATAATACGACTCAATGAGTAGTAAGGGTAAGGCAAGCAAAAACACAAGACGCGTCGTACGTAACATGATAGCGTGTGAGGGAGATGAAGGAAGAGGGGGGAAGAGGGAGGGAAGCCTAAGCCTTGTGGTGGGACGCCTTGATAGCGGCGACCTTTGCCTTCTTCTCTGCGACGCGCTTGGCGAGGAGGCTCTCGAACTCGGCCTTTTGCTCCTTTTGGTGTTCGAGGCGGCGGCGCTTGAGGGAGCGGAGGTGGCGGCGGCGCTGCAGGCGCAGGGGGGTGACGAGGCGCTGGATCTTGGGACTGTCGTACGAAAAACGTCAGTATCGTATTGAAAAAACATGTGATGTGTCCCAGAGGATGAGGGATGGGAAGTAGAGGAGGAAGGAGACTCACGCCTTGGTGTAGGGCTTCGCCTCCGGGTTCTTCTGGCTCTTAACCTCTCTCCTCACAACATACTTCCTCACATCATCCTCCTTGCTAAGGTTAAAGAACTTCCTAATCTTCGTCGCCCTCTTCGGCCCAAGCCTCTTAGGAAGCACAGTGTCCGTCAGCCCCGGGATATCGCTCTCGCCCTGCTTAACGATGACCAGCGAAAGGACAGCGATGTCCGGGCCAATGATGCACCCGCGCACGGACTTGCGCTTGCGCTCGCCCGCGCGGCGGGGGCGGTAGCAGGAGTGCCCCTCGGCGAGGAGGAGCTTGACGCGGTAGGGGAGGAGGACACCCTGTTTCATGGGGAAACCTTGCTTGTCGTTGCCGCCGGTGATGCGGAAGATGTAGCCCTTCCATTCGTCGCCGAGGGAGTCGCCGGGGACTTCTTGGGCGATTTTTTTGTCGTAGAAGATGCGGCTGCGAGGGGTTGGGGGTTAGGTTATTCACTTATGAAAATGAGGGGGAAAAAGGGGCGCACAATCGTCGCTCCTCGTCAATGTCGAGAAGTTTTTGGGCCCCCGTGGCGGGGTCTGTGGATGGGGAGGGATCGTGAGCTCATCGTACGGGGCGAGGGGGTGGGGGGGTGGTACGCACTGGCAATGTTGAACTTCATGCTGCGGTGGTGGGTGTTGTGAGCGTCGGCAGCAGCGAGCTCGGTGTGCGATGGGGACGAACCTGGGCAACCTCTTGCGATGGGTTTTTACTGGCCACGGATACGCACAGAACGACTCAAGAACTCACGTGAGCGGCGTTTAGAGTTCAGAAACTGTACAGTTGCGATCAAAAGCCTCTCGGCAACTTCCGGGGGATTTTCACGGTGTCGATCGGTGTTGTGTGCTTCCTCGTTGCGCCCCGCGTTCTTCAAGACACCTTCTCACCGTCGCCCACCAACAAAAGTAATTAGCCATGGGTCGTATGCACGCTCCCGGAAAGGGCATTTGTGCGTTACAGTTGCTCTTTTACGTCCAATGATGCTAATCTGATATCTTTCAGCGTCCTCCGCTCTCCCTTACCGCCGCTCGCCTCCGTCGTGGCTCAAGACCACCCCCGAGGACGTCGTTGACCAGATCGTCAAGTTCGCCCGCAAGGGTCTGACCCCATCGCAAATCGGTGTTGTCCTCCGTGACTCGCACGGCATCCCCCAAGTCCGCTTCGTCACCGGAAACAAGATCCTCCGTATTCTCAAGGGACACGGTACCCATCTCTCCTCTCCCCCTTATACTCCTACTCATACACCGTCTTTTTTTTTTTTTTTTTTCTTTCCCTCCTCCTTTCCTCTCCTGTTTCTCCGTGCTCGGTATACCTTTTTGTTTGGGGATAGGACTTGGCCCATCCATCCCTGAGGACCTCTGGCACCTCATCAAAAAGGCGGTTGCCGTGCGCAAGCACCTCGAGACCAACAGGAAGGATCGCGACTCCAAGTTCCGTCTCATTCTCATCGAGTCCCGTATCCACCGTCTCGCTCGCTACTACAAGACTAGGCAGCAGATCCCGCCTACCTTCAAGTACGACTCCGCTACCGCCTCGACTCTCGTCGCCTAAGGGAGGGCTTTTGGGTTAGTCAGGGTGTGGAGAGGTGGTTAGGTCGTATGGTTATGAGCACACGCGAAAATATATGCATTTATGCTCCTCCTTTTTATGTTTGTTGAGCTGAGAGAACCCTGAGAGATTTTTGTCGTGCGTCGTATTGTGACACTCGAAAACCCGGCCAGCAGCTCGTAACCGGTTAACCACTTATAGCAACCTTGTCAGAGACAAGTAGTGACGCGTACATGGTCTTCTGCATGGTGATTCGCCATTTGCATTAGCCCGTCAGCCGCGATGTCCCCCCGAAGCAAGTGCCCCGCGTCTTTAAAGGCTTCACAAGTCTTCGACAGTGCGTCCACCAACTTCTAACGTACTGGCTCAAGCTGACTCCCTTTGTTGTAGCTGTACACCACACGAAAATGTATCGACCCAGCGTCTCCCGCACATCCCTCGACTTAGACCTTCTGGATCACCTGGGGCAAGGATAACCGTGTCGAGCTTCTTCCCCCGACCGACAGTGTTGCCACCGAGCTTTCGATCCAGCAAGCACGAACGATGAGTTGAAAGGCGAGTCGAATACGACGGGCTACAGTACTCCCCGTTCACACGAGCCCTCACTTCCACGCCGTCTGACTCGTAAGCCTCGCCGTTCTACTACATTCTTAGCCACTCATTTCAGGGAGAATCTCAAGCCTGAGTCGTGTACAACCTGGGAGCGGCTCACTAGGCCCATGCTGCGCACATCATGTCCGATGGCATGCCCACCTCCAAACGATCTGATCTTACTACATGGTGCGACTGTACAAGGATCCTAGGAGTTCCGAAGCTCATCTAGAAGGAGGGTGGTGAGTTTTGTGTCGTGAGGAAAATCTAAGAGCAGAATCCTTACTACGCCGTCATCTCTGCTTGAGCCTTGAGTGCAACTCTGATGATTCATGTTCATCGCCAATCATTCCACCGTCGCCGTCGACGGTCATGTTCATCACGAAAACCCTCGACTTCATACTCTTCCACTTCTTCATCCGACCCTTCTTCCCTAATTTCGTCTTGTAAGGCATCGCGCGCAGCAGAAAGCTCTTCATGATATGTCTCCCATTCCTCCACCAGGTCTTTGGGTGGTGATTCGGCAAAATACTGGAAACATGTCAGAGCCAATATGCATGGACCGGGTGTCGTGCAGTCCTACGTACCCGTAGTAAACGAAGGACATCCCAAGCTGCCTTCACATCGTCCCTCAAAAACATCAACTTGATCGTCCTGAGAGCCTTCTGCCGCGATATCCGTGTGAGAAGATCCTTAACATTCCAATGAGTGAAGGTGCTCAATGCAAGAATCGTTCGGTCACATATTTCGGCAACATTCTGTTGCCCCCACTGATGATACTCGCCACTGTTTGGCAAGAGAAAAATCGCCACATGCTTTCCAAGAGTGTCAATTTATATAGATGGCGAGTTACAACTACATACCTCAAGTTGCTCCAAGTGCGCCATGACGTCCGAAAAGTATTGCGTGTTGAGAAAGTACCTCCGATCAATTGACTGGAGCTGATGCACCAGTCTAGCATCATAGTAATCTAATGCATGCCGGATATGCTTAGCCCAATACTTCCTAGCATACTGATATTCTCCAAAGCTACAGATTATGAACATCAGGACATGATTAAATGATGTGGTAGGTGGCATCGTACAAAGGTGGTACATACCTATCAGTTGCCAAAGCAATGTCCACCCCCGTAGTCAACAGGCTCATGCAATAATACGCTAAGTCAGCATTGCCAAACTTATAGTCAAACAAACGGTAAGAGGGCGTGTCGTCGGGTACTTGGAGATAATCCAAAAACGGCACGATAGTTTCGAATCCAAGATATTGGATCAGCTCAGAGAAGATGCTACCATATATCAAAAGCAGGGAATGATGCCGCCGTGGCAGTGGATCCTGGAGACCAGGGAGACGGAGTAGTTTGCATGTTAACATAACCATTTCTGCTGGGTGACCGTCACCCATTTTATGAAGGGAGTCGCTCCAAAGAAGCGCAAGAGCACCCGTGATCCATTGGCCGCGGATTCCTAAAGGTGCCAACAATGCCAAGAAGTGTCTGAAGGCTGTCTGACGCAACAAATCAAAGTGCCGAAAAAGGTGTTCGTGTCCAGGGCCCTTCAGACCATGATTTATGGAATAAGTTAGCAGTAGTCTCCTATAGACAAGGGCCATCTCACCTTCAAGTGACTATCCATATTCAGAAACATTGCTATATTGTGCTCATATGGAGCCATTAAATCAGACCAGCTTTCAATACCCCGACAAAAAAAATCAACCTCGGGCTGGGGTAGCTGGAGGATCCAAGTGTTAGGGTCCATGTCCATGATATCTTCGATAATGGCATCCTGATATTGACCTGCGTATTCGAGGTGGTCCATCCACGTGTAAAAGCTAGGACACGTTGCTTGGCGTAGGGCAGTACTGGAGTTACCAATCAAGTGTGATCCACCACGGGCCAATGAGTAGCGTCTCAGGCAATCCAGCATTGCACGCACAGTTTGTGCCTCCATGGCTTCAGGATCAATATGAAAGTGGCCTGAGCGAGCAGGGTCGAAGACGAAGTCTGGGAAGGATTTGTGGATGGGGTGATGTTGAGGTTAGACTTAACCAAGACCCATATCACGCTACGTATCTCATATTATTTCCTTTTTCGTCCACGGTCACTATAATTAGATTCTCGCTTATTCGTTACGCCTCGATGCCGTGCATCGAGACCTCCATTCAATTCAGTCAAGCCGGCGCTTATTTGCTAGTCTTTATTCGAACTCTATTTCCTTCGTGTACATACTAGACGTACCTACACAGACCACCCTTAGTCGTCTTTACACACCGTGTCTGGACACTAAGGGTGAGCATTCTTATTTACTTCTACTTTACCGTTCGTTACTGATTGACCTCGTAGTTTACTTATTTGTGATATTCTACAGGTCAATACCAGTCGTCTTTACACACCGTGTCTGGACACTAAGGTTTACTTATTTGTGATATTCTACAGGTTATGGGCCCCGCCGTTAGCTTCTAAATCACCCAGACACAAACCAGACGAACTCAAACATTCACTTTACCCACATGGCTACCACTAGCAACAACCCACCCATCTTTCCCGCCGACGAACAGTTCGACGGCTCGAACTACGTTACATTCCGGAAACGGATCCTGCTGGCAGCAAGGGTTCGCGGTGCTCGCGATTACCTTGAGGGCAAGATTCCGAAGCCGTCCCCATTACCGCTAGGCGCCTTACCTCCCGAGCCTACGGAATGGCAGTCCCCAACCCCCTCCATTACGGAGTGGGACAACCGTGACGCCTGGGCTTTAGCCCTCGTCGTTTACAACACCAAAAACCCTACCGGACTCGGTATCGAGCAGGAAGGGAGCGCCGCTGAGGCTTGGAAGACACTCACCGACACCTATGGTACCTCGGGAGAGCTCGCTGCAGCTGCCGCCGAGAAGACCTTGCGGAACATCCAGTACACTGATGGACGCGACTTCCCTACCCATTTAGCAGCACTACGCACCGCTTGGTCTACCGCCACCCAAAAGGGCGCCAACATCGACGACACCGCTTTCCGAGCCATCGTCATCGGTTCACTCCCAAAATCGTGGAACGTCGTCATCGCCACGATGCGCCACACCAAAACGTCTGCAGAAGCCACCGCCGCTTTACTACTCCACTGGGACCTCGAAAAGGGGGACACACCTGTCGTACCCACCACGACTGCCCTGCAAGCCAAAACTTCGTCGTCAAAGACCGACCTTCTCTGCTCCAATAACAACTGCGGGAGGAGGGGTCACCTCGTCAAAGATTGCTATTGGCCGGGTGGTGGAAAGGAGGGTCAGTTTCCCCCAAATTTCCGTAGTAGGGCGAAAAGCGGTACCTCTACACCCGTGGCAGCGGTCGCTGACACCAACACTACCCCTACGGCCCACATCGCATCGACGACCCCGAACCCCGACGCGTCGCGTGTAACCTACGCTTTAGCAGCGGCCATTGTCCCCACCTCTGACTCCATCCCCTCCTTTTATCCTGCCGCCTTCTTCGATGCCGCGAACAAGTTCCTCACCACCGCCATGGTCGCGAAAAGCCACGTCCCCACCTACGCGGACTCTGGCGCGAGCGATCACTGTTTTGTAGAGAGATCGAGCTTCTTGGATTATGAGGAGTTCGCTGTGCCGCGTCAAGGACAGCCAGCGAATCGGGGGGGTACTTTTCGTATCATGGGGCAGGGAACTGTGAAAAGGACGGTCATAGTGAATGGAGTGGAATCAGACCTTATGTTTCGCTCGGCGCTGCACACACCAGACCTCGCCGCGAACTTGATTTCCATTGGGAAATTTGATGCCGCTGGCTTCACCGTCACCTTCTCGAAGGGAAAGGCTACGTTCACCGATCCAAAGGGGAGGGTTTTCATGGTGGGCATCGGGGAGAATGGGATGTACCGCCTCGAATCTGTGGGAGCCACTCGAGCGCCTGTCCAGGTGATGGTCGCACGCTCGCTCGACATACCCGTCAATCTCGATACTTGGCATCGTCGCATGGGGCACGCCGGCGTTACTGGCATACGCAACCTGGTCAGAAAGGGACTAGTTGATGGGTTACACGTTCAGGGGAACTTAGCTGTGGAGGGTCTATGCGAGGACTGTGTGTATGGGAAACACGCAGCTCGCCCCTATGATGGCATAGTCGTACCGGAGACCAAACCGAATGAGAGGTGTCATATCGACCTCTGGGGACCCGCGTCCACACCATCCCTCGGGGGAGCCCTGTACATGATGCTGGTGGTCGATGGGGGAACATCTAGGATGCGTGGGTTTTATCTGTCAAGGAAGGACGCAGTAACCACATTATCAGCGTTCAAGTCCTACCACCAGGAATCCGAACGTCAGACGGGTCAGAAGTTGTTGAGGTGCCGCATTGATGCAGGCCGGGAGTGGATAAACGCATTATGGTTCGAGTACTGCGGTGAGCACGGGATTATTCTGGAGGTCAGCACCCCATACGCGCACCCCCAGAATGGACTTGCCGAACGTTCTATACGCACCATCATAGAGGGCGTTCGGTGCATGCTCGCCGACAGCGGTCTTGCGAAGTACCTTTGGGCCGAGGCCGGGAACACCGGGGTATATGTCCGTAACCTCATTCCCTCTTCGCGTCACCCCGATGTAGTTCCCGAGGAGGCATGGACTGGGAAGCGCCAAGGTGTCGCACATCTACGCCCCTTTGGCTGCACGGCATTCGCTAAGATCCCGGAGGAGCTCGTGGTTTCTAAATTGGACCCTCGATCGATCCGTTACGTCATGGTCGGGTACTCGGACAACGGATACAAATTGTTCGATCAAGGCACGCGTTCTATTATTACCAGCCGGGATGTAATCTTCGACGAGGGCGTCGGACACCGCGCCATCACCATCCTCAGCGACGACCACCTTCTCGCCGACGTCGAACCACCCATTGATCCAGCCACCCCTGCCATTATTCCTCGCAAGCAACCTATTGCGCCCCGTATTCGTGACACCGATGGTCCACTACACCCCGCACCCCACACCCCGGATGAACCCCACACACCTGCGGCTGCACCACCAGCCCCGGATGACTTACCCCTTGCCTTGCGACGATCCCGCCGTCACGCGGATCCCACGCCTGCGATCATAGCCGCGCGCGAAACTCAGGATAGGGAGGATTCTGCACGCGCCGCTGGCGAAGATTGGGCTACTGACACCCCACACCCGGAGGCCGCCAACGACATGCACGCGTTCTTGGCATCCTTGACCACCACCACCTCGTCCTCCGATGATTACCTGCCTAAACACTACGGGGAGGCCGTGCGCCGTCCTGATCTGTGGAACGCGCCGATGGAGACGGAGCTTAACATCCTGCAGGATCGGGAGGTGTTTCGACTTGTGCCTGCGTCGTCTGTACCTCCTGGGAAGAAGGTTATAGATTGCATGTGGGTCTACGCGCACAAGTTCGACGCGGATGGGAACATTGTCAAGCGGAAGGCTCGCTTGGTGGCGAAGGGGTTCTCTCAGGTGCAGGGGGAGGATTTTGATGAGACTTATGCGTCCGTCGTGCGCCTCGAGTCCATGCGGATGACCGCCGCCATTGCTGCTGACCAGGGTCTCCACATCTGGCAGGTCGATTTTGTATCCGCCTACCTCAACAGTGTCTTGGAACACACTGTCTACATGCGCGTGCCGCCCGGGTTTCGTGGGGGGGAGGGTAAGGTGTGCCTACTCCTCAAAACCCTGTACGGCATGATGCAGGGCGGGTATGACTGGTGGCATAACCTCGACCGCGCCTACACCAAAATCGGGTACCGCTCCTCACGCGCTGACAACTGCGTACGCTCGAAGATTGTCAACGGCGAGCGAACCATCACCTGCACGTTCACTGACGACATCTTCGGGGTATCATCCACCACCGCCGGGTCCACTGTAGCGAAGAAGGAGCTAGCTGGGTGCTACGAGATCAAGGATCTGGGGGAGCCAAAGTATATTCTGGGTATGCGGGTGGACCGCGACGCGACCACGGGTGCGATTTCCCTCTCACAACGGGCTTACCTCGAGCGAGTACTACAGCGTTTCGGCATGACAGACGCGAACCCCCATCCTACCCCACTTCCTGCCGGCCTACGCCTCGACGACACCCAATCCCCTCGCTCAGATGCAGACCGTCTATACATGAAGGATAAGCCGTATCGCGAACTCCTTGGGTCACTCATGTGGGCACAAGTCGCCACCCGCCCTGACATTTCGTTCGCTGTCGGTCTGCTCGCCCGCTTCCAATCGAACCCCGGCCCAGCACACTGGAAGGCTATGACGCATGTCCTGGGATATATCAAGGGTACATTGGACTATAGCATCACGTACTCTAAGGGGGCGGGCGGCATCAAGCCTATAGGATATGTGGATGCGGATTATGGGGGAGACTACGATACCCGTAGGTCTACGAGTGGGTATGTGTTCATGATGGCTGGAGGACCCGTTTCCTGGAGCTCGAAACGACAGCCGACCGTCGCTCTCTCTACCACGGAGGCCGAATACATGTCCTTGACGCGTGGAGCGCAACAAGGACTCTGGATGCACAACTACCTCGCCGAGGTGGACCTCACGCAAGCGCTGCCGGCCACGCTTCGTTGTGACAACACCTCCGCCATCGCACTGACGCGCACTACCAAGGGACACACCCGCGCGAAACATATCGATATCCGACACCATTATATTCGCGAACGCGTCAAGGACGGAGACATTGAAGTTATACACATCCCATCCTCCGACAATCTCTCCGACATCTTCACCAAACCACTTCCTCGACTACTCCACGAGCGCTTTATCGGACTCCTCAACCTCAATTAGGATCTTGGTCGTCTGGGGGAGTGTTGAGGTTAGACTTAACCAAGACCCATATCACGCTACGTATCTCATATTATTTCCTTTTTCGTCCACGGTCACTATAATTAGATTCTCGCTTATTCGTTACGCCTCGATGCCGTGCATCGAGACCTCCATTCAATTCAGTCAAGCCGGCGCTTATTTGCTAGTCTTTATTCGAACTCTATTTCCTTCGTGTACATACTAGACGTACCTACACAGACCACCCTTAGTCGTCTTTACACACCGTGTCTGGACACTAAGGGTGAGCATTCTTATTTACTTCTACTTTACCGTTCGTTACTGATTGACCTCGTAGTTTACTTATTTGTGATATTCTACAGGTCAATACCAGTCGTCTTTACACACCGTGTCTGGACACTAAGGTTTACTTATTTGTGATATTTATTCTACAGGTGACCTAGGCCATGAATTCTATCTTCCATGAAAATCACGCAAAGGAGTCCACGCTGAATTGTAGAAACTTGGCCAGGCTGGAGGCAAAATAGTTCCGTGATATCCGCAAGGTAAACACCTAAGAGAATAGCACCAAGTACTACCTTCACAGCTTTTGTGTCAGGGATTGTCGCAAGGACTTGATGATACAACCCATCAAGCTCCCCAAAGGCACGACAGTTTGAGGGAGATGGGTTCAAGATGATCTTCAATTGTTCAACCGGGGACAGATACTCCTGGTCGACAAATCTGACCAGAGTAACGGCATAGATGAAATATCCATCAGACCGCTTCACCAGGAGGTCCACAATAGGGTCAGACGGCCATGGTTTCGATACCACAGTCATCCATGGCTCATGCCTGTCAGATGCACAAATCCTGGCGAATTCGTGAAGGAGATACACCCGGACGTCCTGACGAGACCGGTAATCACCATAGACAGAAATGGGTTTGGAAGTGAATTCGAAAAGTGGAGTTTTCTCGAATGCGTTGCGGATGTTATATTCAGGTCGGCTAACGATGAGAAGGCGGAGGGGAAATGTGGGTAGGCTGACGAGCGTCAATACATGTTTCAAAATTTGTGATTGATTGTCAGTTCCGCAGCATTCATCGAGGCCATCGATGATGATTATGGACGGGAAAGTGGGCTTCGTAGGTACTGCAACATCCCGTGACGACGTCAGGATTTGAAGCGGCTCGAGGATTAGTTTCTGAATTTGAATCGTAATGAGCTGATGGAGGATGGAGGGGTCGTCAATGAGGACCCGCTGAATCACTGGTCGAATATTCGGAATAGATATAGCGAGCTGGTAAGCAATTGTCGTGAAAAGGCGATCAATGGAGTCGCGGCCCGGCCGCCCTCGCGAAAAGAAAAAGCTGGCAGCTAGGACCTTACTACCGGCACTGTTCTCGGCTATTGTTTGCGCAATCGCGGATTTTCCTGCGCCTGCGGGTCCGTGGAGCCAGAGGACTCGGTCGTCTTTCCCAGTAGTCTCCCGATCAATCCACTGGGTGACTTCTTCGATTAAATCCACGCGTGTTCCAGGATGACACTTCGCGGGCGGATAGCGCTCGTGTGAATTGAACGCCGCTCCCGGAGAGGTTACGTTGAACAGAGGAAGGAGCCCTAGAGTCGTGTGAGTCCCGATTATGCATGCACACCGCTTAGGATACGCACCTGGTTCAGGTCTGCTGATAGATACATTCTCAACATGATTATGACTTCCACTGATGTCTGCGTATGCACCGCCGTAGACGTTGAAATTCCGTCCGTGAGCGAAAGCCATGGATGAGCGGGATATCGGGAGAGAATGGACGAGAGTAGTCGAGGCTGTGTAGGGCTGTGTTGAAGCTCGAAGCTGCCAAACGTGAGGAATCATACTTGTGGTCATCTGATCTCAAAAGCTCAGACGCGTACGTAGACGCCCAAGCCATTATAAACGCCTTTACTATCGCTCCGCCAGCGGGAATGAGAACTCTCCCTTATTCCACCCTTCGTTCGTTAGTCACTCCAGAATTACTTATCTCGCATTGTTCACGCCAGAAGAAGGCACCGCCCTCGAGAACAGACTTTCAGCTAGCGCTTGAAGTATCACTCCAGGAACTCTAGTGAATAGGACTCGCGAGGATTATAAACTGAATTACCTCAGAAAGAGCTTGAAGTATAAGACAAAACTGGGTCTCGACTTGATTCTGATAGGAAGCGTACAGGCGCGACTCGGAGTTATCCAGAATACTCACTCCGAAAACTCCCAGCAGCCTTCCCGCTGTTGAAGCCGCCTCGAAATCTTCGATGCCCAACAGACTGTCCCGAGTATTTGGGGTCCTGAGCCAAGCTTGACGTATATGTACGAAGCTCCGTGGGACGAGCGGACGATAACGTAGGCAGCGAATATTAGGGATCCGCCTCGCGGTGTAGCGTAGTTGGGGCATCGGTGCGGCACAGACTGTATTCTTCTTGTATGGACATCTGGGCAATCTAGCAAGAACGACGCACGGACCAACTGGGAGTAACCTGAGCTCAGGTAGATGGGTGTGCGGTGTCCGCCATTATTACCATCTTACTCACTGGCCAGGGCGGTGGAGCTCAAAACAAAATCCCTATGTGGAGCTCGTAGGGCTTTTGAGGCTTCAGCGATGGTGCAACGAACCAGGTGGAATTGCAGGGAAGTGGCACCGAAAGTCCAGGGGCAAGTGAGATGGGACAGTGGGTAGTCAGAAGCGGCACAGAACCTGTAGAGTATCGTTGAGAAATGAAACTTCTCTGTTGCGTTCTCGACGGTTCCGAAATCGGCAGTATCAACGGCACGGGGGAGTCGTGAGCTCCGCCTCGCTCCCCTGCTGGAAGAGACGACATATCAACGTGAGTGGCGATAGATTGACAGTAATGTATACATACTAATATCGCACGGCCTATGTGTAGCCCCCGACGCCCCATCCCTGATGGAATATGGATGGTTGTTTTCGATATCTTTCCGTCTCGGAACTTGCGACACGCCGGGATTGCACGGCAATCGCGTAAGTAATTGTCCTGGAGATTGCCTCAAGCGTCAACTTTCACAAGTCCAGTAACGATATACCAGTGACTCTGACCTCTAATCGGTATTGCGTGGTTTGAAAGGTATGGAGGAGGTGAACGTTTATTCCATATCAAGGTCGGACAATTCCGGCCCGATTTGCGAAGCCAAACAATCACGGTTTCTTATTATGTCCTTTCTTTCCCTTTTACTGCCACAAGGATGTCGTCGACGCGACCGCCCTTCTCTTGGTCGCGGACACCGACTTGATGCGTCCGTATAGTCATTATAAACTCCTTGCACGACATTGCCAAGCTGCGTTCGCCTCGCACGCCCAAGTCTTGGCCGCCACTGCTCGTCACCGCTTGTAACAACCTTGCCACTGTCAGAGTTGAAGTAGTGGTGAGTTCATTCATGTGGATGTTTATTCACGACAATACTACGACTAAAATATCGCTGCAGCAAGCACACTCGATGCAGCTGAAAAGGGATACGACGGCCATGAGGAGGTGGTTAGGTTGTATGTAGCCTTGAGTTGCCGGTCAGGAGACGCCAGACGCGAGATTGGCACAGCAACGCGTGAGTCATGTTTATATCTACTCATTTTTACTCCCCACCCTCTTCCGACCCCATCTGCTTTGTCGATCAGTCCACTTTCTTGTCCTCTTTCTCCGCCCCCGCTTCGCTATCAATGTCCCCCGCGTTTTCTTTTGCTTGTATTATTATCTACGTTTCTCGTCACCCATGCTAACCCACAATCCCACAGCCATAAGACCCAGCTTTGCCATCACCTACAGTTCTTAGGCACCATGAGTTTAGCAGCGAGAAACCCCGGATGCGGAGCCCCTACATCAATGGGTGAGTCTAGGTACTCTCTCTTGCTACCCGCCCGTCTCATTTCGCGCCAGTATTCACACAAAGCGTGTCCTTCTGCTCGATTCTCCTTTATACCACTTGTACCACCTATAAAAGCTGCTGACTATACGCCCATACACGAATCGCGAGTCCGGTTTCGATCAAATGTCTCTCTCACTGACAGCCGAAAGTACAACCTGACATGGTATTGACGCAACCTATGTCCGATAACTAAGGGAACGGGTGTGTGTAGGGCTCGCAGATGCAGTTTTCACTTTCAGCTGCTTGATATCACCCTGGCGTTTCTTCACGATCGCGTTTGGTCTGAGGGTCGCTGATATTCGAAGAGAATACCTTTGGAATAGAGCCGGGGAAGCGTTAGAGGGAATTGACTTGAGCGAACGGAAACGAGAACACGTTGTAATGGCAAGAAATGAGGCCCTCGGGCTAAGATTTCGTCTATCTGCGCCCAATTCTTTTTTAGGGTCGTGATATCGATATCCCAGTGGTCGGGCCGGATGATGATAGTCCGAATGTTATTCGTCGGAGGGATTGTCCGGAGAGCGTCGGCCATCCAGGATCCGGAGTTCATCGCTAGCCTGCACAGCTTAATCTCCAGCCATTCAAGGCTTAGAAGAGATCGCAAATCGGGATGTTGTTCCCCGAGCGGGGCTGCATCGAAAAACAGCAGATTTTAGTGTAATTGGACTGCAAGTGGTAGGTTGAACTCACCACAGTCTACACTTAGAGATAGTGAATTCAATGTGGCTGCGGATAGATTGATTATCTGCTGACAGGATTCGAGGTCACCTTGATGATATATTGTACCCGAAAAGCCGCGCAAGCGTGTTAAAGAAAGAAGAGAGGTGGAATCTCGAAAGAGTTTGCTGTTTGGCACGTTGTTGAGAAGGATAAGAACGTCAAGGTACCCAGGGTTACTAAACGGTCGAATCGGATGAGGCATTTCTGATGGAGGGTCATACTGGAGGTTGTCGTCCGGTTTCCGAATTTCTAGGTATCTTAACTGCGTGACGACGGTGCACAAATGGAAGGGTGCATCTATCTCTATTATGGAAAGACGTGCAAGCATGGGTGAGCGCATGAGGTGGAGGAAATCTGTCTGGAGTGGGATCGTGACGTCCACCCATTCAACATAGGCATTCAGAGCGTCCAATTTGAGGGCTTGCAGCCTGGGTAGCGTCAGGGGCGCGCCACAGAAACCCATCGGATTCACTTCTTCTGAGAGCCCTAGTTCTATGTCCACTTCAGAAGAGTTATCGTAAAAATGGAAGCACATTGATGTGACGAAGGAAGAAATGTACTGATTGGTTTCGAGGATACGATGAAGGAGCGAGTTGGTCGCTACCCTATCTGGTTTGAGGTGGATGTACAACGAACGGAAAAGCGCTCTCTGGGATGGCTCTCGGAAACACGAGGACACGAGACTGCACTCCAGCAGGGTCCCATTATCCCCAGCAAGCTCGTCGATAATGGTGTCAATGATCTCCTGCGGAAAAGCGAGTTGTGGACTCCACGCTGTCGTCATGAGAGCGAGAAGATGGCTATGTTGGGACAGCTGGGCGTTTGTCCTCGGTTATGATACTGGCAAAAGAGATGCGTTCCGATGGGTGTACGATGTCAAGATCAGAGGGCGATGGGAAGCGCAAAGGAGGCCCTTGAGTCGTAGGGTGTTTGGGCTGCCTTGTAACGTCGGTGCACAGTCAAGGGTGGGGTAGCGAAGGTTGACCTGTGCTAGTGAAACGGGAAACCTAAACTGAAGAAGAACTGGGATACCCACAGGCAACGACGAGTCAGTGAGTATGATGTGTCTGGTATGTAAGGAAGCAGTGTCCGAAGACTTCGCAGTCTTTCAAAAAGTTGAACATGATGTCAGTCACGATCAGCTGACATCAGGGCCCAGCATTCCGCCCCTTCCACGTCGTCCTCCGGGCCCGCCACCATCCCCGTCCCATCCATACCAAAAATTGCCATCCTGACATTGCCCATAGTGATATCGTCAAGGACGGCCCCGATATGTCGTCTACCGATTTCGAATTTTCAGCAGAACAGCGTCATAGAATTCACAGCATGAGCATTGATACATTACACAACAAATGAACAGACAGACTACGCAGATGACGTCGCCGCTACCTCTGCAGTCGCCGAAGCCGGAATGGGAGCGGGAGCCGGAGCAGAAACGCCCTTCGGCGGCGGATTAATCTTGTTGGGTATCTCCAACATCTTGCAAAACGCCTCCGTCTGCGGATTCGTATACCACGGCGCTACCACACCCAAAAAGAAACCCCACATCAGCACACACATCAAAAAAATGGAAAGATGGGGGGCGGGGAAACAGAAAAAAGACTGACGTTGCTGCACCCTCCCCGCCGGCTTCCTCCCCCCCTCCCCTTCCCTAATCGGCGGCGCCGTCATCACAAAACTCTGACACTCCCCCACCGCCCAACTTCCATCGAGCTTCGGGGGTACGTGTTCGTGGACCCACTCGAGCTCGCGGGCGACGAGGGCGCGGGCGTGGGATTCGTCGGGGAAGGCGGATTGGGTGCGGGTGAGGGAGAGGTTGGGGTGGAAGGCGCGGGTTATGGCGAGCCAGGCGGGGTCGTACGAGAGGGTTGGGGTCGGGGTTGGGGTTGGGGTTGGGGTGCTCGTGCTGGGGGTTGAGGAGGATGGGGAGGCGTCGGTGGATGTTGGGGTTTGGGTTAGGAGTGGGTCGGGAGTGGGGATGTCGAGAACCTGGGGTGGAAGAGTTATGAGCTAAGGATGGGGAAGGCAACCCGGAGAAGGACGTACCTCGAGGAAATGCCGTCTTGGCAGACATTTGTCTAGGGCAAGGAAGTGCGTCACAGAGGCGGGCATCAGGACGGGCTGCACCGGAACCGGTATTGAAGGCAGTGGTAATGCCACATTATCTTCCTCATCCGAGAGCATTATCTCATCGGGATTGCGGAGCAGGTCAGCGGTCTTCGGAGTAATCAACGCTTCAACGGCAACCTCGTCCACCTCGTCCAAATCATCGTCTATCACAATCTCGTCCGGATTCACCACCGCAACCGCCTCAGCCACAGCCACAGCCACAGCGCCATCCGCACCGTAGTGCGCTACGGTAGCTTCGAATCGCGTGTGCATGTGTGCTGCGAACCACCACTTCGGCTGGAGCGTCGTTAAGAGGCCCATGAGTGGCGGTGACCCCAGGCGCCCTGAGTCGATGTCGGGCTTGAGGTATTTTTTGTTCCTGAGAAGCCCGTGGAGGTCTCCGTGGTGTTCGATACCTTGAGGCCAGTCGTGCGAGATGAAAATGTCCGGGGATGGAAGCTACGTAGGTTGTGATTTGGGGTTAGGGTTACTCGACGATGAGAAGAGGTGATTATTCACTAAAGAGAGCTTTCGAACGCAGTACTCGCGGATGTGGTATATGCTACGCATGGTGCCTTTGTCGTAGGGTAGCCTTTCGTGGTGGCCTGTCAGGGATATAGTTAGATTTCTCTCTAGGAGCTGAATCGTCGCTCGCTATGCACCTTGGCGGAAATCTTGGGCTTTGAATATGCCGGAGGCACCAGAGATACGAATTCCGTTGACTAGAACGCTGCCGGCATGGCCGATGAAGTAGATGTTCGGTGCAAGCCATCCGCCATGGTATCTGCCAGAGTCAACGAAAAATGTCAGCAAGGATCGGCACGCGAGTTTAAGCGCTACGCACAATTCCCATAGGTAATTCGACGCTTCATGGTTCCCCCCAATGACGATAGTCAATATTGGCGCCGTCTTCTCTCCCGAATAGTATCTTTACGGAAAAACAAACAAGGAGTCGGTCCTTGGACAGTGTATTGGAGAAAAAAAGCCATCCCACCTACTTGTGGAAGTCTTTCAGCTCCTTATACTTGTCCGGCGCCGCCATAACCTGGAGGTCTGGCCAGTTACGCATAGCTTGGAAATCCCCGCAAATGAGCAGGAGGTCGACCTTGTACCCGTTTCTAGCCTCGAGCTGGGCGATGTGCGCATAAATCGCGTCGAGATCGCCGTGGCAGCATCCTTCTACTGCAATCTAAAGAGAAATAAGCGAGATAGACCCAGTGTTGGATGGAGGACTGACCTTCATAGTGGTTGGAGGAAGGGTGTGGCTGTGTGACAGTGGTCACAACGAATTTGCCCTGCTGTTCGACGTCAACCACGACCACCATGCCACTCCAGCCACCACCTGCCGCGACGGCTGCGATAACCTTGGGCTTTCGTTTTGCATCTCGAGTCCACCAAGCACACCTCAAATGATTCGATCTGGCTGAGCCCCGCGATATCAACACCTGTGGTTCATCTGAACCTTCTTTTTGGATGCAGGACTCAATGACAACATGCACGAGTATACCAGGCCCACAACCGCGAGACTGCGATCTCTTTTCCGGCGTATCGTGATCGGATTTTGAGGAGTTGCGAATGTGTAAACTTGTGAATTCGGAGAAGTCAGGTGCGCTGGCACCACGTCTCCGCCTTCTTGCACTGGTTATCGATCGAAATTGGCAGGTGATCTGTAGGTTGGTTGGATTGACAGGGGGCCGGGATTGACCCTCTGACCATTGAAGGATGTCCGCATAGAAGTCCGTGGCGAGAAGGGCATGTGCCTCAGCTCGACCTTCCTATTTCCTGGACCTCATCATCGTACCAAGGCGGTCGCACGCGTCCTCTGGAATTATCTATGCCAAAGCCCACCTCTTATATGGGTCATTTGGGAGTGCCCTCTGAGAACGTCATCCCAGCCGTCAAGGTCCCAATCCTGGTCTCGGAATCGATCCCTCGATATGTCTTCACACCGTAAACTTGAATCAATCGATGTACGACTCAGATTATCCCACAATAACCAGGAAAATACGCTCCTACCACTCTCGTCAGATGATGACTTCGGCGCTGCTCCGATGTCATTTTGGTACCATCTTCTCAGGCCGAAGCCCATTGTCAAAATCCGACTTCCACCAGCCCACTCCAACAGGTCACTTCATCCCAGGCACACCTGATTACTCACGCTGCGACGAAGATGGTATAAAAGCAGCACCAGCGGACTCCCAGCGGATTCCCCAGTTACTCACACCATCATATCGCTCTCTCACTAGACCAACCAGTCGACCTTTGAACTCACCATGCCTCCTCTTAACGGAAAGTGCCTCTGTGGTCAAACCACTATTACTGTTGGCTCCACCCACGAGGATCAGGTATGCATCCAGCATTTCCAGCTCCTCCGTATGCCAACTTAAACATCCACCTTTTGAGATCTTGTGTCACTGCACGGACTGCAAGCGGACAAGCGGCAGCGCCTTCAGCACCAATATCCTTGCTCCCCAGAACATGGTCACCATCACCGGCCCTACCAAGACCTTCGACATGAAGGCTGCTAGCGGTAACACCGGTACGTTCCCACCCCTCGATTTTCATCATTTCTATACCTTACTGACCGACGATTGCGTCCTGTAGTGACCCGCATCTTTTGTGGCAACTGCGGAAGCGCGATCTCCCACAAGTCCGCCGTGTTCGGCGAGGCACAGGCTATCCAGACTGGGAACTTTGACGCTTTTGCTGAAATTCCCATCAGCACTGAATGCGAGTTCATTTCACCTCCGTATCGTAAGGCCTCGGTTGACTGACGCTCGTCCGTGCTAGTGTTTGTAAAGGACCGATGGAGTGGCCTTGATCCTATCAGGAATGCGGGGCAGTGCCAGACCATGCCTCCAAGTTAGAGGGGCTTACTCGTTGTCAATACCAATGGACGCTTGTATAGTATGATGTGTTTGTAAAGGCGGAATTATATGTTGCTCCGACATTTCGGCTTAAGAAACCTTTCGATTATCGGTGCAGCTAAGCCCGCGAGCGACCAGTCAAGGTTTCTATAGGCGTTTTTAAGATGTTCCAGCATGGTCCCCGCTGCGACGCGCTGTAGACCGTGCTTACCTTCTATCGTAAACAAGATCATGCAACTTGACCGTCTTCTCCGTCTTCTGTTCGCGGCGTTGCGGTACACTACGCTCTCCTTAGCGATCAGATCTTGTGGCCCTTCGATATACGCGATCGACGACACCATTTAGGTTACGAATCGTAAGTTCTAGCAACCCCACGTCACTCCCTTCCTAACTAAGATTCTAAAAATACAGATTCCATTCAATCCAAGGCCATGTCTCAGAACGCGCCATCCAAAGCGGCAAATTCAAATTGAACGACTCAGTCGGTTTGTCACCCCGTCCTTTGCAATATAAAACATGTTCCGGGCCCCCCGCCGACGTTCTGCCTCTCATCCCGATTTCTCTGCTGCTCTTGCTGCATCTCTAGCTCTAGCCACTCACGCTCAACATGACCACCAACCATACACACCCACTGACGGGGCATTGTCTCTGTGGTGATACTACCATTATCCTTGATACGGAGGATACGGGCGAGCAGGTACGCATCACTACATTCGCCTTGGACTGTTCCCCTCTGTATGTATCCTCACACCTTTTTTTGGTGTGTAGGTCGCATGCCACTGCCAGGACTGCAAACGGACCAGCGGGAGCGCATTCAGCACCAACGCCCTCGTCCTCCAGCGGGAGGTCACGATCAAGGGGCCCATCAAGACCTACGACACGAAAGGCCCCACTGGCAATACCGGTGCGTTCCCTTCCTTCCCCCCTCCCTTCCCCCTATACCTTTTGTTCCATCAACTGAGAGAGCACGTCAGTGTCGCGCATCTTCTGCAGCAAATGCGGGAGCGCGATCTCCCACAAGTCGCAAGCATTCGGCGATGCACAGGCGATTCAGACGGGGAATTTCACTGCGTATTCTCGGGTTCCGTTCCATAGCGAGCGTGAGTCGCTGATTCTGTTAGTAACCTCGGTGGTGTGCTGTATACTGACCGGTCGTCATCGTAGTGTTCACGAAGGATCGCTGGGCCGGAATCCCTCCTCTCCCCCATGCAAAACAGATTGCTGCCATGGTGTAAAACTTTGAGCGCCGCTGTCGAAGTACGACAAATGTGTATTTGTATTTATTATAGAACAACTTGTGCAAGACGGGTCGTCATTGCTCCTCTTGTATCCGATTCTTATGACGTTCAGGCTTATAGGCCTCTGCACCTCGAAGATCACTATCATGCACCCTGAGAGCATTTCGACCTCGAGTCCCTGGAATCCACGCGGTTCAACGTCACGATTCACTTGATGGGGTTATGGATTAGCATCATGTTCACAGAAGTATCCGACAAGTGCCCTTCCTTCTCTATCATCATACCCGTTCACGACCCTCAACTTTCGCGAGAGCAAGTAAGACAGTTGAGGTACATGATCAGCTTCTTCGCTTCGTGTTCCAACTTAAACGACGCGTCTCATACAGCAACTGTCATCTTCTCATAGGTTTTCCGCAGCGTCCATTGAAATGGAAGGAGAATCAAGGACTCGCCCGCTAGAGCGTACGCCTTTCATTGTAACACCACTAAAGTACAGTGCGCACTCTATCCTCTCTTGTCCACCTTCGACCTTGCTGATCGGCGATGGTTTTACAGGGCATGTCGTGAGGGCTGCCAGAACGTTCGTGGTAAGTGGTGCGCCAGACCCGTTTGTGCGGTACATCCGCAACGTGAGTTCCTCACCCCTCTCGCCCCGTTGCTTTTCTTGAGCTCCGCTATGACGCAGGGACGCGAGTTGACCCTCTTTGAAAAGATTTCGGAGCGTCTCCGCATCATGCTCTACCTCTTGATTTGTATTCGCACGAAGGTAACCTTGACTGTTGACAAGGGCATATCCAATGTGGTAGGGTGGGTGGACTTCTAGGCACTCCGACGGTAGCTAACGCTGGTACCTTCAACTGCAGCGTACCGCCCAGCAATCCTTCGGATAAGAAGGATCTGGTCGCCAGGTTCGCGGAATTCCTCACTAGGATTTTGCGTTGGAGCCGCGACAGGATGGCGACAGATCCGGAAGAGCAAAGGGTGAGGAGCGGCTGGGACAAGATCTTATTTCCTGCATTCATAAGCAACAGCTGACGACCAAGATTTTTTAGCGAAGGAAAGAATTCGATGAGAAGGTCGGCGAAGCGGTGAAGCGTTCAATTGGGGACCGCGTCGAGAAAATGTGGTATATCGAGGGCCTGTGTACCGATCCATCCTTCCAAGGGCGAGGATACGGCGGCGCGGTACTTGATGCCATTACCACTCTCGTGCGTCGTTTCTTACCCTGAAGAAAGAATCGCTGAAAATGTGATGCAGGCCGACCAAGCCGGTCAGGCGACGTGGGTGGGGTCGTCCAACACTGAGAATACGAGGTTCTATAACGAGCATGCGTTTCACGCTGTTGACACGGTAGTTGTTGGAGATCAGAATCCGAAGTGGCACGGAGAGCCTGTCCCGATCAGTGTTGTAAGTGCTGGCTTCTCTGCAACGCGCTTTGCTCAAAGTTCTGCAGATGGTAAGGGAACCAAAGCCGGTAGATATGAAGCCTGGTCCTGCGGTGCCTGTTGCTTGAATTTCACCTGCGAGAGCGTATGCCTGCTTGTATGTCACGATCCGAGTAGAAGGGCTATTAAGACCAGCTTCGAAGTGATATGTTTAAACGGTATAGTGAGTGCGATACAAAGAGGAAAGGTCGTACGTTCATGTTTCGAAACCAAGTGTAACTTTATACTTTGAACGCCCCGAAATGGTACCATTTAACAGGAATTGCTGCATCCAATTGCTAAAAAATTAGGTTGCGCCATAATAGCGCTTACGACGAGATTTTAGTCAGCCCAAAAGCTAGGAATGAGGACGGGGATGGCTGGGTCTTTGAGCTTTAGCATCGGTTCCTATCTTTGGGCAGAAATCCTGCTTCGCTGTCCGGGAGAGAAATTGAGAGTGAAGGGACGTGAGGGTTGCGTGGACGGAAGTCGAGACTGGAGTGGGAGGAGGCGATGGGCCCGCCCGTGCCGGATTGAGCTCGGCCTTCCATCCCGAAGTCCGTGCGAACTTGAAGCTTGTGCAATCAAATCAATACATTTGCTCGCAAACTTCATGGACCCCTGCCTTCAAGGCTTGAGTCCCGCGATATCTGACTGCTCTTCTCCCTCCTCTCTCTCCTTGCCTCATCTCCGGAATCATGCATAGACTTGGACATCATTTCTTACAACATCAAGCTTATATCCATGTGTGCATGTGGCTTTAAGATGACGATAAATGATGGGAACATCACCACAAATCGGTGGCCCGGGCATACCGCGGTTCGTGCTGCGGCGTTGGCCATACACGCTGTTTCTCACCTTCATCATACCTTCTTTCTGGACTACAGGGCATATACGCTAGTACAGGGGAAGACTATAAGGCATCGTCTCCGCAATTGTCAAGGGGAACTCATTCTTTGCAAGGCGAATCACCTCGTCTGTGTAGGTCTGTGTGCACGCTGCCTTTTTGCAACCTCACTTGATTTGGGTTGGTCAATTTTCTTGAGCTGAGCATTCCATAAACAGCAGGCTAACCGCCCGAAGACTGTGATACGACGATGCTTAGTAGCGGGGGGAAAGGCGAGTTAAGCCCCAGCCCTTCAGATGAACCCACCGTCGCAGTGACGAAGATGAAATATGGTCTGCACACCCTCCTACCTGCGTTATACCTCCAACGCACTAAGGGTTCCACTGTTTCAGCGGACGTTCCAAGGGCGGCTAAGTTATTCCAAACAACATTCGCGGGGGATCCCATGTTTCGTTATATCCGTAATGTAAGTATCTCGCAGAAGATTCATTGAAACTACTTTCCTAAGGGCTGATCAAGTCCCTTGCTCTATCAGAATCGCGAAATGACCCGCCCACAGAAGATCATGGAGCTCTTCGCAGTTTCTACATATGTGGCTTCCATGATAAGGACTCATGTAGCTCTGACGATAAATGCAGGGGTGGCCAATGTCACAGCGTGAGTAGGGAGCGGAGGGTCCAGCCCTCACTAGTCCTCACCACTAATCGCTTGGATTAATAGACGCCCACCAAAAGACCGTGACTGTCCTAGATTGGACCCTGTCGCGACGCTCTTTGAATGGCTTATGAAAGTACAGACCAAGATATACAAAGCGATGATTCGTGATCCAGAGGCTAAGAAGGTAATGCAAAAGACCGGCGTGCAGTGTCGGTATGGTTATTTACTTAACAAATCCCCTCAGCGTCAGTTGGAACTCGATGACAAGATGCAGAAAGCATTAGAGCGCGCACTGGGCGACTGCGCGGACAAGATGTGGTTACTAGAAGGCATATGGACTGCTGCTGAATATCAAGGACGTGGATATGGCGGCGCTTTGTTGGGTGCAGTTACCACGTTGGTAAGGCCAAGCCATTATTCTCGGCATGATTTGTTAGCATGCAAAGAAGTATACTGACTGTTCGTTGGCTATAAGGCTGACGCTGCAGGGCAAAGAACGTGGCTCAAGTCCTCGAACATCGTAAACACAGCATTCTACAACGAGCATGGATTCAAGACAGTCGAGGAGGTAGTACTGGGCGACCAGAATCCGACATGGCATGAGAAGGCTGTCATCGTCAATATCGTGAGTTCTCAGCAGACTTGTCGACTGCCCTCTGCTGAGTGATGCTAGATGGTGCGAGAACCAAGATACTTGGACTGCAAGGCCGCTGGCGCGGTTCCTGATACCTCATTAGTATGAGCGCAATTATCATCCCGGTTCTGCCTGCACATCCAGGGAGATGAGAGGAGGCTGGTCCAGAGTGTATTTCTTGCTTATCGAGACCATGTGACCATCAGATAGAGTCGTCTTTTCAATTTCAACAGACTTTTGAACAGTGCCTTGGTAACGTTTGGGGCCAGGAACTTCAGCGTGCTAAGAATCCCTTGAGTGTACTTTCCCTATCGAGTCCAGTCAACGATCTGCCGCAGTCGTTCAAAGGCTGATGACCGATATGCGCAGTCCAATTCTTCCCTGCATCGAAAGTCCCGCTGCGCGTGGCAATCAGCATTTTTCACATAAAGTAACCCATCAAATGGTCGCGTATCTCAAGCCCTCAAGAGTCAAGATGCCCGAAGACCTTGCTGCAACTACAATCCCCGTTCATGCAGTTCCCGCGACAGTGACGCAACTAAGATACGGTGCATAAATCCTCAGCTCCGAGTCATTTTGGTACTGAAGCTTTTGGGACGGTTGGAAACAGTGGACGTTTTTCGGGCGGCGAACAGGTACCGAATCTCTTTTGCGCGGGACCCCATGTACCGATACATACGGAATGTACGTATCGTGTCGCCTTGGATAACCCTGATCTATTAATAAATCAACACATACATACTGACCAACAACACTTTAGGATCGCGAACCGACCCGTGCACAAAAAAACATGGAACGCCTCCTTGTTTCTATTTCCCTCATCATCAGCATACGCACTGGTGTGACTTTGACAGTGGACGCCGGGATCGCCACTGTCAAAGCGTAAGTGCAGCGTACAAAAAAGCATTCTCTTGAACGCTTACTACCTTACCACCATAGCGTACCGCCGAAGTATGGTTCAGACAGGCCGAAAAAAGATCCTGTCGTCAAGCTGGCTCACTGGCTTACCAAAAAGCTTGTCCAAAAGCGCGACCAGATGGTACGAGATCCAGAGGCCAAGAAGGTATTCCTGAGGACTACTCTCTCATCTTGTAGCATTACCGACATTTCTCAGCGACAACAGGAGCTTAGAGACAAAACACGGGAAGCTGTGCGGCAAGCGATAGGCGAACGTATTGACAGGATGTGGTTGCTTGACGGCATTTGGATTGATCCCGCAAGCCAAGGTCAGGGGTATGGCGGCGCGTTGGTCGGCGCTGTGACTATGCTAGTAAGGCAAAGGGGGTCCCCCGGTTGCGCTTTCTGCTCCGAGGAGCAATGCACTAAAGTTCTTCCCGAATCGTTTTCAGGCCGACTGGACAGGGCATACGACGTGGCTTAAGTCCTCCAATCTTGAAAATACAGTGTTCTATAACAAGCATGGGTTCGAGACCATCCATACGATGCTATTGGGTGATGATAATCCAACGTGGCAAAAGAAACCCATTCCTATAAGCATCGTACGTCGTCTGGGTTTTCGTGTGGTTTTGTCTCCTAACGTGCGGGAATTAGATGACACGGGCGCCAAGGTGGCCCCCGTCTGTAGACTTGCCATCAAGTTGAAGAGATATCGGGCATGACTAGAAGGCAGAGAGTACCCGTATGTTGTATGAGTAGGGGCAGCAAGTGCGATAGTAGAATGCCTGTTCCAATTAAACAACATCTACATGTTGATCTGCCAAAAATGCCTCCTGGTCGCCTGTGTGGGTGTATGAACGGCGCTACTTGATGGAGTCAGAAGAATGATGACATGTGGAAGTGCTGCGGAGGCGCTACTTCTCCTCCTTCCATGATAGGTCCTCAGCTTAATGCGGTACTGCATCTCCCCGCAGCGGAAGCCCAGGTGACTTACGTCGAGGTGCCTCAACGCCCAGAAGTAAGTAATGCTGATCAGCAAGCGGCAAGTCGAGCTCGCTGTAGGCCCTGCCACCTGTTGCGCAGTCTCAGTCAACTCGCAGCGTATATCAGTTTAAAGCCTGATCCTTCAAGTCGCCGATGGGCAATAAAAAGACCGCTTCAGTTAGAGTTACAGCTGGCCGTTAAGATGGTCAAAACATTCAATTCGCCAATAGTCCCTTCAAATACGAATGTAGCGCGCGTCAGTGTGACGCAACTCAGATATAGCAAGGAAATCATACCCTTCCCATTAGCCTAGTACTCATGCCGCTTCAACCAGGAGACATTCTTCCAGCAGTAAAGACGTTCCAAATGACATTTGCGCGGGATCCCATGATTCGTTACGTTGGAAATGTAGGTATCCCGATGTACATTGGCTGCCTTGCTTACGACGCTCTGGGATGCTTCCAGGATCGCGAGCAGAATCGTGCTGAAATGGTCATGGAACGCTTGTTGGTTGTCGTATATCTGTTCTGCGCTATACGCGCGGGCATCGCCTTGACTGTTGATGCAGGGACTGCTAATGTAACAGCGTGAGTGAGGCGGATGACGGACAGAAAGCTCTGCATCACTCACCATTGTCTCATAATTGAATAGTTCGCCACCGAAGGACACAACAGGCGGGCCTAGAAAGAACCTGGTCACGAGGATTGCAGAACGATTTCTGAAAGTGCTCACCGAGAAGCGTAAGGAGATGACGCGGGACCCAGAGGCCAAGAGGGTATGTCACAACATGTTCCGATATCAGGAGTACTCGTCTGTTAAACATTCTCAGCGTCGCAACGAAGTCGATGATAAGCTAAGGGATGCGCAAAAGCGAGCGCTCGGCGACCGCGTCGACAAGACGTGGATGGTTGGGGACCTATGGACTGAGCCTGCGCACCAGGGTCATGGATATGGAGGCGCCCTGTTGGATGCTATGACCGTATTGGTGAGAGCGCGATGTTGTCCTGTGTTCTGTTACATCAACTCTGATGCGCCAACAACTCCACCCTTGTTTTCAGGCGGACTTGGCTGGGCAGGCAACATGGTTGAAATCCTCCAACTTCGTAAACACGTTGTTCTATGAGGAGCGCGGGTTTAAGGTGATAGAGACTGTACTTCTAGGGGACCAGAAACCGACGTGGCATGAGAAGCCTGTGGTCGTCAGTATTGTGAGTCTTCTTCCAAGTACGTGGTACTTATTGTTCGCTGAAGTACGAATATCAGATGATACGAAAGCCAAGTTGGCTTTTGCCTGCGTAATAGGTGTTATAGGTAACGTCTAGTTGGCGATAGTGCGTAAGGGTAATCGACTGAGGATGCATAAGTTTGAATACCCGGGGGCGTCTCGATGTCGATAATGGTATTTCTCACCAGAGCAGTTGCACCTATTTCCTATGTAACCCCATGTCTTGGGTTCAATGGCACTGTCGTCTTTGTTGCCAGCGACTCGATAGGTTGTTTGAGAATCTATGCGAGCCTTTCAACAATAAAAGAGTCAAGAGATGATCAAACAACGAAGAGCTAGGAACAAAGTCGAGCGCTCTACAACGAAAATCCTGGGGAATAAGCCCATTTGATTACAGTTCGTTACACTGCGCAATAGATAAGTACAGGGAAATGACAAGGCCCACCCAGTCTCAGAGCGTAAGGTTATACTCGTACTCGTTGCCGCCACTCTGGGCGATCCAAAGTACAATAGCTGAGAGCATGAGCGCGATATTTTGCGAAACGTTCGCGTAACCGTAGTATGTAAATTGTTCGGGATATCCGTTGAGGATATATTTGAGGATCAACACGGTCTACGGAGTCGGTGTGATGAGTATAAAGTCCATATGAAGACCTTCTGTCCACTTACCACGCTCCCGGCAAGCCCGCCAGCCATAAGTGCGAATCCGATGAACAGGCTCAATCTCGCCCTCCACACCGCCCTAGAGTCTCCAAAGCCTTCGTCTCCGCGAACTCGATCCTTGTCAATGATGGTGATGACCAGGTATCCCAGAAGCGAACAGATGCCAGGTATCCAGTCCACGAAGGATACGTGAACAGGGGGCGGAGTGTCCGGCTGCCCCCATGGCGAACGTGCATGCGCTGACAACACAGCAGCGTCCAAGAATGTCCAATTTGCTAGCGCGAACTTCGAGCTCGTCGTCAGTTCTGACCGGAGTCACCAATGGTTTCGGCTTTACTCACCAGAGCGCCGGCCAGGTAAACGCCAACCGTTCGACGATGCTTCCCAAGCGAAATTTCAGGGAAGGGGTTCAAGCAGACCCTGCGGGGATCGTAGTTTGCTCGTGGCAGCGACATTGTTGGGAAGAGCCTCGTAGTCGTCGGCTGCGGCGATGAGGGAAATGGGTGTTGTGACTGTGATGGTGACAACACAGTGGTGACAGTTGACGGGCCGTGTGAATTTCGGCCGGAGTCTTCCACGTTAACTTGCGTTTCTGTTTCAACCCGTATGGATATCGGAAGGGGCGGTGGTCTGGCGCGATTGAATAGTGGCATAGTGGGTGGTAAATGGAGGAACAAACTCTACTCAACGAACTCTTCGATCCGATAATAGAGGTGACGTTGACAATTCCTCCGTACAGTTCTCTGACGGCAATCACCATTGCCAGGACTTCTCTAAATTTTTCCTGACGTTGAGGTGTACACAGTACATGTAAACCTCCACGTGCAAATCCTGGAGGGCCTCTCTGATTGAACTTGGAGCTCTTGGGGTCTGTCGACCTTTACCTTCCCCTGGAGTCCCCTGGCCATTGCTTCCCGCAATTGAAAGCAAGGATTCATCATTCATGCGTCCAACCGGACACGAAGGCTGATGGAAATTGATTATACCACCTTGCTAGGACGTTGCAACAAGAACTAACAAGAAGCGCCGAAAAAACTCTGCCGACTTTCGCGGTCTCAACTGGCCCAATTCATCGGAATAACACCTCCCCGCTTTTCGAAGACGGCTGCACCAGATATATGTTGGACACGACAGATAAGTTATAACTTTGGTACAAAGGAATCACCAGGGTTCAACTTGCCAGCATCAACCTTCCGATTTACAGTTGGTCCCACTTGCATCATCGTCTCTTGACATGGATAACGCTCATCTGTATGCTCGATCCTGGAACTCAGTCTGACTCTGGCCCCAGATCTCACTACCTAACTTCTAGAGCAATGTCAATCGCGCCGAGTTCTCGATAGGACCCGCATCATCATATGACCCAAGCCCACTGCCTTAACGTCTTGAGTTTGGGCAATACAATCGTCGAGAAGCCATCTTTAACGTTCTCTGTATGCTGTCATCTCAGCACAACTTATGTCCCGAGATCTCCGTCCGTTCTTACTCCAGTATGAATCTGACATAGACGTAAGTAGCAGAACTCATCGTACTGTGACGACACCAGATCCAGCGTCGCGCAGGACGGCGGCAGCGGCACTCCCTGCCCCAAGTGCACCCAGAGCGCCGGATTCTCGGCTGCTCAGAGAGCGACGTGTTGTACGCAGTGCAGGATCCTACCGAATGCGAACATTCTTGGTGTCGGCTTTGTGAACCCCGGTGCACCGAGGACGTTGATCGAGGCGATGACGACGGATTTCGGAGTACTGTAACATGAGTTCTCGCTCCTGTTCCTGATGAGGCTTGAAATAAATTAAAATAATCGCTCTCACTAGTCCCCGACGCGTAGTTTGATGGGAACTCGGCCTTTCTTTCCTCGGCCTTCATTTCTTCCTTCCTGCTTCCGATCCATCCTGTGATTTTTTGGCCAGACCTACATGCGTCAAAAACAATGAAAGCACTGTACTACGGCCTTGTGGACACTTGTTCCATCTTTGACTCTTCGTCCTTTATAGCCGCAAATTGCAATACTCCATCCTTGGAATTCTTGCCAGTAATTGTACCGTTTCCTGGTTACACAAAAGGTAAAAGATGAGTCGACCCAGGTTCGAACTGAGGACCTTCTGTGCACAACGCAGTCCCCTTTTATGTTAGACAGATGCGATAACCAGCTACGCCATCGACCCCTGTATGACAGAAAAGGCAGTTGCTCTTCACCGGGGCTATCTTTTTTACTCTCTAGCCGCCGTCCTGCAGAACCTCTGAAAGAAACCGTAAGTATAAGTCTCATGCCAAGGAAGAATCAACGCTCTCGACTACGACGGCGTTCTACAGATCCACTCAAGCTGCCCTCGTTATCGGGGAACCTTGTCAAAGCACGACACTCCAAGTCCTGAGTGGATTTTTGTCCGAAAGAATTGTCCGGCCATCCCTGACGTACGAGTAGATAATTCGACGGCAGCAATGTTCAAGATCTCAATTGCCTATGCGCACATCCTGGAGCAGCGATCGGGCAACCAAGCCCATCCACCTCGTAAATTTACGTAGAGTCCCTTGAAAGTCGAACGACTATCGTATAGTCCTTGAGCCTACCTGTTGTCCTGGAGAAGAACGACTCGCCGGTATGTGTTGCGCAGGAATTATACAGCTTTCCGCCGTGATTCTTCCTTTCCTTCAACTTTCCTTCTTCCTTTAGTAGACCTATGTTCGTCGTCTTTATCGCTGCTCATGTCTTGTATGCAGGCAAGCGCAGCTTGTAAAGTTGTGCTTCAATCAATGATGGACCATATAGTAGTACTACTAGTAGTAGTAGTTACTAGTAGTGACGAGCTTGTGCATCGTTCACGCACAAAGCAAAACATGAGTCGACCCAGGTTCGAACTGAGGACCTTCTGTGAAGCATGAGGCGATCACCAATGTTAGACAGATGCGATAACCAGCTACGCCATCGACCCATGCGTCTTAGCATTCCTTCCTGCCATCCGAACATTTTGTATGATACTTTTCACGGGATGGTGCAGCTGGTAAGGGCACTAGGAACGTCGCCCATCCCTTAGCTGTTCATACTGGGTTCAGCAAATTCGAGCATGTCAATGAGGCCGTGGAAGGGGTGCGCTTGAGTACACCTTTGGCTGGGTTGGCCATGGGTTGGGCTTCGAGGTCCAAGCTGAGGTCTGGCATGGTCGAGTACGTAGTGTGGAAGGTGATTCGACAGTCTGACTTTATTTGGAGTGGCAAGCAGAGGACGGTATGTCCGCGGGAAAAGGCATGGTCGTGAAACCGGGCCATGCACAAATTCGACACGAAAATGTGGTCGAGAGAAAAGGCATTGGAGTGTAATAACCGACAGCATAGTCCTCAATACTTCTTCCAGAAGATCCTTCCAGAATATCCTTTCCGTAAACTGTAGAAGCCCTTGCGGTCTAGATTTCGGCCACTCGGGATGAGTCCCTTCGTATCAGGCACTACGAGCGCTCACAGGTGTATCCGATAATAGCAATATGTTGCAATCGTATCAAAGACATGATTCGTCACGTTTCGACTCAAGCCTCAGATCATGATCCAAGGTCACCGCGTACCGATATGGAGAGAGCGTAAGCCTAGCAACGTTTCTTCCGAGTCAAAAACGGAAAACGGCAGGAGAAAGATTCCGGCCGGGACTGTTGAGGTCGAGAGCGCGAATGCATCTCGCATGAGGTTCGTCATGACTCACACATCATGACGCGATACCACCCACCGGTGTTCCAATCTCCTTGATATAATGCGTCTGCCATTCAGCCCCGCTACGCTGCAACTGTGGATAATCACATACTGTCGGCGCTAACATATCCCGACGCACCAGCGACCCAGGTTTAGGTACCATCGCAGGCCCACAATGATTCGGATAATCATTCTTTTTTTCGTGCACTGCTGGGACTTCACGTTGCATTTTAATTTATATTTGCATGATGATGATTTGTATGTCCACTCACCTATATACTCGATGGCGGGCATCGTACTCCCTCTCGTCGCATCGCGAACCAGGCTCCAACAACACTGAGACCACCGCCCGGTCCTCATCTGCATCGATAGGAGCACTGCAGATCATCTCGTATCAGGTATGTACGGATCCATCGACGATATACACCGTCAGCCTCATATCGACCTCATCACCGTTCCTACCACGGTCCAAATCCGTATTCGTCACCATTGATAGAGCCCTCGCCCGACAAGCCGCCTCGTAACCAGCGAAGACGGAGGTCGTGCTTCTGGTACGATGACGCGGATGACTATGATGATCACTCCTAACGGAAAATCATGACCGTCGCAGTGTTCGCTGATTATGCGTCGACGCTCCGCCTGTCCATGACCAGGCGCAGCCACAATATTGTCGTCCGGCTATCTGTCTCAGAAAATAACCCTGGAAGCGACCGAGAACACGGGCGCTTGCAGCCCACTTCAATTCACATACACAGAGGCTCGTAGCGCGAAGCCGATCTTGCTAGACGGAGACGCGCACTTGCGGTTGATGTTAGATCACGATGGGTTGAATTGACGTAGATTGGTGGGGTCATCTCTTCATCCCCTCCCTAGCCCTCTCCCTCCCCATCATCATCATCATCGTTGTCGTCGTCGTCGTCGTTGTCGTCATCATCATACCACCCTCTAGATCGGCGTGCGGGAACGCGGAAAGCATGACTCAGCGATGATAGTCGGGGAAACATCATGATCATACCCGTAGCCATACCCACACGTACACCAGTGTCTCCTGATTCCTCCTGCTTCCAAGATCCGGCGAAGGATGCGCCGGATGCTGATGCTATAGCCTTCGCTCCCTCTTGTCTTGGAATACAACAGATAGAGGGGGGGTGATGACGGTGACTATGATTCTCAAAGCACAGGAACCCAACGTCGAAAGAAGGAGAAGAAGAACTTGCTGCGCGCCCACAAACGAAAGCGCAAGACAACGAGGCTCGCGAGTGTGTCCAAGCCCTTGTGCGCATTATAACGGAACGAAGACCACCCAAGCCCAGGCACTCAGGAGGCGATGCAGGTAACCGTGATCCTCGAGTTCGATCATGATCGTTGGGATCCGCGGTGTCAGGCCTGCTTGTTTTCTGACTCGGATATGGGTGGGCCCACTACTAATACTACTATTGAGTACGATAGGGTTGAGAAAGATTCATCGTTTAAAGTTTTCAAAAGCTGTGCGTACATGATTTTGGTGGACTCATCATAAAAACCATCAAGAGACGCCGAGCCGATGCGGGACCTCCATATTAGTTGGGGTGATAGAGATGGAGGAGGACCGCGAACCCATCGCCTATCGTTTCTTGTTCTGTCCTTGTTGATGATAACATAGCCTACAGCCTGAGGTGGTTGCCAGCGATGACGCGCGCAATTATTCCCCAACGAGTCGCAAATATGGACCCACAGTGTACGCTGTGCACGTCTCCAAGCGACGACTAGAGTACGAGGGTGCTTGAGCCTTGGAGAGCGAAAGGTGCAATTTGCGGAACAAGGCCAAATTTCGGGGCGCGTGGTCGGATGGAATCTTTTTGGTGGGGCGCTTGATGCAGACCCGGAACTTGGAAGGCCGCGCTTCGCTGAATTGAGTAAGATTCCGGCGGAGGTGGGGTCGCGAGTAAGGCGCCGGAGTTGGCGAGTTATGGTGAGATTGACGCATGAGCTCATCAGTTTTTCTCACAGGGCAGCCAGGTTTGCCGGGATGCGACAGGTGCTTCAACTTGGTTTCGTTATGGGTGTGGTTTGGGGCTGGGTGGTTGGGCCGTAGATGGGAAGAACTCCGTTTGTCAGAAAGGAGGGCTAACTGGTCCATAGCTGGTCCATAGCGAGAGGAGGAGGAGACATGTTCGACCGCAGACACTATGCAAAGACTTCCGGATCACTGGCGATCATGGGACTCTGCGCCGGCGGACGATCATCTGATGGTCTTACAGCCACGTAGGGTCGAGCAGGCAGTCAGAATTTTCCAAGAGAACAAGACCGCATCGGAAGGGGAGGAGCGAAGATGAAGATAAACAAAGTTCCAAATCAGTCCACAAGGTAGTGGACGAAAGCAGAAACACGGTTCGCCCGAGACCCCATCAGCAGCTCCCCATCTCCCAACATCCTCCTGTTCGTTGGACACGCCTGTGCTGTGCGAATGCTTTAGTAGGCAACAGAGATGGAGAACAAGCTCACCAGATGGTTTCTAAGAGCAGAGGGTCCGGGGGAGGGGGAAGGGGAGAAGCGGATTTCGCATCAGAGATGGGTGATCGGGGTCCCTGAGGGTGCGAAGATGCCCTGATGATTGACCGAGGAGGGTGTGATATATAAACCAGCGAGAACAATAAGGCCCTTCCCCGTCCGCTTACCCTCCTTTTGTCCTCCTGCTTTAGGGAAACCACGGGTCTCTGTCACCCATCCCTCCAGCCACGTTTTTTGTTTGATCTTCACAGGAACTTATATACGACTCTGTCATGCCTGCTGTACGTCTTTCGCGTAGGAGACGTTCATCGTTAGCCATCTGTGAGTCGCGATTAGAACACGAGGCTTGTGTGTAGGATTGACACTTACCCCAGTGACCTCGTTCAACCCCGTCAAAGCTGGGATTTATGGAATCGGACGCCCAGTGACGTTCGCGCCCAACGTGACGCCCGTGTCGTTCGTCGACCCTGATGCCTGCTCATCCTCATCGACACCCGAGCCTGGCTCGCCCACGTCCGCCATCTTCCCACCCTCAGAGACACCGGCGCCGCCGCCAACGCGGAGACGGGTACCGCCGGGCAAGCGCCGTTCGATGGGTTACATTCCGAGACCGCCGAACGCCTTCATGCTCTTCCGCGCCGATTTCGTGCGTCAGAAGCATGTCCCGGGGACGATAGAGACCAACCATGGGTCGCTCTCCAAAATCATCGGTGAGCATTTCGGCTCTCATACCTTGTATTGCCGTGCTTACTCGTACCCAGGCAACTGCTGGCGAGCACTACCTCTGGAGGAGAAAAAGGTGTGGGAAGTCAAGGCCAAGCACGCAAAGGCGGAGCACAAGGCGCGGTATCCCGAGTATCGTTTCCGCCCCGTGCACAACAAGAACAAGGAGAAGAAGAAGGAGAAGCCCGTCACGACCGTAGAAGACGAACGCCGCTGCGAAGAGGTCGCACAGCTCTTACTCGAAGGCAAGAAGGGTGACGAGCTCGCTGCCGCCGTCCGCAGCCTCGACCTCATGCGCGCGGACACACCGGTCCGCGCCCCACTCTTCCAACACCGTCGTTCCTCGTCGGTGCCCCTTCCAAACGACTTCTACCCCCACCATTTCGGCGACATCGCTCTCCCGACTGCCCCGTTTATGTCGTCGCTCCCTCCGTCCCAGCGAAACTCCCTGGCGTGGCAACAGCAGCGCATGATGCTCGGCAACCGCCGCGCCTCCAGCGCCCGCCCGGCCATGCTCAACCGCTCCTGGACGATGCCCATGCCGTCCATGCTTCAACGCGACGAATCCCCCCTCCTCGAGGTCGATACGTCCCTCTTCAACCCGAGCTTCCTAGAAGGCGCGGGCTCTAGCTTCTCCTTTCCTGGCATGTACAACGACGACCAGTTCAACCCGAACATGAATATGAACATGAACATGACCCACCAGCAGCACCATCACGACCAAAACGCATTCGGACCCCTAGACAACATCGCCCCTCACGAAACGTTCCACCAAAACCACAACATGTACTCCACCGCCTCCGCGTCCTCCTCCCTCCCCGAGCTCGACCCGCTCTCCTCCTGGATGCACGCCGACTCCACGTACGCGTCGCAGTCCCAGCCGACCGACCAGTCCTCCCACCCCTCCACAGCGTACTCCGGCTCCCCCACCCCCTCCGAAGCCCCGATCCTCCACGCGCCCCAGCCCCAGTCCGCACCGGGCACGAACACGGTGTTCACGGACATGTGGAAGGAGTTCGGGAGCGGGTCGTTCACCAGTGATCCGCATCAGGGGTACGCGGTCGAGGCGGGGCTGGGGCTGGACTTCGACCCGATGGCGGCGCAGGAGGTCGAGCTGGGGATGGGGTGTCAGCTTCAGGGCCAGCAGCAGGGCTTGGAGAGCTTGTTCCAGCCGAGCGGAATGTTTGGGGAGGGGTTTGGGGGGGAGCATTATGATATGGCGGGGATGATGCGTGCTTAGGCTCTCGCGTCCCTCTTTCGTTTGCTTTTTGCGTTTGCGCTTCACGACTCGGACTCTCCGCTTCTGCCTATACTACCCTACCCCAACGCACAGCGTGCCTCTTGTCTTTTTTAATCATCGTTCATCGTTCCCCGTCTTGATATCGCATCCCCCCACCCAACTGTAGCCTTATCGCGTGATATATACCTCTGTAGCCTTTTTGTGACCCTCGTTTGTGTTCGTTGCTGTTTCTATATCTTACACCCACTCCCCTCTTCTTCCCCTCCCTGTCCTCTCGTCGCGTGCTGTGTGGTATCTATTACTATTGTATTTTTATATTTCGTTGCTCGTACTCAATAAAAGCACTTGTTTGCATAGAGGGGTGGATGAGGAGGCTTAGAATCCGCCAACAAGTGCTATGTTCGAGCAAGTGAGGTGACACTTATGTCATTCTAGATCTGTTTTGTATTCACGAAGATTCATCTTGGTCCATTTAGTGACTTGGTGGATGTCAGGTCCCCTAGCACGCATATTCCGAGGGCTACCCTCTTACACCAGATTCTCCAAAACGAAGACTTACCCGTCGCCACTGAGCATGACAAATGGTCGACGGAGCAGGTGCAAGTCGTCCCTTTCTCAATTCAAGCCGCTGGACATGCATGCTTTAATTTGTAGTACCGATAGCGCACCATATGTACCCGATTAGTCCTGACAGGCTGGTCGGCAATGGGCCGATACATAGCTATCGGACAAAGGTATATGTAGGCATCAACATGAAACGGTGTTCGAGGTTGAAATTGCGTGATAGCATTATGCCCTCCAACTCTCAAGCACCTCCAACGACTTCGGGACATCGTCTTCTTCCCCTTCAAGCGCAGCTGATGGTCCAGGGCGGAGGTAAAAGGCACCATCGAACTCTGCAGGGTAGTAGCCGGCGTACTCCCAGTCCAAGATGGCGGTTATCTTCAGCGTCGTCTCGTCGACCATGACGTTATATTGCGAGATATCATTGTGGCATAAAACGAACTCCGGCGTGGGCGCCTCGCGAAGTTTGAAAACCGCATCGCGGCCGGCGTGAGGCAAGGTCTTGCTAACACGGTAGGGCAGAATCACGTCACCCAAGAAGCTACCCATAGACTTCGACTTTATCGCGTGCATCTGCGCAACGTATCCCTCGAGCTCCTTGATAACTGAGCTTTCTTGTCCTCGGGAAGCTGTACCAGGGCCACACCCGGAACCAGGTCGGTGATGATGTAGTAGCGCCCGTGGTCTTCGAAGGCGCAGCGGATGTTTGGAGTGGGAATCGTGGTGCTGCTCTGGATATACCTGATGGCGGCGACCTCGTTCTTCATCCTCTCCATAATCATGTAAGGAAGGATCAGATTCCCCGCTTGAGTAACGAGGTATTCGGACGGTGTGACGTTTCACTTGATGGACACGGAACCATTCACGTTTTCAAATTCGTAGTATTTCTTCTGCTCCGTAATGGCAAGACATCCCTCCTCCTCGATACGCTAAGGGGGCGTCAAGACCATTAACGATGCTCGGGTACGAGGCGGCGTACAGGATTATCAAGAGGATCAAGACGCCGTAGATCAGGCGCCACAGAGTGGATGTAGCTAGCCTCAGTGTCGCTCGATGCGGAACGATCGACTTCCGCCACCTGTTCAAGCATATCGCGGAAATTTCTTCGTGATACAATGTAAACGGGCTTGACACTGTGGCGGTAGGATCAACTCACCAGCGAATGAAGGAAAGCGGAGCGGGGTTATGACTGCTATGAACGGCGTTTTGGCACCCTTCACATCGGTCATCGATGTGCAAGTCACACATTTCTCAATTGCGCCCATACTAGACACACATGCCTGTGGCACAGCTCATACCGCTAGCGCACCATATGCACCTGCTTGGTCGAGAGTATTAACGGGTCCTGCAATGTCAACGTCGATGTTGGACCACAAGTTACAACAAACACAACATCGAACAGCAGCTTCTGATGCGAAGTTCTGACTAACTCGTTACTACACCAACCTCCACTAGTTCGACTCGCCGAGTCCTCCTCCTTCCAGACTTCCACCTTATCTGCTTTTTTCCCCTCCGTGCTGCCATGTCCATGTCCAAGACCATGATATCCTGCGTTCCACCCCCGCGCCTGGCAACCTGGTACCGATATCCATCGAACATCCACTACCACCAACAAGCTTGAGACCTGTCTACCGCATTCTGGTTCGCCGGCCGAGCGTGACGCTGCTAATTCAACGCTCCAGATCTTGGACTCTTCGAAATGGAACGACGACCAGAGATAGTTGCGGGGCACTTACGTCTTGTATCAAGCATCGAGCTGTCTCTCCACGGCATATCGGACGCCCGAGGGTATCGTCTTGGAGCAATTCCCATATCCGAAACCGGCTCTATCTAAGTCGCACTGCGCGGGATATGCGACACCGCCCGGCGCTGCACGCCACCGACACGCGACATAAAACACCGACAAAATGACATCGAAGTCTTGTGCGCTTTTTGTACAAATGCGATTGCAGATTGATGGAGGAGGGGAGGGGATGCATGTGGAGGCGTTGCCGGCGTGGGGTGACGCATGGGCACAGGCACCTGCGAGGCACAAGAACCACCCATCACCGAAGTTGGGGTGCCCGGCGGAGAGCCCGAGCGATGCACGGCGTACGGTGCGCTGGCCATGCCTCATAAGGCGCCGGACCAGGTGATCGTCTCTCGGACCTTCTTTGGGAAAGGGTACGTGGTACGAGGCGAACGGAGACGCTAGCTCACTTCGATTTTCAAAGTAGAGAATGATAGCCCACTCGAGGTTCTGTGGATAGGTGTGCCTGTACTTTCCGAGGCGATTGAAGTTGCTAGGTGGGCGCGACCTGACTGCCAAGAGTTACGAGGGCCATGAAATGGCAACTAGCGCAATCGACCAACGCATTCCTTCATGTCCATGATTGGGGGCCCATTCGCTATCACTATGTCAATCAACAACTCAGACTCACGTTCATCACCCGCTTTGTGTTTGCCCGAGAAGCAAAGAAGATGTCGATACTCTGCTGCGGTGGGTTGAACGATGTCGGTGCTTACCACTGGGATGGACCGTCTTGGGCTGATAAGGAAGGGCGGTGATCGCACGGCGTGTGAGCAATTCCCGTGTCGGTACGTCGCCCAGCCTCTAAATACGGTTTAAATGATCGCCTCATGACTTTCAGCTTGGGCTAGGAATTCTTGGAGCCCACTGTGGGTCCGGTTCGAATGTTCCCGTCTCATTCGCGTTCAAAGGACTTTGTCGTCTCCGTGCCCTTATCACTCTTAAGCGAGGGCCTTCACCTCTTGCGCCGGTCTCGAAGACCCAAAAAGCCGGGTTCCTGTGGATGTTACTTCGTCCGAGGAGTGTTTCGGGCACCACTTTCATGTTCAGGCTATCCTTCTTCCTTATCCTCTCGGGTCTGACTCTAACCCTGCAAATCTCCGCCTGTTCTACGTCGAAGGAGTTTCCGAGTGCTCTGCTAAAGTCTGGTCGTCGCGGCCAACCGCGATCATGTTGCTTGCATCCCGCGAACCCCTGTGATCAAGGAGATCGACGTCATCAATCGCTTGTCTCGGTACATTTATGACGAGAGCGGCCAAAAATACTGGGCGTAAAATCACGCGCAAATTTCTCGGCAAAAGCATGGGATCAATCCTCCTACCTGGATACCAGTCTGGCAGTCGCTGCTTCTCGGCGTCGACTTGTGAGGCACCATTGGGGTCATTTCCCCAGGCACACCAAGGAACTCGTCCCACCATCTAATACACTTTTCTGATTACACTCGTTTGACGTTCACTATTCCCTCCCTTAGACCGGGGATCAGGTTCCGAGTCGATTGTGACCCAGAGTGCTTGGTAGGGTTCCTTAAACTTCTTCATGCCGTGAAGCATACATGGACCGTGGTTACTTATCCGCCCGGGGTCAGCATACCCTTCGTTTACTTGTGTCCTTTCCGTGACTGATCTAAGTCCTTGATGTAGCTGATCTTCAAATTTCAAAGTGTTTTGGTTGCATGCGCACCGCTGTTTATTCTGATCACTTGGTCATGTGTCGCATTCTCGTCACCGGACCCCTATGCTCCGTTCGACATTCGTTCTGGGAGACGTACGTATATGGGTGAGATAAATATACAGCAGACGATCTCTGGCTGTAGGGCACTGCGACGTTTCTGATATGGGCTTTCGGGGGAAGGGAAGATGATCTCGAGCATCCTGTCTGGGTGTGACTTGTCGGCTGACGGGACTCGACCAACGACAGTGTACCATCTTATCCGCGCTCGCATAAACTCATTCTTTACGGGTTTACATTGATACACCCGTCACGACTATTTACACTTCAAATCAGAATTGGCCAGGTGCTTCCATCCTTATGGGGATGCAGCACCACAGTGATCCTGAAGCTCGGGCATCGTTGATAGGCACACAAATTTCCGGAGGGTCCGTTTGGGTTATGTTCCCCTTACTATATAACATGATCATCTAACCAGCGGAAGTCATCAACTCCAAGTCCCACCCCTCCGAGCTTCACCCACGATGCGCACTGATACCCTTATCTGCATCTTCGCCTCCCTCTTCGTCGCAGTTGGTGCTGCACCTGTCGCTGTGAGTAGTCTGCCACGTTACATTGATAGAGCTTTGCGCTGACCTGAGCTATCCCCTAGGATGTCACATCCCACGTATGCAATCTGGTTTCACATATCGCCATCTTATCTAACGTACCCTTGCTATTCAGGTCAGCCCCGCTCCTCCATGGAAGCGTACCGGCGATGCTATCGATGCGCCTACGTGGAAGCGTGGTGGCGATGCCACTGACGCACCTCCCTGGAAGCGTACTGACGATGCCACCGACGCACCTCCCTGGAAGCGTACCAACGATGCCACCGACGCACCTCCCTGGAAACGTGCTGAGGATGCCACAGACGCACCTGGGTGGAAACGTGCTGACGGTGCCACCGACGCACCTGGGTGGAAGCGTACCAACGATGCCGTCGATGCACCAACGTGGAGGCGTACCAACGATGCCGTCGATGCACCAACGTGGAGGCGTACTGACCCTGCCATCGACGCCCCGACGTGGAAACGTGCTGACGATGCCACCGACGCACCTCCGTGGAAGTAGGCGGGAGCCATCGCGGCGTCGTTCCGGTGAGGTCAGTAAGCGTAGGAAGAGGGTCACCAGTTCCATTTGCAGAGGCAGGATTATTACGAATTCCTTTCCTTTACTCAAAAATGTTCCATTGGCACATGCTCTGTCGTTTACGTTAGTATTTTTTGGTTCTAGCGTTGTTGTATCATACAGGTTCCCTCGAATCGCATTTATAATTAGTGGGCATCATCGTCTGTGCGAATGTCGCCCAATGCCGTGGCAGGAGGATTGCACCACCCCCAATGTGGTCAGCACATCACAGGACGACATGCCTTAGACGTCCTGTTCGGGACTCTCTGTTTACACGGATAATCAGCAATGCCCCGTGGGTGACGCCGAAATGATCTTGGGTCCGATCCCTTTCGTATGTCTCGGCGAGGAGCTCGGAGCAAGCTGGGGAGAGAGGATCCGGAGCGCCCAATGACAAGACTGAATATGATCCTGAGCGGTCTTCCGTCTCGAAAATCGTACGCTATCTTTATCATCTTCATCATGTCAAGCGGGTGGCTACATGACAGGACATCACATCCATCATCTCCATGAATGTCAATGGATTCTTGACATCAGAACATGTGGACGGATTCCGAAAACACTGATACCCCGTAGAAGTTGAGGTGACCGTGGTCCAAGGTTTCAGCTCCTCCGTATACCGTAGTCGCCTATTGAAAGCCTCAAGCACACGAATACCAGTGGTTTCCACTCTCCAAACGGTCGGAGGGTAACTTCATGAAGCAGCAGATCTAGCTCAATGTCGGATGCCGAGAGTCTTGATATGCAAGCCACGTAAATCCGAGAGGCATGTAAATTTTGAACCATTATTTATTTCAAAGCCATAATCTGGAGCGAACGACCGGACGAAAACACATGGTCTGCACACGAGCTGTCGGAAGCCGTGACTAACCGGTGGAAAAGTGGAGATAGAGATGGGTGGTAGAGCTGGTAGATTCGACAGCGCTGAGAAAACGTGCCCGGTAGCTTTTCAAAAGTAAAGGAGGCAAGTCGATAGCAAGAGATCAAACTTGTATACTCGGAAGAATGTCGAGGTGTGGTGGTCCATCACATGTTGGAGGTGTATTGAAGGACTCTCGGCATGCCGAATTTATGTTTAAGGTCGGCAGGAATGTGGCGAGAGGCGGACATGGTTCCGTACGTTGGGGCATAACGATAAGTACAACCACTCTGCCAAGAAGACGGTCAAGATGTCTATCTATGACCACGCGGTCGTCAAAAACTGACCGAACCGTCTAGACGTTCCACGGCCTTAGAGTGGGACTCAAAGCACTTGAAGAGACCGCACTTGAGCGACTCAGAGCTCTCGTTGTGACGGGTGGAAGAAGGCCTATCGCCCAGGAAAGGCGCTCCCTGCAGACCAATAGCCACGGAGACGCGGATAACTGCATGCTTGATTTCATGGACCCTGCAGTCAGTTTTCATGTAATTCTTGACAATCCGTAGCTTAGATTCCGAGGAGGATCGGGCCGCGAATTCTATCAAAAGGTGAAGGGGCTTGGAACGCCCGTGCCGTGATCACATCTTCTGATTTGCACGGTGGTCATTAATTCACTTCTCAGACTCTGGGATGCCCGGTGCCGCGTCTGCGGATGGTATCTGGAAACATACGTCGCTATCGCGGCCCGGTATGAGCACCGATGAACAGGACGAAGAGCATGGGGTGGAGCTGTATCCAGAATAGAGATGCTGTGACGAAATATCATGAGCACAAGGTGAAGAACGGATTGAAAGAATTTACATGCCGTGGGCCAAAACGCCTCTTTTTAGGTGGGCGGATGACAGGAATACCATAGATGGTATCAAACTCTAGATTGTGTTGTGCACGCGACCACCATGTAGACGTCAGTCGATCACACCACTAATTGGGTTATATATCCTGACATGTATATCGGAAGAAACTGGCAAGTGTACTTTGTCCCACCAGTCCTTTTTCGTTACTAGATGTGGTAGCGAGTAAGGAATTATCGAAGCTCACAGGAGATCATGAAAGGCCATACCTGCTACATATTCACATCCCGACCCGGCCACACGAAAAGATATACTCTGGGATCTAGACCGCTACTTGTCCCAGAAATCGGTAGAAATCGGCGACTAGGTATAGGCTTCCCGCGACGATGACCAGTCCGTCCCCTTCCCTTTGGGACGCCCATTCCAGTGCCTTTGCCAGTTGATCAGGAGACCTTTCATCAACGACCCAAACTCCCGCGTGCGGGACGAGTGCGCTCACCACTTCACGGAGATCTGAAGGCGCCACAGACTTCACCCATGGCATTCCCTCTGGTGGGGTAAATCTCAGACATGCAACGTTGACGTTGACTTTCAAGGTAGACCCTGACGGTAATGCGGGTGGAAGGATCGGCGACAGCGTCTGGAGAGGTGTTTTTGGGGGGGAGTGCGAGAGGGACACGATATAGGTGAGGTTGATGGGCGTATCATGTTCGATGAGGGAGAGGAGGTGGCTAATGTATGCTCCCAAGGTGGTCGAAGAGGCAGGGTTGTGAGCACCGTCTGCAAGTACCGCGAGCGGCCGGAGTATTCGATTCGAGGGTTCAGCTGGAATCGCGTGGAACGAAAGCCGTCCTGGCCAATGTACAGACCTAATCCCTCGAACGACGGTCTCAGGTGTTATCCGAGCGCCTAGGTCATGGTGCGCGCACGAGGGATGCGTCAAAAGCAGGGAAATTGCAGTGACAGCGACCCCCAGATTATCGGTTTGGTGATCACCGTAAAGCGGAAGTAGGGCATGCAGGTCTTGAGAGAAGCAGGGCATATAGACCTTTACAGGCTGGGGAGGCGGTCCCATGAAACGAGACCCCAATTTCAAAGTGAAGGCTGACTCCTGAGGGCCATCAGTTGCATAATCCCAGTCGCGCTTCTCCACCCGCAGGGAAGATACAAGATCCCCGTCTATCCTCCCTACCACTTCCTTGACTGCGCCTTCTACCTCAGCGTGCTTCTGAGGGCCGAGGACAAATGGGCGTCCTTTCCTAGCAATCCCAGCCTTCTCCTTCCCGATATCGACCACAGTATTCCCCAACAACGTTTGATGGTCAAGGTCAACCGCTGTCAATGCCGAAACAAGCACTGACTCGTCCGATATGATATTCGTTGCGTCCAAACGACCTCCCATCCCCACCTCGAGCACGACAAAATCCAGCTTCGCCTCCTCGAAGACGAAGAATGCTGTCAACGTGAGTAGCTCAAAACTGCTGAGTCGCGTGCCTTGTTCTTTATCGACGCGTTCGATATGCGCTCTCGCGGTGGCATAAACATCTGGCTCGACTGGCTGGCCATTGAGCACGATGCAATCATAAATAGACACGAGATGCGGGCTATTGTACCGTCCAACGGATAGAGGAGGTGACGAATTTCGCAAGATGGACGTGAGGATTGCAGAGACACTGCCTTTGCCGTTCGTGCCTGCAATATGAAAGGTTGGACGCGTATATGGCGGTAAGTGTTGCACCAGACGCCGAAGTCTGTCTAAACTGAGGTCAATAGACATGATGTGACGGTCGGAACGGAAGAGATCAAATTTGCCTTTGTTTGAGTCTCCAGCCCACAGCTCTGCTGTCGCCTTCCACCTTCATCTAAGTACTATCTACACATTGCCATCCTCTTCCATTCTGGCCTGGTCGTCTTTGGACTTCCTATGTAACGACTTGGAAGTCGGCGATGACACCTCGAGATGCGGAGACACGCCAGGAACCAGAGATCAGGGTTGACGGCTCTACGATTTCTCACATTCCACCTCGTTATCTCCCTCCGTGGACCTTTGCATGTCGTGTTCCGAATCTTCAAAAACCTGGCGAATCTCTTGTTCTTAGCACCTCGGAATATCTCAGAATCCAGCTTTTTCATCCGCCAATAGTACGACATCCTGGTTGGTGGAAGTCACTACGTAAAGCTAGGGTTGGTTTATCGCTCTACAACTAAGATGCTGCCTTGGAATATCCTGGGCTGGACAGGGCGAAAGCGTAGAATAACTCACAAGGTATGTTGACATAAAACCTACCAAACCTTCACGGTTTCAGCGATTTTCAATTTGTCGTCATAATAACGAATGACACAACCAGGTGTTTTTTTAACCCCATTTCATTTTTACGTTGATCTCATCAATCTGGACGATGCCGGCCCCTTTTCCTCCCTTTTCTCTCATCCACCATTACTCCGGCATCCTTGGCATGCCCTCCTTGAAGCGCCCTTCTTTTCCTTGAAGTTGAAGACTCACTGCTAGGACTTGGCGCGTCCTGCTGAGCACCCATGCCATCAGACATCCCCGCCGATGTTGCGTACATTGGAGGGGTATGGTGTGAAGGAGTGCTGTATGGTATGGCGTGGCTACCCCACGAGGAATTCCCCAACTGATTTATCTACAGGGATCCAGTGGGTGGCATTCCTGAAGACCTCTATCCCTTAGAAGCTCACGTTCACCTCAGCGTCATTGTGTTCGGAGTGGTCTGCAGCATCTTCTTGGGCAAATCTTATAGGAGAGGCCGAGAGATCGCGTCTGCGTGAGTCACTCGTATTCGGAGGGGAGTCTGTTCATCGATCTTATAACGATATTATTAGGAGCCTACTAGTCTTGAGCACCTGCATGTTCATCCTGTCGACAGCTCACGTCGCTCTCGCGCTCCACCAACTCTTGCAAGGCTTCGTTTTTCAACGCAATCTTGAAGGGGGACCTGAAGCATTTTTCCACCACAACATCTTTCCCAGTCGCAAGGCTATTTATATCATCAATGTACCCCATTACTGCTGCTCTAAATGTCACAAACGCCTGATTTCAATCTGATTAGACTCTACTTGGCGACTCGCTCCTTGTGCGTGACTCGGACAAAGCAGGCCCTGCTGACGTTCTTATCACTGATGCCCACCTTAGATATGGCGCGTGTATATTATATGGGGACGAAGCTGGAAAATATGTGCCCTGCCTGTGAGTCACTCATGCCTATGGTTCACTGGCTTGTATCAATGATGTGATTAGGCGCTACTCCTTTTGGGCACCACGAGTGCGTCTCTTCGTCCTTGAGCCCTAAACCTTCGCGCTGACTAGCTATAGTATGTGGCATAAAAACCATCGTTACCAACGCAACTTCTTCAGGCCACTCTGTATTCACCTCGGACATCCTGTCTTGGGTCACCTCGACCTTTGTATTAAATATCGCGACACAAGTTACTGCAACATTTCTCCTCGCAAGCAGGATCTACAATGCCTCCAATCTCTCAGGAACGGGCTCCCGGAACGGACCGTACTTTCAATCTCTTATGTGGGTGGTCGTCGAATCCGGGGCGATATACACCTCGGCCGCGCTTGTACAGTTGGTCACCTACCTGCTGACGATGAACGCCGGCGTGATCCTTGAACTGATGCTCGCCCAACTAAGCGTACGCATTTCTCTATCCCTACGTCCAGTCTCTTCATATGCTTATTCGAATTGCTTTTCCCAGGCCATAGCCCCCGCTTTGATAGTGGTCCGCGTCGGACTTGGCTTTGCGTACGAAGGGAACGAACTACCACCCGAGGAGATAGTCCTCACCACCTTCCACGACACTGTGCCGATGTCGATTGAGAGTGAGAAGAGTATCAGCGATACGCTTCGATCAGACGCCCTTGCCGAAAAGGCATCGTCCGAGGGACGTTGTTCGCATTCCACGCGTTTCCGCGGCCAATCCAGTGGCCACCATCATCATCGCTGTCTCGCGGATTCAGGCGTGCTAGCATGAACTCAGTCCTCACCCCTGATACCTTCCTTACATATACCCCATTTGACATATCGGATACCGCACTCCCGTTTGTTACTTGTCATCATAGCCGTCTCTCATGTATTACTTACGCTCATGTATCAGACAACTAGGTATATCGAATCGTCTGGAAGGAAAATTGTCTTTGGGATGAAGTAGCAAGGAAGGTAAATGTCCGGAAGGTCAAAGCTCGTTCACCATTCAATGATCTCCGGGAAGAACTTGTCGATGAGGGCCATATAGTAAGGTTTGAGCGCCTCCGGGTCGACAGGATCATCGCTCTTACTATATAAGTCATAGGGATTGAATGCTCGAACCGCATCAAGCGCTGCCTTATCAGCAGGACATGTCAAGTGTTGATATGCCCCTTCGCGATGCCACCTGTAGAAGAGGAAGGTATTCAGAACCGACACTAGCTGAGGCATTCCATTGACCTACGGGTAAAAGCTGTGGTATCGGATCATGGCCAGGCCTTCAGGAGGCAGTGTGCACTGGTTCTTCAGGACGAGATAAAGATACTAGATTAAGAACGTTAGGCATTCTCAAGCAGGAGAAGTAGATAGAAAAGAACCTCGTCGTGACCCCATGACAACATTATGTTCTCTAAGCCACAGTTAGGCTGGTATATCCCATATGCCGTTGAATACAGAGCGTCTTTGGAATCTGGGTTTCCAGCAAAGGTGTCGGGGTAGATGATCTTGTCGGAAAATTTGCATCCCACGACTATTTAAGCATAAGTCGTGCGTTGACGACGAGAGGAACATGCTTCTGGCTTACCAAACGTGTCCTGATAAGCATCGAGATTTAGCTTGCATAGTAAGACAGCTGTAAAAGCTTAGACTTACCCCAACAACGTCCCATTGACCTCTAAGAAACAAAAGTGTACATAAGTATGAGCCTCGGATAGGATAGGGGGCAAGAACATACTGCGAGCCAAAAATGTACAACAACTTCCCGAGGTCATGGACCAACCCGACGACTTGCATCCATTCAGGCTTTCCGTCCCTGCGCATGGCTTCGGCAGTCTGGAGGAGGTGTTCAATCTGGGAGACATCGGTCTACATTCCATGACAGGGGTCAGCTCTGATAGGTCGAGTCGAGTCCGGGGTTGTGGAGATCACTGACGTCAGGATCGGAATCGTCCACCAGGGTGTTCAATTTCTCCATGGCCTCCCATATGCCTGAAAGAGCGCGTCTTCAGTATAACGAAGGTCTGCGTCGCAACATGATACGTACCCATCCGAGCACGCACTGACTTCCTGAATTTGACTCGGGCGTCAATGTTGAATTGCATGGTCTGTTTCTCTATTTTTGAATCCACCAGTGAGCAAGAATATAGGAGAAGCGATCGGAAAGGGGTTACCATGTTGCTCCTTGTAAAAATCCTTCACTCTGTCGCAGGCCTCCTCGTATTGACGAAATTTGGTTTTATCCTTTTCGGAGTCAAATGCAGGCTGCTCGCTGTAGAGCTTCCCCTTCAAAACATTGACTGCGGTGCGTTAGCACCGTGTTTATGCTTGGATTTCAAGAATACCTTTGTCAATATCATCCGACACGGCTTCGAGCTTGGGCGAGTCAGGTATACGCATAGTTACAGAGAAGGAGGGACGCGAGATCCGTCGCCTTGAGAAGAGCAGCTTTAAGAGAAGCAGAAGCGGTTGAAAATGTTGAGGTGAAATTTGATTGCATGGTTATTGGAGCTGATGGGGTCAAGAGCAGGAGCATATGATGCAAATTCAATTCAATTATACGGTCAGGCCGGCCCGATCGTGTTCGCACACAAGAGATAAGATTAGATCGCCTCTCCGGAAATTTCGTTTCTGGAGTACTATTCCTTGACGTGTCGTCGAATTAGATAGATACTAAGATAGAGAGTACGGAAAATGTATATCCTAAGGATACTCGCAGCGTATCAAGATCTATAGAGGTCGACGATTATAAATATGTAAGGGCAAGTTGAATACGAAATGAAAGCATACACAGCAAACACCGTCACAGAAACTAACCAGCCAAGAGTCGATGGTATGACAGAGACGACGCACTACTCGTATTTGCTTTGTCATCGTGCCTACCTAGTACCAGAACCGCAGAAGAGCTCCGGTAATATTGGATGGCATGCTCAGGCAGAGGCCGTGCTTGATTGCTTCTAGTAAATGTAACAGGCGCCGAACTTGAAGGTGCTACGACAGGCTACGACCAAGCTACGACCTCGGAACAGTCCGCGTTCACTTCTGGGACTAGGACAATCGCTTGGTCCGGTCCGATGGTACGAAGCGGTACATAGTTGAAACGTTGATGCTTGGCGAGCAGTCCATGTTAGCTTCTGCCGCCACAGTCGCTTAGTCCGGTCCGATACGAAGCGGTAGTTGATGCTTGAAGAAGTAAAAGTTGCAATAGCCATCGGGTCACCAGGCCTATCAGTTCCATGGCAGTCCATACTAGCTCCCAATAGAACGAATACGACATTGGCTTGGTTATCCCGTGAGCCGGGTATTAATCTGCTTCTCTGGGGCGAGGTAGATGTTGGGTTAGATATCAGGCGGAAGCCCTGCCAACAATACGAGCCAGAAACTGAAGGAATAGCTGCGGCCTTCGCGCCTGCCGCCGGAGACCTTGGAGAACCGCTGTTGTGATGCCTTAGATGAGATTAGAACGGATAAATTGAAAGCGCACAGATTACCGTCTCGCCCATTCCCGGAAACACCAGCTCTCGAACAACACCTTGATGGCCAGCACAGGGACAATCGAATGAGATAATGACTGGTTTAACGGCTCTTTTCCCTTCAGCAAAGCGGGAATCAGAATGCCAGAGAAGGGGATTTGGACGTGGACTTGCGGCCTTTTCCACCTGTAGATCCGCTAATCCCTCAACGACCTCAACATCTGGGGACAGGCGCGCTTCGAGAAGAATGGAACGTACATCTTCTGCGGGTGCTTCAAGGGATATGCGAAACGCGGGTGGTGGCGGTGGGGAGAAGGTCGATGTTTTGCTTACCATGCCCTTCGGCGCCCCCATAATCACGGAAGCATAAAAGAAGGCGATGCCTAAAGAATGGTGAGGAGTATAAGCTTGTGTCGAACATTCCAGGGCCTGTAGCGACGCCCACTGAAGCGAAATATGATGAGACCACCGAGAGTCGGAAGACAATGTAAATCGAGATAAGAAAGGCCGCTAAGCAATGCCACGGACTAATAGAACAATATGGCTTATCCTACGCTGAACAAGGAAAGGTCAGCGTTAGCGCCGAGAGGTCCAAATGGACTCCTTTCGGACGAAGAAGCCCAACCTGGCCAAACAAGTTCAAGGATCCTTTGTCGACTGTGTATATTTGTATGAGGCGCGAGGCGAGAGGAGAGATAAACAATAGCTCGAATGTGGCTACACATCGCCACGCTAGGACCTGCAGACGCTCACATTTGGAATTCCGTTCCAGGCCTTGCTAGATGATATCAGAGAACAGATTTGTTCACTCCAGGAAGACCGAATCGCAAACCAAACTGGTCATCGTAACCAGGTTGGCCAGCACTGCATACCCGGCGCTCGGCGCCCGGGAACAACGCCCGCAAGTGCACGCTTACTACACAAGGTAATGCGTGACGCTGATGCCAGAGTACTCGTGGATCACCGAATACGTGAAAGTCTAGGTCCTTGAGTCGCTCTATCCAATTTGTAAATCGGTAACCTCGAAAACTTGTGGAACGGGGAACACGGCGCTTCAGCTCTCGACCGACGGATGACCGCGATGTATAGAACAGTCACCTTGACAAAACAAAAGGTATATGATATTGGGCAATACAGTAGTTAGAGCGCCTTCATTATTTCGTGTACAAGCACCAGTATGTCATCGAGGGTACGAAACGATGGGTATATCATTAAGAAGCCAAAGGCTAGTTCGTGTTGGAGCATCTAAATGTATATGGTAAACCGCGGGAGCGACATGATGAAGGTAAGAATACATACCTGGTTATCGTCGTCACCTCGAAATAAAGCATAACGTACATGAGAGTATAAGGAAGGGTGTAAGAATATTGATTGATGGATTAGAACAAGGACGAGAAAGACCACAGGACCCAGAGCAGGCCCAAAAGGCCCATGCTCGGCACAGAGAGACCAGGTACGCCGCCGATGAGAGGAGCTGCGTCTCCAATTGTTTGGTTAAGACAGGTCAGGAGAGCCGTGTCAATATTGTTGGGCAGGGGAGTGTCGGCGGTTCCGTCAGGTCCGAGGGCGCCGGTGTTATTGTAGCCATCGAGAGTCAGTGCAATCGAACTTGCTCGGTAATATTGGATGGTCTGTTCCGGTTGGGGAATGGCAGAGAACGAGTCCTGGTAGGTCGATGGGGCTGAGGAGCTGGAGTCATTGTTCAAATTAAAAGAGCAGGCGTCCTTGATATCACTAATCAATGCAATAATGGTTGTGTTGTCCGAGAGCACGCGATACGTCGTGTTGCCTGTGCTTGAAACGAAAGTTGCAGCAGCCATAGGGCCTCCTGGTCGACTGCTATTGTTAGGTCGACCATACTGAAGAAATGAGGAACATTAGTATTTCGACGGAGCGGAGTATTTCTGTCTCACCTCTGAATTGTGCAAGTACGCAGCGGCACCAATGCCACCCACTCCTCCCCAAGCAAGAGGCCAGAATACGAAGGGGAATCCGCGTCCAGCAACGCCCCGGCCGGCAACTCCTGGGTACCCGCTACCGTACTGCCTAGAATAACGGGGGTGAGTTCGTAGTTCCACCTCAGAAGGATACCAAACATACTGGTTTCCATAAACCTGACCTCTCGTAGCGCCGCCGGAGTCACGACCTGCAAATGGCTGACCAGCCGGAATGGGCGCAGACTTTCCGCCCCCCGGTCCAAACGATGTCGCGCTCTTGGAGGAACCACCTGAACTGATAGGAGTAGATCGGCCAGCACCGCTTGAGCCTGTACCACCAGTTGAGCCACCTGACTTCCCACCTCCTCCACCTCCTTTCCCACCTCCTCCACCGCCCTTTCTTCGATATAGTTTCCTTGCCTGTTTGTCGGACCGTACTGAAAAGAAGGGAACGAACATTTCCGAGTCTTATACCTGGCAAACGGGTTGGGAATTTCGAAAAGTGTATTACGGCAGGACATACCCTATGAATGGACTGGGTCGAAGGAAGGGAATGCTTGGTATTGTCAACCATCCGATTTTACAGCGACTACTTATATCAAGCTTGGCAGTGATTCAATCGATGGAGTTAAAATCGCACAGCCCCGCATTTCCCACGGTTCGATTAGACATTCTTCTTGTTTCCCTGACCTATTATCCCAAATCGTCGCCGAAAGGAGCACACAGCTTCATGGAAGGATGAGAAATTTTTGCTTTTTATACGCCTTAGTATCCAATCTCGGTACTGGATATCTTCTACTCCGATGCCTCAGCGTTTACGAGTGACGTCGATGGAGTCAACTTTGAAGGAGCTCGTGGCGCCCAGTGAGGAGGTAAATACCAACGCGATCTCAATGGAGGGGGAGGAGGAGCTTATTATACTGAGACAGCCCCAAACAGCCGATCTACCGTGGGTCTCCTTGTGTGACTAGGTATCTACGGCGAAACCAACACTTCGAAACCCACGGGGCACATAGTCACCGCCATTAAAACTACTCCTTTTCTTAAAGAGCCTAATTTGGGACCCGTTCACCGTCGCAGACATAGGAGATTGAAATCGTGGTTCCAACTACGATCACTATTGCTTAGGCTTCAGCTGGGACACAGCCTCCCTGTTGTAGACGCATGCCCAGGTACGTGCTGAGCGCTCCTCCAAGTTGCCACATGATTCAGTCATCCGGTCTCTGACGCACTCGTAAGCATGAGCTTACAAGTAGCACATATCGTTTAGCCTCGTTCTGGGTGTGTACTTCCGAGATGATTTTGTCGTGAGCCAGCCTGTAGAATTCAAGTCTTCACGCAAGTACTTATTCTTGTTTCTTTTGATCAGGGCCGCCCGTCGACTAGACAAGAACCCCGCATCCATTCTTTGACAGGCACTGCAATCCAGAAGCGTCGGAAGGCGAGTAGAAGACGGCATCTTAAAACCTTGACAGTACAATGCGACCTCCCATTACACTGATATTCTTATCGTAGATCCCGAAGCGGTAGCGGAGAAATTTAGTGGCACTCTGCATCTAGACACTCGTTGTCTATACGAATGAGGTACATATCCTTAAATGTCGACGACACATTGGCCCTGAGGGTTACTCTTCATACATTCTCATGGGCTTTCTAATCCGGCAGAGATAATTGCGCTGCCACGTGGACGTATCGGAACCTTGCACCGCCCTGAAAGCCTTCACCCGTCGATTCGAAAGATGCATTGTTAATCCGCCTGGAAACACCAGCCGAATTTCCCGATAGGCAAGATGCTCAGGTGGCGGAACTAACAACGGAATCAATTCACAGCACTCCATCAAACATCCGACCTTAGCTCAGCTGGAAGAGCGCAAGACTGTAACGGATATACCAACTTTCATCTTGATGTCGCCTGTTCGAGCCAGGCAGGTCGGACTCTGCAAATGAGTGTCGATTTTTGTCATTTTGTCATCTATGTTCTTCTTACCCCATGTGCGCTCCACTATTCAAGCTTCGAGTATCAAGTTCAATGTGAAGGTGTAGGTCCGAGAAAACTTTGACCGTTGACGTGAGGAATGAGCGGCTTATGATTATCGTAGGATGAGGCAGGAGATCTGAAAGTGGTTGATGAGAGAAGCCCGTGCACGGCCCACGAGAAAAGGCGTTCGAAACAAAGCAAAATATCAGAAGGCAGGCTTCCCGCCACCAAAATTCTGTATCGGGCTTGTTGATAAGCTACTACTAGCGCGTCTATCACCCTCAGCTCACTCAACAAGCAATTATCGTTTCATTTTGCCCTGCCACTGCCCTCCCACCCGTGCCTTCTTCGTGATGCTTCCCGCATTTGGGACAGTTCGGATTCCCGTTCGCCGAAATAGGGTCCAAAATAACCTATTCTTTGTGCTCAGAACATTCTCATTTCATCCTTCCAAGCCGCTGATCTTTAAGCCCTCAAGAATTCAGACTTCAGGTACTTCAGAGATTCGGTACTTACCGGCTTCACATAACTGGTTTCGGTCTCCTCCACCGTCACAATTATCTGTCAGGGTGTTATCACCGGTTGTCATCAGCTTGTGTGTTCGCAAAGCGTCGAAAGGCAAACTGCCATAGGAACTATAGAAAAAATGGAAATTTCGATAAAACATATTACATGATCACATCAGGATTTCCGCCCTCTCAATGCATCTCGGATTGAATAACGGCTGCGTAGCTTATCCGGGGATGGTATCCACTACGGACCACATTCGTCGGACTTCTGCTGGACCCATTTTCCAAAGCGACGATTTTCCGACTTCCAGCCAAGCACATTCGCTCGGCACCAGACTTCTAATCGAACATATATTTGGGTATATGGATCTAGAGGTATTACACAGATATGTAGGTATGGGGCTTGGTGTCTACGGGCGAATAAATGATGCGGTAAGATATGAGATATCACCAGAATTATCAAGTCTAGAATATAAATATACTGATCATAGGTGTTGAACGTGCCAGTCCTCGGGTACTTGAAGGTGTCAGTGCGGGAGGGGTTGATATCGAGGCCGTAAAGTCCGGTTATAGCGAATTCACAGACCAAATCATCCAGGCTACGAAAAGCAACAGGAAGGGGGATGGATTGTAGAAGGATGTCGCGGCGCCCACTAAGGGAACGGTAGTGCCGATAGTCTGGTTGATACAAGCCAGAAGCTTCATGTCGATATTTGGGGGAAGAGGAACAGGAATGGTAGTCTCGTCCGTCCCAAGTGCGGCGGTGTTATTGTAACCATCCAACATGAGCACGACACTGCTTGCACGATAATACTGAATTGCCTCCTCCGGCCTAGGATAGGGGGACTGTGACGAGTTATACGGTAGCAGAGAAGACACAGTGAAGCTGCTAGTGCTGCGACAAGTGTCATTGATGGCAGTTTGGAGCCAAGTGACTGTAGTGTTGTCCGAGACGATATGGAACGTGGAGTTGGACCCCGAAAACGCGACTTGGCGAAGAGGTCCTCCTGGACGAGTGGAATTGTCTGCTTTGCCATACTAGGAAATTGGACAGTCAAGATAACGCTTGAACGAAGAAGGAAAGTCGTTTACCTCTTCTTCGCGATACAAGTAATAACCTCCACCCCCCACTGGAGCAGCGAAGACAATTGGATAGAAAACGAAGGGAAAACCTCTACCCTGGACTCCGCGACCACCTACGCCAGGGTAACCACTCCCATAAGCTCTACAAGCGTGACACGGTAAGTTCATGGTCTTCACGAGGGCAACCCAGTTCCGCAACTCACGATGTACCGTATACCTGACCTCGTGTGCCTCCGCCGACCTCACGGCCGGCAAACGGTTGGTTTGCGGGTATGACAGATTTAGGGCCGCCACCGTTGCTGGAGGGGCTTGCTTTGAAGGGCTTGCCTGCCGAGTTTATAGGAAAGGATGATCCGCTTTTCCCTCCTGGCGAGCTCTTCGTGCCAGAGTTGTTAGTCCCACCCCGAGTCCCACCTCCGCTTGAGCCGCCTCGTCCACCACCATGACCACCGCCACCACCGCCACCACCACCCTTTCGGCGAAGTAAGCTCTTGGTGCTCTTCTGCGCGGATCGAGCGAAGAAAGGAATCAACATGTGTTGGACTGGTGTAATGCTTGGGAATACGCCATGTTGCGGACCTTTAAGCATTTCAAAATCTAGGGAGCATTGCATTGGGTGTGGTGCCAAATGTGACGGACACTGGTTTCGACTCGGATAATGGCTTCAGCCTACTTCGAGAATCCGCTGGATGCGATAGTCATCAACATGACTCGGCACAGCATACACCTTCAGTTCGTCTAAAAGAACATTGATCGAAACGTTGGTTTGTAGGAAAGTCCCCTATATCGGACACGTAAATGGCAAGGGAATGACCGGGCCTTCAGGGTTAGAATTGAACCTAGATGCTTGTAGAGATGAGTCTTCCAGTGGCAAGGCTGTGGTGAAGAGCGACGCAAGACAGTGGTGTCATACACATAGCAGTGGAGAGGAGCTCAGAACAGAGGCTCAGAACGAGGTTCCATGTCACGTTGGCGCCGGCGCTTTGGGTACAGCAACGTCAAGGTTGTCGGAGAGGGTTGGCGGGAGGTTGCACAGCCCCCATCATATTTTTGGGTTTCGTGGCTGTGGCGGACCACGACCGACTTCTCTATTTCAAATTTGAGTTCATGCCGAAGTTAAATAAAGTCACGGTGTAGTGTCTGGCCTAGGCGCGAGGACGTGTTGGGGGCGTGCAACCAGCGAGCAATCCAAGAGCAATTACATAAATGCATATCCCCGTTATTCTGGCAGCCTCATGTCAAACTGGTACGCGTATAACTTTTCTCTTCCTGGTGGGAATACATGGCACGACGCAGGCCAGTTCTGCCCTACGAGACGGTTCCATGTCCACCACACCCATGTTCAGGCGAGCTCCTCGTAAAAGCATGGCTTACCGTTTCAGTTCAAAGCGACCAACGGGGACGGCAGCTTCTCGAGGGTGCCATTCTATGAGAATTTCGAGACAGCGCGACACTTGATCCGAAATATGGGAGATTTCGATTCGAACGACGAGGTCTTCGTGCTGATTGCGCACGACGCAAGCTTGGTTCATATGATCGAGAAGTGCCCGGCCACGCTTGACTCATAGAAGGAGAAAGGGTTGAGAGATACCAGGCTATGGCTCAACAGGAGGACCGGCGAGAGACGGTCATGGTAGATCTATCGCATAACGGTTATGGGTGACAAAGACTTCATGCATATAATAAACCGGCCCGCCAGACATCAAATCTGTGGAGTCAACAAGGAGCGTGAAAGGGGCAGGCACTGTAACTGACATACGAGCACGAGTTCTCACATCGATGGTTCATCATACTGCAGCGCTCCTGCGTGGCCGGAGTCTTTGGGGATCGGGACCGGGTCAACGCCATTGAAAATTCAGTGACCGAATTTAGCGCAGTAGGTTTGGAGATACAATACTTCCAATGCACTAGCCACATATCAGCGCTCTGCTTGAACAAGTGGTTGGCGTGTTCAATCGTTTCGACTCGCATCCTTCATCTAACAAACGGATATGAAACAAGCAGACGACCGTGCCAGGGGTGACTCACTGTCATCGGTGGACTTCCAGTTGCCTATACGTTCGAGGTTTCAAAATGGAATGGTACGAGATGAGCGTACTTACCTCAGATGTATTATGATTACTTGGCTGATTTGACGATCCTCAGAAGATATTTATCATGCCGATCCAGAAATATATACCTCAGCCTTCGACCGCGGGCAGGTGGTGTCTGATTCGACAGCGGCAACGCTTGTGCAATTGTTATGGGAGGGGAGCAGCAACATAAGCCTGATAAGAGTACAGAAGGCTTTGAGGAGCATCCAGGCTGTATCCAAGGTGAAGATGCGAGACCGTTGCGTGGCCATAATCCTCGTAGGACCCCTTTCCACAGCAGGCGAAAGCGTGGTGACAACCCGAATTAGACCACCTTCCGCGATCTACGCAAGAGGTGTTGAAGGAAATGAATAGAGCGGTGATGCACGGGGAATGGATACACATACTACCTCGCTCATGGCAGGATTCGTCAACCCCCTCTTGTTTCAGCAATCGAGATTAAACCTAGGGCCAAGTATTCAACAGGGCGGAGGCAGAGACAATTCGCAGTGCACTTCACCAGGGAGTAGATCTTCTAGCATGCCTTCCTATAACAGTCTAGGTATACCAGCTTCGACCTCAACGGTCGATGTGATGGTATTCTGACGTCACATCGACGGGCGCGGTAGGCCCCGCGGCCACACTTATGCTACCTGTGCTCCCCGGGAATGAGACGTGGACCTGTCCGATGTACGCGTTCCTCCTCGAGCACAGTGCTACAGGGAGGCAGGTCTTGATCGATCTTGGATCGCGTAAAGACCTCGAGAACTCTGCACTAGCGATATCGGTCAATTCCAGGAGAAACTCTTCTCGGTAACCATTGAGAAAGATATCACTGAGCAGCTCGTTGAAGGGGGTATACCACTGGAGAGCATTGATACTGTCGTTCGAAGGTGAGAACTCCACTGCTCGCCTGCTTATACTCTAAATGCTTACCTGCTTTCAACGGGTAGTCACACTCGTTTCGATCATGTTGGCGACAAGTCCAAGTTTCCATCCACTACAGAGTTCGTGGTAGGACAGGATACGGTTAGAAAGGTCTACCCATCTGATCCAACAAGCACACTGCTCGAAAGTGATTTCAGGTCAGTCAAAAATCATATGTTCCGTTCGGTCTTTGGCTCACATAGATCATCCGCGGGCGTAAAGTCACCTAAGTAATGTTCGACGGATCCGACCTGGCGCTCGGAGGATTCCGCGGCAGGAATTTCTTCGGCAACAGTAGCTTGTATCTTCTGAACTGCCCGGGGTGTGTTGCTGTCCTGAGCACGTCAGCCCATCGCTGATCAATGCTTGCCCTTATTTACCCTCTTAGCATATCTCCGGGCACATAGCAGCGCTCGCGCGAGTCACACCTACGAATGTTCTCTTCCTTGGCGGCGATACATGTCATCACGCTGGCCAGTTCCGTCCCACAGAGCAGCTCCACCTACATCATTCATGCCCGGGCGAGCTCCTTGCAGAGACGCGACACACGGTTTCAGCGGAATACTTCACCCCGACACACGGAGATGGGAGTTTCGACTTGTAAAACCGCCAAGAGCCGCTGCTGCAAGTCCCTGAAGTTAGCTTCTACGAGGATCCCCGGATGGCGCGTAGATCGATCCAAAAGATGGGAGCATTCGACGCGAACGACGATATGTTGCTCATGATTGCGCACGACGCAACTTTGATCTCCCACGTCGAGAAGAACCCGGCCAAGCTCGGTTCGTGGAAGGCGAAAGAATTGAAAAGAGGGCTGTGTGGGGCTTTACTGACGAGGGAAATCCTGCATTTAGACTTGGCATCAAATAGGCTGCTTCAGGCTCGTTATGAGTGAAAATTGCGGGAGAAACGTTGTAGCCAATCCAACTGGACTGGAAACATGTTCGAAACCAAAACGGGATTGAGGACGAATGTCTGCCCTTAAATTGTTCACCACGAAGTAGCAGTGATATGTATACGAGCATATGAGCCTAAAATGTACGCGCTTTAGATTTCCATGACCGATGTGGAATGTGGGAAGGTGGAAGTAGCTTCAAACGTACGATGTGTTACAACATGCATTGCTTGATCTTTTTTTTCGGTTTCAATCTTATCTTAGTACCATAATCCATTGGCGTGGCCATAATCTCAGGGTGTCTGCTGTATATCCAGGCTGCGCGTAATCCCGAAGGCAAATTCGAAGCAGTTGGCCTATCGTCTGTCCGGAAGGTGGTGGGAGGGAGCAGGGTATGGGGATGAGTCGGCCCGTCGGGAGGCGGCGGTTGATGCTACGGTCACGTGGGTGTCCGCCACACTTTCCGTCGCCAGGCGACGACTCCTTCAACTTCCTTGTAACTTTGCCAGCAACTCAACGACTCTTCGCTCTTCGCTCACTCTCTTCGCGTCAGTGTATTTCACTAATTTCTGAAGTCTGAAGTCCAAGGGTACAGGAACTTTGCTGCCGAACCAGAGAACCAAGCGTGCGTGGGCGTCGGCGCGGAGCAAAGGGCCCTGCGGAGAGGACGGCCACGAGGCAAAGGAGCGCTTTATTTCTACAGTGTACTGGTGTGTGATTTTTGAGACTGCTTCGATGTCCTGCCCCTAACTTGCTGCTTAGTACAATTTGTAGATTATCTGTTTCGTGACCACAACATTTAAACGTTTGCAATACTGGTCATGACTTCGCGCCGAAAGCTTTAAGGAGATCCCGAGAACGTCAGCTCGCTCATTAGCAACAGGGCGACATACTTGGTGAATGTGCTGAGACTTTGTGTGTCGCGTGGCTACCCGGGACAGCATAGGAAACGCGTTGCTGCCACGCGGCGGACAAGAGGCCCACCTCGTCCGAAAGGATATCGAAAGGGCTCAACCATTGGCTAAAGGTGGCTCTCGCCGCATTGATTCTTCTCTGCTCACCATTGTAGCTTTCAAGATACTACAGTATTTGACCGGCCAGTTGTACACCCAAATTTTGATTGGCCACTCGTTGGACCAATGGGTCAGGGATTCTCGAAATTCTTTCTCAGGCATAAATATAAGTATCTCAATGACATGTATGCAAATTCTTATGAGCCTACGTTAAGATGTGCTTGCTCCAGCTATCGGTGAAGACGAAAGGCGCCATTCGGCAAAATGCGGCCCACTTGTACACCGGTCACGTGGTGCGTGATAGAACATCAACAAAGATAACAACGCGACAATCAAGCCTCGTCCTCGTCGCCGGAATCATCTGTCCAGTCGCTATCCTGCCCGTCCTCATCACTGTCATTGGCCTTCTTCATTTTCGGCTTCGGCGTGGCTTTCTCGAAGAACTCCGGAGCCGTTTTCTTGGGTTTCGGGTTCTCCTTTTCCCATTCCTTGACCTTGAGCCGGGCTGCCTTAGCTTCCTGCTTCCGTGTGTTCCAGTCCTCAACAGCAGCCTGCCACCTCACCACACCCTCTTCATTTCGTTTCCCTCTCTCTCCCTCCCTTCTGGTCCACTCTGCCACCTGAGCTGTGTATTCAAGCTTCTTTTGTTTGCGTGAGTCTTTTTCGACTGCTTCAGCCTCCTTCGCGGCTTCATGGTCAGCCACAAGCTTGAAAAATGCGGATCCTGTGAGAAGACGAGGTGCGCCGTCGCCCGCTATCCTCCCCCCCTTCTTTCCTTTCTTGGCTGCTTTGTCCTCCTTTGCCATAAGCTGACGACGTACCCTTCCACAGTAAACTCGCTGCAGGACCATTTGCGACTGCAATTGCATGATGTAACCTTTCAGGAAATTGATCTCGGCATCCTTCACCACCAGGGCTTCCTGGAACCGTTTTTCAAGCCCTGTCTTGACGCCAACAGTAAGCAAATTCGAGTTCTTCTCCGAGCGAGTCCGTGATTTGATGGGCGAAATTTCGGCGGTAGGCATTTCGGGAAGGATGGATGATGATTTGATTGGTGACTGTGATGTGAGGAAGGCTGCACCAGACGACGCGAGCTGGGGAAGGGCAATGCGGACAGGCTGGGTAAGTTGCAGTGGTTCTCGTTGCGAAGAGTTTTCATTTGATGGATTGATGGCGGGTTGAGTAGCATCAACGAGCAAATCAGTGACGATCCGGACAGGCGTGGGTGGGACCAGAGGTGTATAGACCTTGTACGATGTATCTCGGCTCGGGGCCATCATATCCGCGGTAATCATACTGCGCTCGAACGGCACAATACCAGTCTTTCGAAATGCGGTTTTGATGATCTCGGGCTGAAGGACTTTAAGGTGAGCCTCTCCATATACTTTGAGGAAGTTTTCTTTTGTAATGGCCTGACCCATTTCTCGTAGTTGCCGATCACGAATTTTCCCATACTCCTTCTTGAGTGGCCCGAAGACGACTACATCTAGACCTTGATATACGTGTGTCGCATGCGCCGGATAGCATGGAACATGTATCTTGTTCTCGCGGCAGTGCTGTAGGAATCCATGGGTGATATGTGAGCCGTGGCCATCGACGTAGAGGGCTCGATACCGCCCATTAGCTAGTGCCCGTGTCTGCTTGTCAAAAGCTTTGATATACTCAATCCCAATGGTATTGTCTGTCCACCCCTTGACGGAGTAACCTAACCTGATACAAAAACGAATTAGATAAGTATGGCTGTGACTTTGAGAATTTAGATTATGAGTACTTACATTGCATTCGCAGGATTATCTTGTTTCCACTTCACCAGGTATCCTTTCCCTGCATAGAGAACAGCTGGTACGAGGGCTGTTCCATTTGCGCCAATTGTGACCAGGACCGTAATATTCTCTCGTGAACCCCCCTGCTGCTGATACTGCACCTTCTTCCCTGGAGCTCCAATGATGCGACTCCAGCCTTCCTCACCATTCAGATTGAATCCACTCTCATCCATGGCCCACGTACACTCGGGATCTATCGGCTTTCCATCATCGCCTCGCAACTGAACATCTTCAACAATCTTGTACCATTGCTCGTTCATTACGGGATTCACCGCCTGACCTCGTACATTATCCAGAGGTCGCGCTGTATAGACGTGGAGCCGGTCGCTATGTTTTTCGATGAAACGACCTGTCCACTGCTGCCCGACACCTTCCTGTGGAAAATCGGAGCCGAGTCGTGCCCGACAGATTTCATCGACATGCTCCTTGAGTCTCTGACGATCTAGGCCGTGTCCCCATGCGCCCACCTCCACCGCAAATTTTATGACCTCTTCAGCTTCCTCCTTTGAGAGCCAGGATCTCGAAGCATTCGACTCTCTAATACTCCTTCCTCCACTCGCCAAGCTCCTCAAGGTGTTGTGGTTCAAAGATATCCTGACCCCTGTTTCTCGGAGATGGTCCTTCTCTATAGTAGCACAGACCTTTCGTAGTCCGAGTTTCTTCTCTGTTTCCGGCTTCATCTGTTCCTCCTGGTACATAGCCACCGCGCGAGCCATGCATTTCGCGCGAATTTCTGCCTGAATTTGAGCTTTCTTTGTCTCGGATAGCGCTTTTCGAGCCATTCCGGGTGTCTGAGGTGGTAGAAACGATTTGAATATGTATTCCTCGCCGCGCGACACTCTAACATGGTGCAGATCCGTCCGAGTATGTTACTTTACGTCTCTGCAACTGAATTGAAGCCTCTGTGACGCTGTGAGGGATGTGTGACATGGTGGACGGTGTCACACCCTGCGTCTCCCCTCCTCGAAACGAAATCTGGCTCTCTCTCCTGAATGCGGGTAGAATTGATTGATTTCTTTCGAGCAGTCCATGCACAATGTTCGCCACACCTCGCATAGCGGTTTTGGGGATGTGTCGATGACGACACCTTCTGATATTCCCCGATTACTTATTTGCTCACAACGTTGTTCTCAGGGTTTTTTCCCACCACCACGGGGAGCACTGTGAATTCTGCAAAAACGAGACACTGTATAGATGAGGGACCTACTAACAGTAGCCCGAGATAACTAACAGGGAGAATGTTCGCGAAATGAATGCGAAAATCGGCACTGTACAAGTGACCGATAGTGTACAAGTGGCCGGTCAAATACTGTACTTTCATCTGAAATAGGGGGAAGCGACCTCTTCCGTTGCTGACACCCTCTTGGCCGTCACAATTCACGTCCTATAGCCGTCTGATCGCAGGTTCCTTTGACGCCTTGCAGACGCATGTTGATGCAAGTTTGTGTCCATGCCACTATAAGGGTAGGTGCGTTGGACAATTGCTCTCACGTCGTCTCTTACTTTCCTCTTCCCCAGGTTCACGCAAATATCTGCATATACTTTTTTCTCTCTAGCGGTTATGGAATCAGAACATCTTGTTCATCGTTTTCAAGCTTTACATATGCGCTATAAAGGAAAAAGTATCTAGTCTCGTCCTGGACGCCGCCACCTGCGCCCTTCCTAGCCACTAGGCAAGTGAATTGATTGTTCGCTTCTAAGTTCTTAGCCATTGAACTAATTCTTTCCCTAGTCTTGGAATTGGCTTTTTGCCTTCGTTGCTCCCTGTTCAAGTCCACTCGAACTCAAATCACAGCCCCGGGTCGGTTTCTTCTTTTGAATCGTCTCACTACGCCATGCTCATGGTTTCCAGTCAAAGGGATACCCTGTTCTATCCTACCTATTGGTGTATGAATCAAGACTACTAAAGACTCTTCCCCAACATCGGACCGGAACTTTCACGGCGAAAGGGATCCAACGGGACGTCATCGCTGAAGTTGCCTCTGCCTGCTCACCGGTTGGTTATCATTCAATTTCCCGCGGCCGACACGCTCACATTGTCCCACCCTAACCTGGTCTGGAGTCATCATCCAATTTTACCACGTGCCCACGCACATTCCGCACGTCTTCGACCCGGCCACGTCTTCTGCTTCCCTACCATATGGTTCGGCCATGCACCCCCGCCACTCCTCATGACCCTGCCTCATCTTCCACGAGCCCTGCGCCACCAGCGATGGGCAAGGCCCGATATCAGCCAGCCGTACCCACTGCCCAGTTCATTTAACGCGAGATAATTCATGTCCGCCGACTGATGAACATTCATGTTAATCATAACCTCGTGTTCAAACTTTGTGTCCACGCCATGCACGACGCGGTGGTCACGCGGACCCCATTCGTGCCGTCTTTCCCATGATGCCGAGTTGGCGAACCCTGTTTCTGTTCCCCTTTAGGGCGACCCTCCCACCGACTCCAGTCCGGGCGATGAATATCTGGCCCAACTCAATCCTTATCACCACGCCGCATTAGGCCCGGTTCCTAATCGAACTTCCCTGGTTTCCATCAGTTGAAATTCATGGATTATTTCCCCGCTTGCGAATTTCTTATTGTCTTTGGACGATATGGCGAGCTTCGCAGAACGCGGTGGTTTTGTGGTGTCAGAAATGTGGATTTCGCGGAGATAGACGATGGGGAGAGTGGAGAGTGACACAACAATAAGGCGGACAAGCCGCTGGTGGACGTAATAAGTGTTACCGGGACTGGGGTATAACGCGAGAAGGGGGGGTGGTATGGATATGTGAGAGTTCGTGAAGTAAATGTGGGTAGGGGTCGTAATCAACGTGTCGCACATGAAGATGGTGAAATGGGAGGATGGCCATCGAGGCGCATCCTATGGAGGAAGGCCGTTGACAATACCAGTACGCCTCAGACGACACATCCTCTGGAAATGCAAGTGGTGGGGGTGGGGGCTGTGAAGCAACTATGATTACAACAGACAATGCAAGTGGAGAGATGCAGCGAAAAAAAATAAGGAAAGTTCAAGAACATACAAAGCGCTCCGTCCCCCGCGAGTTGTGTGGGTGCGGGTGGAAAAACGGTGCGTGAAGATACACATATCCAACCAATCAAGCCAACGACGCCCAGCATCTGTTGACTTTTTAGAAGCCATGTCCGGCCATCATCTCGTCGAAGGCAAGAACACCGTCCTCCGAGAAATGACGACCATCCATATGCGGGGCGTACTCCTGGCTGTACTCCATTCCGTGGCCCATGTGCATCACGTCCTGGTACTTCGGCACACCGAGCTCGATGGGCGGGATTGCGCTCAGATCGAAGTCGTCGCCGAGGAGCAGCTCCGAGTTCGTGTTGGACCAGAGCTGGTTGGTCTCCCAGGAATACTGCGCGTATTCTTGCTGCAGCTGCATCTCCATCTGGAGGTCCATCTCGGCCTGGCTTCTGGGCTCGGGATGCGATGGCTCGTTGGAGGTGGTGAGGCGGGAGAAGGACTGGGAGAGGACACCGGAGTTGGGCGTGAAAGGGCCGGAACAGGGCGAAGAGGGACCTGAGGAGCCGGACCCGGCGGAGGACGATGGGGAGATGAGTTGATGGGGCGGGAGGAGCATAGTCTCATGCGAGACGTCGAGTGGGTGAAGCCCCTCTCTTTGGGGAATACTATCCATACTGAACATGCTTCTCAGAAACTCGGACGACTGGAATTGAACGTGTTAGATTTAAGAGCAAAGAAAGACGGAATGCGAACGCACCTGAAGGCTAGCTTCAAATTGTCCGAATGCCGAAGGCGTCATAAAGTTTTCGCTGGGATGGAAGTCGAAGTTGGACATCGGGTCTTCGGCATGGTCGGGGTGCGACGACCGACGGCTGATCATGGGGAGCAACGAAGGCGAGGTCGGGCAGGACGGGGTCATTTGGTAGACGTTGGGGATTTGGATGGACTGGTATGGAGGAGGAGTCGGTGCAGAGGCGGAGCGGCCGTGGTGTCGGTGGTGCTGTACCACGGGAACGACAAACGAAACGCTGTCGGCATCGTCCTCGTCGATATCACCCCGGCGGCCCTTGGGCTTCCTGCTCTTCGACCGGCCGTCCTTGTCCTTGGCGCGCTGTGGTCGATAAACATAGTTGGGGTACATCTGCTCGTGCTCCTTCTTCTTCTCCTTTGCCAACTGCTCCCAGTACTGTCTCTCCTCCGCGCCCAGACCTTTCCATTGCTGACTTATCGTTTTCGACAGGTCGGCCTGGCGTTGCTTCTTGGTTGGACCGTCGGCGGCAGCCTCTTCCTGAGCGGCTTGCCGATCTTCGCAGCACTTGCGACGGAACAGGATGAACGCGTTCTCGGGTCGCTTAATATAGTCCTCGTCGCCCTTCTTTGGCCGGCGCTCGACGATATCGCTGCTGCACGACGACTTTCGACGTTTATGCGATGACGGAGATGGTGATACAGATGTGAAATTGCAATCGGGAGAAAGGGTGCGCATGAAAGGGGGAGGTGTTATACATGATGAGGATAAAGCGAGCGTGCGAAGGTCGGGTTCAAAAGGCGAATGCGAGGGAGAAGAGTAAGGACTGTCGGCGAGGTTGTGCGTGATAGGGAACGTGAAGGCGCGTGGTGTGGGGGAGATGATGGCAAGGGTGGGGGGTTGGGGGGCGTCCGTCGTCACTTCGAGTGCTGGTTGGAAAGTAAGTCAATGTAACCTCTGGGAGCACAATTGTCACTTACATCGGGATTGGGTATCGCGAGTGCGGAGGGCAGGCATGATTGTTCGATTGGCGTTCAAAGGACAATGGGCGTCGGATGGAGGTGAGTGATCACCTTGGGTCGTGAGAGGAGGGGAGGAGGATGGGGAGAATAATGGGAGGAGCTCCTACGCGCGAGGAGGGGGGGAGAATAATGAGGTGTCGCAAGTGTGCAAAGCTGATCGTTTTGTCTGCGGCGATCGGGAGAACAATTGCGCTAGCGGGGCACAAAAAGAAAGACAATACGAGCGAACATCTTTATAGTCCTGGTGCAGATGTGTCCCCAGACAGGGTCCCCCGAAGAACACGAGCCCCCGTTTCGTAAGGCGCACCTGGGATTTCGCTTTCATTGTGCCAACCAAATCGGGACGATCGAGGGACAGCTTCCATATCGGGAGTGGATGAAGGTTCGACGCTGTGTTGCATCATATTTGGCACAGCAATGCAGATGCCGCTATTGTCTTCTGCTCATCTCGCCAGATGCTTGGGTTCCCCGGCTCGTGGGTCCGGCAAAGTATAGGCGAGTCACTATTCACCTTACTCTAATCTATTGTCGCCGCCAGACGTTCTCTTATCAGCTCATCTTCCTCCCAAATCCCTACCATCAAATTGACTCACGCACAACCGTCCCTTCTGGAACTACTGAGAAATCTTGGAGCTCCCGCGGACCCTCCGCCCACCACACATCAATCCGTCTACTCACCATTCCACTGATACTAACTACTCCTCTCCGGGATCCCCTCTTGCTGTGTCGCTTTTCGCAGAGACTTTGACAACTATAATATGATGAGCGCCAACACCTAGAATAGAGGTGAGGAACATTGTCAGAGAGCTCATTGCTTTGCACAGTATGTAATCTGATGTTGAATTCGATCTTGTGATATTTTCGTTCGCATGCGTACCATGGGATCAGCACGATCGAAACAGGCGTAGTGCCTTCACACTTCCCGATTTGGCAGCCTTGACCCGGCCGCATGTCGCCCGTCAGCAAAGTCGAGGAACACCCACCCTGCGAGGACAACATCACACCGACGCGGTTCCCGATGTTCTTCATGGATCTTCACCGCATCTTCCAGGTTATTGAACGCTATCATCCCTTTTCATATTCCGTCTCTTTTCGCTACGGTTTTTTATGAAAGGGCTCCATGGAGTATGTTCCTCAGACCAGTGAGCACGTCATATGTTCCGAACTTTCCTGACATCGGGTTCACACATGCCTGCGGAGAGGTCGGCAATTTCATAGGTCCTCATCCTGTCATACGGCGCTACATCTTCTTTTGATAATATTCGACGCAGACCTGCGCATAGCTCAATCAGGCGACTATTTACCGGAGTATCACGTCAATGTACCTACACGTGTAAAATTAATAAAAATATGGAACTCTTCCCCTGCACCCATGGCCCGCGCCTAGTCGGCCGCAACATCCGAGCCGACCCTATCTTATCCGAATCGCAGTGGAGCACCTCGGTCGGGGCAAGGATACGAGTGGTGGAACCAGCGGGGGGCGTGGTCAAAGCACGGCTCAACGCGCGACTCGTCAACACGCGGAAGCAAACCCCTCCCAAAATCACATATGAAATACAGGATTTGTTTCCATCCCCAGTCCCGCTACCACATCGGGAACATGAGAATAACCGAGATCAGATGGGGCCGATACCGACAGAACGCGATCGCCAACACTGATTTTAGGGTTAGGGAACCTCCATTGTCCCCCCAAATGGGCCAGAACGCGAGGGTGGAGGACTTGAAGAGACAAGAGAGGTGCTTATTTCCCTCTTCCGAGCAGGAATCTACCTGGAAGATTAGCGTACTGATTTTTTGACTACGGCTAGTGGGCGCCACCGTTAGACTCGACATGAATAGACTACGCGTCTTCCGTGTTCGGCCTTCCTGGGATACGATTTCCAACACACTTGCTACCCGCGAAGCCGGGCGAGGGCGAACACGCAGTTATACAGGCACGTCGTTTACTAGGATCGTGTATTCGGTTCAGGCTAGATATGTACAAATGAGCTACGAAAAAGCTGATTGCAAGCACACAGAATATCACGAAGAGATCATCTTACCCGTCTCCCCACTCGGACCACAATGGTGCGGAAATAGCGATACTTCAAGGGATTCTTCGACCGCTGTCAGACGCTCGATGAATTGAGTGAAATCCACGGTCACCCACGAAGACGTCGCAAAATATACGTGAAACGGTCTGAGCCGCAATCGGCGGCATCCACATAAAGGGAGTACAATGAACAGGGCTTGACAAAGATGAGGCTGAGCGATGACAGGACATTTTCGTATAGCGGGAGCACAACTGACATACTGGCGATGCTTCTATGTGCATAGAACCCGGAAGATCAATCGGGCAGACAGAATCCGGCGTGCATGATGACAGAACGAGTCATACTGCGAAGATGAATGATGGGGGATGGGTAGATACTCACGCAAGAGCGCGGGAACGTCACGATCGTCGTCCTTCGCAAGCATTACGACGTCCCCCGCGGTAAATCTATGTCCTGCGATCAGTCAGCGGAGAAATTATTGTAGGCGTGCGTGGTGTCCCCACGGTATAATGGTGGCTATACATACATACTTATGGTGCAATGTTCTACGCCCACAAAAGCCGACGTGCCCATGGGCTGTTGGGCGGCGTCCTGTCCGCCCAGGACGAGCGAACAATGTTGCAACGTGCAGATATGGAAGACAGGTCGTATCATGGCCATATGATCGTGATGCTTCGAGAATATCCCGTGGTGTTACCTGCGTTTTTCCCAAGCCGCGAACTTGCCTCAAACGTAAGAAAAAAAATTATGACCGGCTTGGTGGGTAGCAGGGGATATCGAAGATAGAGCGTGGACGGGGCGAGTCACAGAATGTGGCGGATAATGGAGAACCACGACGCCCTGTCCATCGCAGACTGGTCCAGCCCTTTTTCTGGTCATTGATGTTCCCCCCACACGGACTCCCTGCGCGCATGTTTAATGCTACAATGTTCCAATCATGCGAAGGTCGCCGCTACATGAGAATCGGCGGTGGGCGAGAAGCCAAGGACTAGACAGCGAACCCGCGTGCGTCCATTCACAGGTTAAATTGAGCGGTGACCGGGTTAGCCGTTGTAGTGGGGCGTAAAGCCCATTTTCGTTGGCGAGGGGGCGGTAGAGCGCGATGTCTGTGGATGATATGGGAGTCCGAAGGTAATAAATGCCACGTGTGGAGTCGAGTCGAGTCATGTTGACCGTGAAGTCAGAAGAGTGGGAAGTGGCGGCGGGACCGTTGCGAGTGCGGCGATACAGAGACCTCTTCGCCGCCACTCGATGCGAGGACAACGCGTTTCAACTCCTTGCGTGCAGGGTGTGATATGTATCGATTCTTGAGTGGGATGTGCGCGTTGCTGCGGCTGTAATTACTGGTCAGACACGGTACGTCACAACGTGACGCGACGCGAATTTGGGTGTGCTGGCGTGACAAACCCGTCTTTTGTGCCACTACTACCACTACCCTTCCACATCAGATCTTAACACATCGACCAGGCAATCTATCTGGCTCTACGTTACCGACATACGATAGCAATGAAAAGATCCCGCTCACTTTCACCAATAGCGGCTATCCCTGCTCCTAAGCCCTCTCCCCACAAGGCGAAAAAACTGAAACTTCACACCTCCTATGTTGTCGAATCTCCTTTTCCCAGCTTTGAGCATCCTACCACACTAGAGGCGACGCAGGTCCACGAAATCCTCACGAAGGCGCATCCTGGTCGTGGTGCAGTTCGGAAGCCACCGAATATATCAAGCAATTCAGCACAAACGTGTGGCTCCGTTCCCAATGTCGTCGAAGCTCTTGTCGGCGTCGTACTATCTCAAAACACGTCAGGCAGGAATTCTTCTGCAGCGAAGACTAGCCTGGATGTTACCTTTGGACGAAACAATTTTGCGGCCATCGCTGAGGCCCCAAGAGCAGATGTCGTGGAGGCCATTCGGCATGGTGGGCTCGCAAACAAGAAGGCTGCCACCATCCAAAATCTCCTCGCATCGATCAAGGAGAAACACGGGGACTATTCCTTGCAACATCTCGCAGAGATTGACGTCGACAAACGTTTGTCCGATGACGCTATCATGCAGGAGCTCATCTCGTACGATGGAGTGGGGCCCAAGACCGCGTCGTGCGTTCTGCTCTTCTGCCTCGGGCGTGACTCTTTCGCAGTCGATACGCACGTGTTCCGTCTGAGCAAAGTCCTGGGGTGGGTGCCAGCCAAAACGGACAGGGTGCTGGCGCAGGCTCATCTGGATTTGCGGATTCCTGGGGAACTCAAGTACGGTTTGCATGTCCTCATGATGCAGCACGGCCGGACGTGCAAGGGGTGCAAGAAGGCGGAATCGCGGGAGGCTTGTGTCCTGAAGGCATATGTGACAGAGCAGAAGGCGCGGCCGCAGGCAGGCGGCGGGCCGACACGTCTGGATTGAGCATGGCACAGACAAGCAGCGATCGGCGACTATTTGTCTTCGTCTTTGATAGTAAACAAATCTGATCCACCCCAGATCTGCGCGATCACGATCGATGTGATAATTGTGAAGGTTGTGGATGCTTTATCGTTCACACTGTTCCTGACTAGCACTTTGACGATCTCCACAACCTTCCCTCTGCTTTCTTCGACCACCACGTCGGGTGCTGCTTTGTCTCCATAGTCCGTGATGGATTTTCGGCCGCTAGGCTCTTGTCTTGTCGAGTTTTTGCCGTCTCCATGCACAGAAGCTCCAATCCGCAGAACTCTGATGCCGTCCTCGTCGTTACACGTGTTTAGCTGACGGCTAGGCTATGCCACATATGCTTCCATCCACCACACAAGATCGACGAAGACGCCTCCAGCGAGATCTCGGTCGCCCCACTCGGCCGTTAAGGTCCTTCGTCATCACAACACGTGTAACGCCCATCAACGACTCTAAACGGAAGGAAAATCTCGCGGCTATTGTTGTTGATGTTGTTGGCGTAGGTCCACGGCCGCCTTCTGATGTTCATCTCCATGCCCGACGTCCCGAGCACTAAATTTTCTTGTTGTCGCCCCCACAAATGAGCACCCGTACCACCCGAGCATCAAGAAACGTGCCTTCCCAGTAGAGAAGTCGCATGATGCGCCACATCAGTTTGATCAAACTATCCTGTGTGGGAGCCTCGGTAAGCATCTGCTTTGCCGGTCTCAGTACATCCGACTGAATCTGTGCGGTAGTTGGACAGATTGGCGCTACTGTATGCTTGAGCCGCCGATATCTCATTATTCAAATTATTCAACCTCCTCCGTCAGACAAGATCGGCGCGTGCCTAAGCGAACGTCGCACAGTGCCCACGTCTCTCCTAATATCCACCGGCACTCTCGGTGACGGAAGCTCAATTACCTATCTCTCCAGGTCGTAAATTTGGCTTGTCATGCTGATGACCACCCCGAGTACCTTTTGAGAGATATTGTGATGAATTCGACGTATGTGTTCTTCTTCATGTGTGGGACCTGACTAAGGATCTCGTATCAGATGTTCAATTAGCCTCGAAAGACAAATCGTCAGATGGGGATATATCAAGGTTGGTGGCGGCGCCCAGGATCTACAGACGCTATATCGGCGGACTCTGTCCCATTGAACGGCCATCGGAGTCGGTAATCCCAAGGTAGCCTACTGTGCCGATGTACTCTCACCGCATGCCATGAGGATCGCGAATATTGCGCGCAGGGTGCTCAGTTGGACACACATCTTCAAACAATATATTCCTTCACATTTCCATCAATTTTCGGTGACCATCTGACTCTCTGTGGTCAACATTGGAGACACCCCACAGAAGCCCTTGGCTTTCCTACAATAGAAACAATCTCCGCGCGGCCGCCTCTCGCTCTCTCGGGGAGACCCACTCATTCAGGGCATACAGTTCGAGTCTTATCCCCTCCGCTCCGACCTACAGGAAAAGTGGGATCGATTCACGTCGAGTTTTGGTTCTGTCACCATGATGTGGCATGGATGTCTCCTGACCCTCGTTCACGGATGTCACCATGTTCTCCTTCATGGTTCCGGCTTCAGTCCCCGGTATCCAACGTCCATGAGGGATCAGCGCCACTAGCCAACTTTCACGCTTCCTAACGTTGCGTTTCACATGCTGCCCGATAGCCAGACCGTCTTTCTGAATTGAGTGCGCGGGTGCCAACATTCGCCTTTGTTCCCAATGGATGTTCTCTACGGGTTATTAAGGTCGAACTTCTGTCCTTCTGTCAATCAGATAACGGGTCTCTCAAGTCATTGTGCAAGAAGTACGACATCGTCCAGCCCCTCCGCGTTTCAGTCCGAGTTCTAACTAACTCTATCTTAGGCTTTCCCGATGGATCATAGCTGCAAAGCTTAGTGATGGGCCCTGTGCGTCAGGGCATAGCTTTATCCTTCGAATGGATACATTGAGACGTCCGACATGCCCAACGCAGTCGTGGTGCCGAACGCGCTTGAAATAGGGCATCTTCTTGGAAGATTTCTATCTAGGTTCAGCGAGCAATGAGGAGGCGGACATGTCGGGATGCTCAAAATACAATGTTGTATGGCCTTTCGGGCACAGGAAGGAGTGTAGAAGAACACCGGCGCTTGCTGTGTTGTAGTGTCAAAAACATAGCCACTTGTTAAATCAGTTACGCTGCGCGTCGGCAATGTCGGCTTGTACACATTTGTGTTTGTTTCCCTCTCAATGCGCTGTCCAACAACGCGTGAAGGTTTCCATCTTGTCTCTCCCTTCACTGCTCAGTCTCTTGACGGTCACGGCCCTCATGACCCCTGTGATTCGGACGGAGATCTTTCCGTATCCCTGCTCTAATTGCGTGCTTGGAGTCCGGTTCAACATTGCTAGAGATCGATAACGGCCCATGTGTGCATCTGGCTCGCATTTGGCCGTGGATTTTGCCCATCCTGGATGGATCATTGAAGGGGCCTCAAGTGGTGAATCTTTCCATCCCTGTAATTCATGTGCTAATCTCGCTGTAATTCCGTCCTCAGGTTGTCAGGGTTGCTGTTCGCATTTCTCCTGGTGCCGTGCAGGTACTCGGCAGGCACTACGTCATCTGCGGGGTACGCGAACAACATCCCTGTACCCCACACCCTGTTCGTCCCGGAACCTACTCTCCAGCCTCGGGGAGATATTCGATACGACATACTTTTAATGCCCGCCGACAACGTGTTCACTGCCTCAAGAGAGGATTGACGTCGGCCCTGCATGTTTCGGATCCTGCCTACGTTACCGTTTTCTCATTGTCGCCGACAGGCTGGAACGGAGCGCATGGTCTCGTGAGCCTCGTGAGCAGCCTTGTACTTTTGACGACTAAAGCCTATCTGATCGCACAATCAGGACTCGGGCGCCCATGAGCCTGGCCTTCAGAGATCTCTTACTCCATCACGGTCGTGGCTTGAAGATTCAAGGAATGTCAGGAATCCCATTGGCCTGGGATCTGCTGGCGTTCAGCGAATGCGCATATGTATTTGATCTCAAGGAACTCGGTCCGCAAATCGTATTGGATGGACGACAAGTTACCTAACCCAAACCTAACCACTATGGAAGGGCTTTGAAGCTCGGGCTTAGGGTATGACGCAATGTAATCTCTGCACCCTGCCGTCGCTGAGCGCAGCCCAGTGATCGATATCCAATACTAATCGATCGAATTGCACCTTAATACAGCACGGCCGCTCGTGGTCTGCAAAGAACGGATCTTACTCCTCCAAAATCTCGGGCAATGGCCTGGATGGTCACCCGAGATTGCGTCTCGCTTCCGCTGGCCATCCGCGGAGGCATATTACGATGTTCGGTCAAAAGTCCAGCTGACTACCCGGAGTTTGCAAGTGCCGGATACAGTATCATTACCCCGAGGGTTTGGCGTAGGGTTGACAGACAAGGCAATGTGTTCACGAACTATCGGATACATCGCTCCGATCCCAGTGATTTCGCTCATGAGATCTGCTTTGGCTTCCAGCCCCAGCCCTCCCCCCCTCGGGGAAATATCTGCCAACCTGTCAGGCAAGACCTGAAATGTATTCCCATACTCACTGATCTCTCCTTGCACCTTTGCCTCGTGTTCTTGCGCCATCACAACTTCGAACTTGGCCATCTTGGCTGATCACGTGTATCACGTGCTGTTTAAGGGCCGGTTATGATCATGATCGTGGTTCTGGTCGACGGCCACTTTCGAGGCTTGTCATCCGCCCTGTTGGGGGTGTGAGCTCCCAGCGCCGGCCTTCCAAACGACTTCCTGCAAGACAACTAAACACTAGACTAGCGGAGAATTATAAGCAACATGATCTGCACGTCTTTTACGAAGCAATGGTTAGCATCATCCAAGCTTTGAAGCTCATATGTCCTGACAGCGACGCTTTTCAGTGCTATTTCCCCTACTGTGTGGTCTCGCCTTCCCACCGAACTGACGAGAGAAATTATCTTATACCTGGCGTCCATGGACATCAGGACGGCTCTCGACCTTCGACTCATCTCGCGGTACACAAATGTCTGGGTCCTGCCATTACTATTCCACACCCTTACATTTACCACCCCCGACCACATAACACGCTTCGCATCTACTCTTCTTCCCAAACGGAAGCTCCACATACCAGCATTGAAGTCAGACCTTCACAACTTCCCTCGCCCTCTATCCACCTATACAATCGAGTCACTCGCGTTAGTCGTCAATACTCGGCTTCCATCAGTCGAGACAGCACTAGCGAACGTCGCTCCGGCGTTTACACGGCTCAAGGATCTCGTCATAACCGGTCAGAACCTTTCGGCCAACGCACATTGGCTACGCAAGCACCCCATCCATCCTAAAAACATGATGATTTTACACTTCGGCTCGCCGCACCTCGTCAATTACCATGACTCCATATTTCGACACGTTACCCACCTCTATACATCTACGCTGCACGGCCACCGAAGTTCTTTCGTGACGGATCTCCCACAGCTGACCCACCTCGCCGTCCATACACGTATGAACCACCCGGCCGAAGTCGTATCGATCATCGCAGAGAACTTCCTCGAACTCCTCGAGGTAACACAGCAGCTACACCTATTCGTTTTCGTTCTCGACGCCGAAGACTTTTACGACGACAGACTCAAGGAGTGGATGCGTATATTGGCCCCGTGCCTTGAGGACAAGCGGTTCATAGTCCTCCCTCATTTCCGCAGCCCACACATGGAGTGGGAGGATATGGTTAAGGGCCAGAATAGTGTCTGGGACCGAGCAACTGCTTGGCGCGATGTTCACAAAAAAGACGACTTGTGCGAGGTTCTTCTGTACAGGGAGGAAGCGATGGAGCAGCTGCGGGTGGAAAGGACACTGCTCGTGAAGAAGAAGCTCGTGGAGTGGGAGATTGACCTTATACAGCGAGAAGGCTACGTGTCGTATGAGGGAGATCTTACCGAGCGACGTGAGGCCACTGCCATGTTTCATTAGCTCACTCGTTTAATCGTTCTCTTTGCATAGTTTACACCCGCACTCGTGAGTAAATCTATTTTTACTACAAAGATTGAAATAGCTGACCTGGGCTGCTTCAGCGTACCCGAGACTGCAAGCATTCTAAGAACTCCTTGTCGCGGTCGTCTCCCGACCTCACTTCGGAATCAGACGAACTCACTTCTATCGACTATCGTTTACCATGATAACATACATCGCTACCAAAGTGTCCATTTGAGTTTTGCGGTTCACTTCTCAGCTACCTCATCTACACCTCATTCCGCGCTCGGTCGATATTCCCCATCATGAGAGATCATGCTTCCCAGTTGCCATGGCTTCCTGCCATCGATGTTGGGACAGTGCTTCAAGGACCCCACCCTTCATTCTCCACCCTCCTTCTGCGTCTTCTCGAGGCTTCGTTCGACAGATGGCGCATCACAGGAACATGGACGAGAATCGTTTCGTATAATCTCCACCCTAAATCTCAGGAAACCTTCGGATATCCATGGGCGTCGTCTTCCATGCTGTTGCCCCCTTATTGATGGTCATGATCAGACGAAAATCGCGGATAATTGGCATCATCCACCATAACCCTACTTTTCGCTCCCTCGCATGGCTTGTCCACCCACAAAGCGCGAGCCACAATTACAAGTCACCACCTGGTCCGGTTTCCGGATTACTGTGTACGCCGGAAGGTATCATGACATTGCTATCGCCACTGCCACACCGAACATATCTGTTCAGGCCTTCAGTCTGTACCCTTCTTTGGACCTTCTTCGAACACACAGAACAGCCGACACACCCGATGATTACTGTCATACTTATCGAACCCCCGTATCTGTATCATCTGCACCTCAAATCGTGATCGCGCGTATCGCCTAATCCACATTCGAAGATAGCTGCGTTTGGTATATATATCCTCGAGACGAGAAGTCCTCATCAGTACTATCACGCGCAATCGGACGGACGTGTCTGTCCGTTAGTACCCGAGCCTCCGAGGTCAAGCCGACCACAACAAGACTTTATTGGCCCTCCTCCGCGCATGACGATGAGCGCCATGGTATACGCGCAATCCCATCATCGTTCCTGACGATCCACCATGTTTGGTAACCGCTACCAACATGGACTTTGCCCACCAAACTGCCCATGCTTCGTGGCACCACGCGGGGTCCCCACTGTTTTAGCCATTCGGAAGGGCATTTTCGCCATCGAAGTCGTCCAGGACATCAACCCCCGCGGACCCGCTCGCACGTATGAGCAAATCCTGCGCCAATTCGGCAATTTAGTAGGGCGCTCTCGCCCGCTGGTCGAAACACGTGGCACGTCCTTGACAGATCCCGACCCCAGATTGATGACTTGGATTCCATGGCCCTTTCAGTCGCGACTGTCACTTGTTCTGTCAGCCATCGTCCTTCTCATCGCCCACAAATAATCCCAGGTCCCAAATCGCTGTGGATGCAACACGTTTTGCGACGTACGGGGAATGCGTTTCTCCTCCGGCGATTCCCATCATGCGCCGAAGCCAGCTATATGTGGCTTTCCCGTTTTTCACGGGTTTTTCCTTACGTGCCCTGCGCAGGATGGTACCCATGACCTTGATTCACATTCGCGATATACAATATACAGTGATCAACACGGACCTACAGAAGGATCTTGTTGGTACCCAGAGACGTTCGAATTAGCGTTAGCGCGAGCTTATTGACCTTCCAGGAAATCCCTTTCGGATTTCCTTTCTGGGGCTTATCGCCCGCTGAGGTCTTCCCAGCATCAGACTTTCGACTGGTAGCTCTTTCAAGTTGGGTACGGCATGGCATAGTTATGGCAAAATTAAATGCACCCGGACCTCTTTTTCATAGACTGTTGCTTATGTGGACAATGTTCAGTTGGGAAGTAAGGTTAAAGTTCTCGAGATGGATGGATTATTGATTAAAGAATTTCATAATTTAGCTGCTTACCACCCCATCTAACGACTGAGTCGTCCTCGATGTATCAAAGTCTTCCAAGGTTCTGGTACCAAAGCTAGCTGTCATATCGAAACCCAAGATGGCTGCCAAAGCTCGATTTCAGACTGCCGAACAAATGACCGTTGACCTCGTCCTATGTTCGTGCCTTTAAAAGCTTGTTGACGTGTCTGGACCAGTTCCATTCAGTCTGGCTTGCCAACTCTCCTAGAAGGAGCCATATGCCTTCCTTGAACATGATACTCTGGCGCTGGTAGGGCATTCGTAATATAAACTCGTGTCATCTAGTCGAGGAATATTCTCGTACATTTCTCCCTGACATGCCTGTAATAGCATTCCGAAAACTGTGACCTCAACAACTCGAAGTGAGGTGTTCTTCGGATCTGAGAGATGCTGCGATCCTTCTCCTGTTGGTTGCGTTGATAATTTGCGAGCAGATATGGAAAAGAGAGGCGTCACAGTCGTTCACGCCAATGAAGATGGCTTCATTGTTTGCAACTACCTCATGATCACTACAATCAGATAAACGCGTTATCTTATCACTATCAGCTTCGGGCATTTGCGACGTTGTTCTTCACATCAGTGATCATCAAGAATACCTATTTTCCCGACCCCCTTGGGTGGCGGAATGCACAGGCCTTGTTTTCACGAAGTGTGGCTGGCACCCCTACCATTGTTGTACAGGGCGTTGTACAGGTGGCTTGTAACCATTGCTATATTCCTGTCAGACTTCGCTGAGTCTTCCACAGCATCGCCATAATACGCGAAGGCCTGCACCGCCCGTCACGAACTCAGACTTGAGCCTCGTGTTTTCTCTCTATCCTCGTGTCTCATTCGACAGTACACCCTCGAAACTTTCCTCTTCTCTTCTCTCCAGAGCAAGCTCGATGTCGGCGGAGTCTAAGCCGCTATGGATGCAACATGGGGGATGGTATCGACCTGTCATGGACTTATCAGCCCCCTGGGTTGGTAGTCCCGAGTTGGACAAACCACAGACGGCGCCATTTGTTTACGTTCGGCCGGTTGTCTTTCCGGAAACGCAGCATCATATGAGCCCACCAAGGCCCAAACCTGTCAAACTATCACTCAAACATACGACACGCCAGCCAAAGCGTAAACGGGTCCTCCTTTCACGAGTTTTGCACAGGTTAGCCGACAAGATCAGTGAGTATCTCTTTATCAGCGCAGTACAGTCCGAAATAACCATGATCTAGGCAGCGTGCCCGAAGTTGAAGCTCCAGGCTCGAAACCTCGCGTCAAAAAGGATTCGCGGATAGATGAAGTTGCATTACGAGAGTGGAAGGCATGGGGTTACTACGCTTACCCGAAGTTGCATGGTCAACATATTAAGAACTATCGTAAGCTGCCATTACTTCTTATAGAAATCGGCTCGTCTAAAACTCCTGTTCGCAGCTCCAGCGAGAGATGTACCGTCCAATGTCATTGTTGAGGAGGTTTTCAGGAGTCTTAAAGATGAGATGCAGTCTGTTCGCCCTGAGCGATGGATACGCGGTCTTCGGCATCCAGCCCTTCCTCCACGCCCTGAGAGATGGTTAGAACTGCGAAAGGGTGCTCCCCTGTCATTCCCTTGGAAGTGCCAGCTCAACCCGTTTCTGCAACACATCACTTTCGGTCGGCCTCACCTTGACTGGGACATTTCGGAATCTTCGGCGGATTGCTACATGGGACAAACCGACGTTCTCATACCATTGACCAGGGCAGACAAGGCACAACCTGCGACATACCCGTTTCTTACCCACATGTACATCAACGCCATCGCCGACGATCCTTACCCCGAGCATTTCTGGCCTTTCTACGTCGTCAACGAAAACGGGGTAACGGTAAAGGATGTTCTTGACAAGGTCCACGAAAACTTTCAACAGTATCTCAGTGTCGTCGAATTCCAATCATGGGAGGGACACTACCACCGTCAAAACGCAGCTAGGATCGCATTCGAATCGCGATGGGGTCATACCCGTGGGCAACATGCACGACGCCTTGACGTCCTTGGCACGCATTGCATGTTCAGAGGTCTAGAGCCCCATCCAAACCGCGAGGGATGGATGATGTTTGTTGGATTGGCATGATTTTCGTCTTGAGGGATCTAAAACCGGTTTCCCCCCCTATACCTCTCCCTCACGTTTTCTTTACCACACACTTAACCAAACCTGCATTCACGGACATAGTCTAGCATAGCCATTATTCTCATCCCCCGCATCTCTCGCTTTCCATGTATCACCGCATAACGTTACGCTTTGTTGTCCGCTTATTTTCTCTTTAGGTCTCGGATGTTTGGCGGGACTGTCAGCTTGGTCGTACGGAAAGGCGCATTTCGGGCGTTTATACAGCACAGATTAGGAGCGGGTCCCGAATTCAAGTTCCTACGCCCTTCGACGTCTGTTCCCTGTCAATGAGCAACCTACGCATCCTTTTCTTGGGCGTCGCAAGTACGGACAGCGCATATGAACCCATCGGCGCAGAGGTTTACGTCGACATCGCTTCAGATGCTTCCGTGTACGACCTCGCCCAAAAAATCGTAGACCGTGGGCCTGGTCGTGCAGCCAGCGTACGCGCTGCAGATATCGTCCTCTGGAAGCTCAAGCCTCCTATTCCCACTGCCAAGCCCCCGGATCTTCGCAATGCATTGTCAGTGTTTCGTCTTGATATGGATACGGGCGAGGAGCAAGATGGCAAGGCTGAATTCCTCAACCCTGGGAACCCGGTGTCCTCTTATTTCGACGCAAAGGATCTCACTGGGATGGGGAATATCCACCTTCTTGCGTGCTACCCATATAGCGATGATGGTAAGCTCTCATTGTTCACCATGATGCGCCTTGGTACGGATGCTAAAGCGCACGCAGGAGGGCCTGAGCCCAAGCGCCGCCGCGTCGTAGGAGAGTACACGGATGTCGAAAGTGAGCCTTCTTTTACCGTCGACTCCAGTACATCTTCTTTTCGCATCGCTGACTCCGCGTAGATGCATTCTGGAAGGCACTTTGGAATGCTTCTCCAGAACAGGTCCCCTTTTTTGTGCTGCAGGAGCTGTTAACAGATGAAACCCTCGACGACCCGGATGTTCTAGTCCCGGCGAAATTCTGGACTTTACAAATTCCGCCCGACATGGTGTCCGCTCTTCCACTCCCTCTGCAATCTACTCTTCTCCGCGACGACTATTTCGAGGCGTTGCGAGCTCTATTCCGAGCTGTGGGATGGCAAGCTTCTACAATCCACAACCCTGATGATCAGTCCAGGCCCGAAAACCCATTTCTCAACCAACGTAGCCACACGGTCAAGTCTGCAGGTTTCATCCTCACGGGTCATCCGGGGATCGGTACGCAAACATTACTGCTTCGATCGCGTTTGTATCTAATTTTGTTTTGCCCAGGTAAAACGGCATGGCTCCCGCTGGTCCTTATCCTGCGTCTCCACGCAAAATTACCCACTATCTACCAGGTTGGGCCTCGTTCGACGTTGCTGTTCAACGGCTCCGGCGTCGAAAGAATCATGACGGATCTAAATGAAGACATCATCCGTGGCTTCAAGAAGGCGTGCGAGGTGGACGGTCCACTCCCTATCTGGGCTCTGATTGACTCGAACCTAGACCTAACGCGTGTGAACCCTCTTTATCTGACATCTGAGATATTTGTTGTTCAGACGCCATCCCCCCGAGCAAACCGCCTAGAATGGAAAAAGAAACAAAATATCAAAGCTCCCGAGTTCATCCTCCAGCCATTCACATTGTCAGAGCTGATCGCTGGGTATGTCGACATCATCTCACAGGGAATGGAAAACTGACTTGATCTAGTCGGCAATTGCAACCTACAATCTGTCCAGTAGCCCTCCTCGCGGAGTTTTTTCATCAATATGGTCCATGCGCACGTCCTGCCTATATCAACTCGGAATCACGAGAACTCTTAGAAGAATATGGAACGCGTGTGCGAGCCCTGGTCCAGGATTTGAACGAGGATCAATTAGAACGTATGCTCACTAAGGCCAAGTTCATGAACTACGAGCATACTACGTCCCATTCGATCCTTCTCATACGTCCGTCCGATTCTCGCCGGCTCCCTGTGATATACCCTGCATCACATCACATCATGGGGCTTCTTGTTCATGCCTTCGACAAAACCAATGAGGATGCCCGCGATCGACTCTACCGGCGTTATTCCCAGCATCCCCAGACGAAAACCCTTGCCGGCTATCTTTTGGATGGAGGGATCCACAAGGTTTTTATCAGCGGGGGTGTCTGGGTCCTGAAGAAGATGGTGGAGTCCGGCTGGCAGGGTAAAACAAACAAGATTTGGAGTGCGGCGAAGGTGGAGAATGAGGAGATACGCTATCTTTCCATCAGTGCCAAAGGGTTTTCAATTACCACAAATAAGCCCGCTGACGCTTCGCCCACGGCCATCGACAAACATACCTTTACCACGCCGCGGAAGGAAACCCTCACCCCTGGGTACTATTACCCCTTCACGCGCAACCAGCCAACATTTGACTCCTTCCTGTACGAAGAGACGGACAAGAAGCATGCGGTCATCATGCAGGCGACTGTTGCATTGGATCATGGTGTGAAGTACAAGGGCATCAAGCATCTGACGGACCTGGGGGTGGAAAAGATCACGTACATCGCCGTCACACCGCCTGACGTCTCGCTCAAACTCCCGTTTCCGCTTGCTGTGGACTCACTAGTGGGAGACCGGTACCAGCTTGAACTTGTGCATCTGCATGTTCAGCAATGATAGTTGTTTATGGAGGGGTGTTCTTGTAACAGTACTTGGCGTGTTTTCCTTGCTCATCAATCACAATCCACGCAACCGAACCAGTTACATGAAGCAGTAAAATTACAGAGCGACTGCCTCTACTGTCCTCGATTATCGCCTTTGTAGCAGAAAGACAAACTTCCTATTCATAAACCTTCACAAGGGCCTCGTCTCCCTGGTCAAGACGCACTGGTTGCCTAGCACGCCTTCAAAAGCGATCGCGAGCTCCAGAGCGGATTATGAGCTACTTGCCGTATCAGCAACTTCCATTCCCCATATTACGCGCACAAGATATTTTACCATCTTTATGCCCACATGGCCTTGTACTTCTTGTCGAACTCTGCTGTCGCACCACTGACGACTTTATAGACTTGCCAATCAGCATCCGTCACCTCTAGCGGTCTTTTGATTTTCTTTATCTCGTCATCTGCTCCTGAATCTTCTGTTTCGGCAGGATCGAAGGTCCCATACCCGCTGTCGAGGTCGACCTCCCCTGCTTCTCCCGCTGTGTTCATGCTGCAAGCCTCCTTCGATGCCTTTGTTAGAAGCTGTTCCAATGCCGACTTGATTGTCATCAACGTCAACATGAAGTCCTGTAGGAGGTACCATACATCGCCCTTCCTTATGCCGTTCGCTGCTGCGAGACTCGACACTTGACCATGAATATAGAAGTCGTATAGGTAGGCATTCAAAGAGTGCTCGTTCTCGTCAGGATTGTCGGATGCGAGGAATTTATCTAGTGATGGTATCGCATGCCCATTCAGATGCAGGCCGTCCCGTGCTGAATCGACTAACTCTTCCACAGTCCTGAATTTATCTCCGTGACCCGAAGTTGCGGCAAAAGAAGAGCGGGCGACAACAGGAATGGCAGTCTCTTGGAGATAGCGACGAAAGGTTGGTAGAGGATTGGAGTGGGGATTCCTGTCGGAGTAATCTGTCTTGCTCAAGGGGAGGGTGTCATCTGGACCGAGCGTCGCCTGGTACTCTGTGGCATAAGTCACCGCATAATTGACGAAGACATGCAAGATGTCTTCGGCCCGCGTAGTCAAAACTTTATGAGCAAATTTTGGCAGCGGCGGAAGGACGATCATGGATGGGTACTTCTTGGCGAGTGCGGCGAGGTGTTTCTTTTCCGCATACACTCTGGAGAGGTACCGGCGACCGAATAGATGAGCCATGAGCATGATGAAGTCGTTTTGCGCAGTGATGATCGATGGCTCGTCGCAAATGTCGTGAAGGACGCCATCTTGGAAGAGGGCAACAAGTATGGTAGTCGAGACCCGCAAGGTCAAATTTTGATTTCTCTGGCCTGAATTGACTAATCCAGGTCATGACCCCGTACACTCCTTGGGTATGGCCACTAATTTAAAGTCTGGCCCAGGTAATTATTCCTCCATTGTCATGTCAAAACGTAGCCTGGGGCCGCCGGGGTTCTACCCGTTGAACCTTCATGTCGAAGATGGTTTAACCGACGGCCTTACTACATGGACTATGTAAAGTAGATTGTGATGCAGCACGAACATATTTACTGGCGATGCATTCGCGCCAACTCCTGGCGCTACAAGCTTCACCTGGAAGCACCGAGTGAGCGAGTGAGAAAGGATGGACAAGGTACGCAGCGAAGCCAGGAGGGTTTCATCGTCGTCCTAGGTTTGTGGTTGACGAGGTCGTGATGCCTGTGATGCCTAGAGAAATATGTAGTGTCGAAGAACACCGTGAGTCGATGACGGGGTTATCCGAGAACGGGTAGCTCTTTCTCTTCCACCCCTACCACCCCGCGCTCGCCTTTTCAACGGATATCATGAACGCGCTCTACGGCCGGAGACAAGGGTTCGAGAGTGCTGCAGCATCTTCGTGACACGCGTGTATCACCAGTCCAACACGCAGGACATCCTCAATTCTGGTATCCTGGATCCTTCTTGACATGTCTGACATTTCCAGTCACGAGTACATATTCACCAGCCCACGAGTCTGAAGTCATACTATTACCAAGTCTTGAGCGGCGAGCGCCTTAACTAGCGGCTAAACCCTGTTTCGACTTCTCATCTCCCATCCAATATGTCAACAGCGAGCATCACCCAAACATCTTCGCGGACCCGAGCCGGGCGTGGGCGATGCTCTGGGCGCGGGTGATTCTTACCTGGTTGCGAACGTGCTACCGGCTGATGTCACGGGGCACGGGTTTGAGAGGTTGAGGGAGGAGGTGGAATGGTACACGATGCATCATCATGCTGAGTTAGTATGTTGGATTTGTGGGTCTTGGACGCTGATGCTATCTGGTGGCAAGCGGTGAAGCGCCGACGCTTGTGGCGTTGGAAGCAGATGTCGCTGAGGATGGCAGGTACGTTGGGATCTCATGCTTGAGAGTTGGATTCTGATCGTGGTGTAACTTTCCTCTGTACCGACATCCTGCAGACGAATAGCCGCCTCTGTCTGCGTTCTCGCCTACTGTTGCTGAAATCCGTAATCACGTCCAGGAGGTATGTTCTACCCAGTCTATATATCTCTCCTACGGCGTGGACGGCTAAGCACATCCTCTCAGGTCCTCGAGCACCTGTAAACCACGTCCTCATCCAACACTACCGTTCGGGGAAAGACTGTATCTCTGAACACTCCGACAAAACCATCAACGTCATCCGCGGGTCCAACATCATGAACGTCAGTGCCCAGCGCGTCATGAGTCATAACCCTCCGCCTCAAGAGTACCCACCCGAAGGCGGCGCTGACGTGCCCATCAGATACGAGTCTCGCACAGAGCAGGCCGCCTCCAGGAGGTACCCAGCGCATCCCTCACTCCACATCTCGATGTTCGTGATGGGCCCTGCGACCAACACGCAGTGGCTACACGGAACCCACGACGACAACCGCCCGGCGAGCTCGAAGTCTGAGGCGGAGCTGTTCCAACGCACGGAACGTATTAGCCTGACATTTCGCCATATTGGCGTGTTCTTGACGGAGGATGGGGGGAAGACCTTTGGGTATGGCGCGAAGGGGAAGACGAGGGGGGAGGTGCATCCAATGGTGTTTTGTGGGGAGAGAGTGAGGCGTTGATCGGGGTGTTTGGGGAGGATAATTAGAGGCATGATTTCGATTGGGATGAGAATCATGGGGAGGAGTTTGATGTTTTACACTTCAGGGCGACTCGTGAGGGCGATTACTAGGTTTGGTTTCTTGTGGGGTTACTCGCATGTACGACAAGGAACAGGTCTTATCGATCAATAAATTTGCTGTACAGGTACATATAATGGTGGACAGAGGAAATGCAGCACGCCTTCGCATTATTACACGGACTACGTGAAGTGGATTCTAATACATGACTGTACCATCATGGCACTGCAGCAGGGTTCGTCATGGTCCACACCGCTTCCGTCAAGGCACGAAGCCCGCACAGCGATGAGGGTAGTGGTTGAACGGGTGATCAAGGTGGAGGGGCCGAGACGAGGCTGCCGTGGGGTTACACTCTCCCTCATGCATTCAAAGACATCCAAGTCTCGTCGATAACCTCCTCCCTCACTGCCCACTGTTCCGGCTTCACGCTACTCGCGATCTTGTTTTTTGTGTTGAGGATTGTTGGGGCGGTTCGTCGGATTCGTATATGAGGTCGTGACCAGTGAACCATGGGTGGGCTAGGATTTGGGGTACTGTGAATCGGTTTGGAACATCCTTTTGAAGAATATTATTGATCAAGTCTCGGGATTCTAGAGATAGTGTGAGCAATATTCAAATCAATTCTAATAGGTCGCACCTACTATCGAGAGCCAATCAGGGTCTTCAAAATCTCCTTGGACGATCTTTTCCCGCATTACATCTTCGTCATCATCGTCAAATGGAAGTGTCCCCGTAGAAGGCAGTACAGTATGATGCCCAGCGACCAGACATCAACCTCTGTTCATCGGTGAGATAGAATTCATGTAGGAAGCGTAGCGGACGTACCTGGTCCCTGATACTTCTTTCCCTGCAACATCTCCGGAGACGCGTAGCCTGTCGTATCACAGAAGGTCTTTATAAAGCTGCCCCGCTCAAACTCCCGCGTGAATCCAAGATCACCTAGTTTGACGCGACATCGTTCATCGAGGAGCACATACTCCAGTTTGAAGTCACAATGAACGATGCCGTTATCGTGTAGGTAGGCCACCGCCAGGCAGAGCTGACCAAAGACTATCCTCGTCTCTTCCTCCGCCAATCGCCCTTTCTCTGCGAGATAGTCGAACAGCTCTCCCCCACAGCATAGTTCGGTAACCAACCAGATTGACGACTCCATCGCGATGACCTCGTACATTTGCGCGACGTGTGGATGATGTAGCTGGCGGTGGTGGTGTATTTCGCGAGTCAGGGAAGCCGACATGGCCTTTGGAATCTGCTTAATGGCGACGCGAGTCCATGTAAATCGATGAGTTCCCACCCGTACTTTTCCATAGGCTCCTAGTGTATCAGACGGTGAACTCACATACTGGCATGTTAAACTGGTAGAGAGGAGATCTACCTCCCAGCACCACCTCGACGATATGACTGGCTGCCTTGTTCCTGCTAACAAACGACCCCAAGACAAGCAGCCTATATCCTCCACTCCCGGTCGAATGTCAAGGCCGCGACGTCGACTGAATTTGAGTCTCGTCTCGATCAAGGACAAGAGTCTTGGGTAAATGAAAGGGTGTTTTCCGTGGCCAGGGAGTTGTGTAGATGATCGAGAGGCATTTGCAGGGGTTCGGAAAGGACTGGAATAGTGATTGAGTGAGCAAGTGCAAGGGCGTGAAGTCAGAGAAAAACTGTACATTCGACTTGTCGGGTGTTGCAGGATGATGATGCTTTGCTCGCAGGTTTGCTTTCGGGCGCTAGAACGCTGAGCCGCGATGGATGAGCAATCCTTTATGAGATGTGGATGGCGTCAAATGGATGCTGGTCTTGTTTCGGGCGCAAAAAGGTCAGTGTCAGGACCACGACGGTATGGCTGAACAATGGGCGCCAGCTTCTCGCTGGGCGTCTACGATGGCAGGAAAGAGAAAAACTCACCTCCGATCATTCATTAGACCCTCCATGAACACTCGCAGCGTCAACTCATACATCCTGTCTTTCCTTCTCAGCGCTTCTACAGTTGTGAGGGCGACAGCACACCCGAGGTCGACCTGAGGGCTGATTTGCATGTGTGGACGCAAGGACGGTTGAATCGATGCCATTGGCGCAGCTGAGGGAGTCTAACGAGGCGGACATTCCATCTTCGGGAACTGGAGGTGCGGATATGAGAACTATCGGGAGTCAGGAGAGAGGATAGATGTCACTAGTTGGAGTAAAGGGTCGTATCACTAATTTAGATAAGGCTTTGATAAGCCATTTGAAGTCGGTTAACTCTAGTGCTGTTGAACAGCCTCACCTCGATGCAGATGACCTCTCATATCCCGATTTCTCTACCAGATTAGACCTATAAACCACCTGTCTTCAATTCCGACCGTTTCTGTGGCTCCAACTACTGTGGTGCTACGTATCTCACCGAACGCGATATAGTGGACACCTGTTTTCACGCCTCGCGCGTTTCGTGGACCCACAAGACCAAACAACTCGGTTTGCCATATGTAGAGCGGTAAGTATGAGCCGCTCTAGTGACTTGTAAGTGTATTCTCCTTAGCTTATCTCCACTATTCTGACTCGAACTTGAATTATAGACAGCACTACTTTGAAGTTAGTGAACCAAGTGCGTCCCAAAAATCGAAACATGTTGTAAGTATATTCTCCTTAGCTTATCTTCTTTACTATCCTAAGTTACTCGAACTTGAATTATATACAGGGTTTCTAAGGTGGCTATGAGCCGCACTATAGTAACTTGTAAGTGTATTCTCCTTAGCTTATCTTCTCTACTATCCTTACTCAAACTTGAATCATAGACAGGGTTTCCGAAGTGACTATGAGCCGCTCTATAGTAACTTGTAAGTGTATGATATTCTCCTTAGCTTAACTTCTCTCCTATCCTAACTTAGACTTGACGCGTCAAGGCACGTGAAGTAGGGCATTGTAATAGTACCACAATACAAGTCGTCGTCAACGTACAATGCCTCAATTGTCTCGACAATGGCCAATGCATGGGGTCATGCTGTCCACTGCCCTTATAAGCTTGCCTGAGGCAAATATGCTGCTTAATTCTCCCCTAGCTCGTCCTACCATGCCTCGTAACAACCCATCTGGTACTAACCAACACTCTAAGGGATCCCTTCGTGCGTCTTGACTACTTTCTCATGCACCAAATACTACTACTGACCTGTGCATTGAAGTCAAGAATCACCCTAACCTTCCTCAACTCATCCAGCAACACCTCAACCAAAATGCCCTTCAGAAGGACATTCCAAATCTTCTGCTAGAAGACGACGGTATTCAAATTGGGTGAGTCCTATTCCGACTTAATAAGCTCCCGCTGATTACGCTGACACGTCCTTAGCCTACGTTCAGTAGAGAGTATTATCAAGAAATTTTCATTGCGAACAACACGTCAAAGCGGGCTCACAGAGATTGATAAAGGTGCTGCAATCCTGACTATCATTGCGGAGGACCCATTAGGTCGATGGGGAAGCCGTAGTGTGAAAGAGAAGTTAAGGCTTCAAGGTTACCATGTTAGTCGGTAAGTCTTGAACAATTCATTATGTCCCCGTGGTCCTAACTATTGCATCGCTACAGTGAATTCATCAATGCCTTCCAACGGCAGCATGATCCTGTTGCTGTTGCTGCACGTCATCCCTTGACGCGAAAAGTTCATACTTCAACGCTCTGGTCCGCTGGTCCAAATGAGGAGTGGTGCGTTGACGGGCATGAGAAGTTGGTCGCAGACATGGGGATTGCCATCTGGGGCATTGTTGACAAGTGGTCTCGCCTAGAGCTTTGTCTTAGGGCAGTCCCCAATGCTCGAGATACGAGAGTCCCCATCGCGTTATACTTACAGACTGTCAAGGAATGCGGTGGTGAGTTTCTTTACTTATGCTGATATGCGATGCTTATAGTTTGCTAGGAATGCCATCTGTCGTTGCGGCTGATAAGGGTACTGAACTTGGACCCCTCCTTGCTGCCCAAGGGGTACTACGGTGAGTTATGGTCATGCCTCATGCTTACTGTATTTCTTAGACTCGTTAACAGACAGCTCTACCTTCCTGATCTCGATATCGAGACGGTGCCACCCTTCAGAACCGTCAAGAGTGTCTACAACATTACGCGTGAGAGAGCCTGGCGTCCGCTCCTTGAGAATCACCTTCGCAATATTCAGCATGAGTATCACCATGGCCGAATTGACGGTGGCTATCATCCCAATGATCTAGTCCACAAGTAAGCATATCCCTACCATATTCCATTTAGTGATACTTACCGAGTTTTAGAGCTGTCGCTACTTGGTTGTGGGCCAAGATTGTCCAAGCGCGCCTTGACATAGTCTTGGAGGAACACAAGTACCACGTCATCCGCAAGCAGAAGAAAACGTCACTTCCAAGCGGTAAACGACGCATTGACTTCTATAAACAACCAGAGGAGTGGAATGGGACGCATTGTCTCATCAAGGTCCCCGAGACAGACATTGATCGACTTATTGCGGAGCATGCTGATCATGAAGTACTTCAGTTTGGCAGTGATGAAACTGTAGCGGTTTGCGAGCAAGTATACCAAGTCATCGGGAGCCCAAATCTTGTGGCATCGGAGGGATGGAACATATTTAGGGGTATGATTGAACAGATGGAGCATGATTCTAGCCTTTCCTAGCTACATAATAATCGAAATATCTTCCTGTCCTCGTCACTATCCAAGATCATTTGGGACAAGCAGCTGAGTATTAGTCTCGGACGTCAGCAATTTCTGTCAAAGCGATTCCGTCAAAGCTATACCGCCAAAGCGAATCGGCCCAAGCGATTCCGTCAAAGCAGCACATTTGAGCCAAAGCGCTCACCTACCTCAACCTATAAAATCCGGTGAGTAGCTTAGCATGCAATCACCCTCATTTATCTAAACAGAATGCCGCTGCATTCACAGATCCTTAACCGTCGTTGCTCTGGCTGTTCTCACTATTCTGATCCATACCTTGACAAGGATGGTCACTGCGGCCATTGTAATCAGCGCGCCAAGGGAACCTTCCAGGAAGGCGTGAAGACTTGCGATACTTGCGGCGCTTCTCATGAGCTGATGACTGGAACTCAATGTGGCATTTGCAAAGCCAGAGAGAACCAGGCTGACAAGGAATGGCCTTCTTGTCGCAGCTGCGGTGATGTCTACCAGTTCCTATATCCTGGTACCAACTGCGGAAGTTGCAACGAATATCGTACGTCCTTTCAAGTCATCCCGCTGTTTTTATGACCTTAGTGTCCCCCTTAGGAGGCACAGTTGGCGCCTCGGTTCGAAATGCTCTCGCGCAAGCGCCCAACCCGAGAGACCCTGGACCACCTCCAGCACCTCTTGCACGCGCGATGAATATCCCTCAGGAGGTGCGCTATTCTCCTTGTTATTTTAGTACTAGCATAGCTGACATGCTGCCAGAACTTTGGCCTGTCCAGCTCCATTATTGACAGCATGCGTAGCGCTGGTGACCGAGCCAGAGCCAAGTCTGCCTATCCTCAACGTGTCCCCAAGGGCAACCTTCATGGCGCTGCAGCCACCATGAGGCTCAGAGAGGGAAAGCCCCTGGGCAATATTACTATTAAGGTGGGTTAAGCCTCGTGCCCCGATTTGCTTATCTTAACTTCTAGTAATAGGTCTCAAAGGCATTCAATCACAAGCTGCCCAAGGCGAAGCGGGATATGGATTTAGACCCTTTTTCAGTAACCGTTGCTCCCGAGAAAGCATTCATGGAGGTTCTTGAGAACATTCGAGTTCATCTGGACTTGCATTGCTGCGACAATTATGGCTACCGGGTCCAGGCAGTGTACGTAGCTCCTATTCATCGTTCAAGTCTCTTATTTATGACTACGATTTCAGCAATGACTTCGTGCTTCGGTTCGCAGACTTCGATACAAAGGTTGAGGACCATTACACTGGCCTAAGCGTAGGCGAATTATGGACGTCCTTCCCACCCGGCGCCCCACAGATCTCGGCAAAGAACTTGAAGATGAAAGTACTTGACTTCACTGTCAAGCTGAAGTTTACGCCTAAGGTTATTGCTACTTACCCTCATCTCTCGTCCTTACTCATTTTCTGCGCTCCAGAATGATGTTACTCCCAGCCCCTCTCCGCGTAAGCGAACAAACACTACGCTTTCGACTTCTGAGACTGAGGGGCCGTCACTTAAACGTAAGTTCCCGTAGCTCTCTTATATCTCGAGCTCTTGTACTTATCACGTCTGTTCAATGACAGGACGTACCTACTTGACAGTCATTGAGGCAGAAGAGACTCAATACATGGCGACTCGTGGAACTTGTACCGTGACCTTGGACGGAGCCGTCAAATGGACTAATGAAGCAAAGCCTCGCCTTATCTCGGTCATTAAAGATCAACCTGTGGCATCAGGAAAAACCAAACATATGTATAAGGTAAGCCTTGTAAAAATTCTGTATGGCGTGCCCCCCTGCTAATTGGTAATTTCGGTAGCTCATGATGGACGGCGAGGACTATGCTGCTAAATCATTTTTTGATATTGGAGTACCCAATCACTTCCCGTCGTTTGAAGAGAACAAGATCCACCTTAAGGAGGAGCTCTGGCGTCAAGAGCTAGCCAGTCAATGTGTCGGAGAGTTCGCTGTAGCAGTTATGGCCAAGAAGATATCAGCAGCTGGTATGTGATGCTATGACAGATGGTAAACTAGACCTAATAATTTCCTTAGACATCAGGGTTGCTTCTGGCTTTCTCCTCACAGTAGACAGTGGACCGAACGCGGGCCAAACCTGGCTCGTTGACCCAATGCTGAGTAACACCCATGTCCAGAAATATTCTGGAACTATGCATGCTGGGCAGAATACCACCCTGCTTGGTAAAACCTGCGACGCATTTGCCCACTTCGCACTGGAAAACTCCGGTGGTCAGCTCGTGTTTTCGGATATTCAAGGTTCGTTATTCTTCGCGCCTAAGACTCATAGCAGCTCTAATTCTTTTCATAGGCATTTTGGAACCGAAATACATACAGCATGTCCGAGGTGTTGATGATCTGGTTCTCTTTGACCTTATGGTTCACACGTAAGTCCTTTACTCCTGACCACCATTGACTTAACTAAGATATGTCATGTCTTTTAGCGCCAATAAGTCAGGGGGCCTTGGTGACAGAGGTCTAACAGGACTGCGCAGTTTTGCAGCCCAGCATAAATGCAACTCGATCTGCAAGGCACTGGGCTTAATCAAGGCCGAAGTGCTTGTAGCACAAGGTGAAAAGCAGCTCTCGCAAGATGGGTCCCCTACCACCAAGAATGACCTGTCAGTCATTCCGGCAATCCCAGTTTACATTCGTATTGGTGAGGTGCTGCCGGTGGATCCTGCTGAGTACGACGCCAGCCAGCACTTAGAAGTCACCTCCCCTCAAATCCCTAATGGCGCCGTATGCACCGCTCACGTTCCTGAACGCGAAGATCAGACTATGTCTCTAACTGGTGAAACCTTCACTTGGGGCCCTTTCACCATTCATATTGTAAGTGCTGCCTTATCCCGTTTTGAGTGTCATTTAACCCCAACCCTTACTCAGGCCGTAATCAACTCACCTCGAGGAGAGAAGAGGATCTTAATTGCTGATCTTCATGGCGTCGATACCTCGCGAGCTCAGCAGATGGATGGCCATTGCCATAGAGAAGTATCACGCTATGCCCTAGCTCAACATGTACTCGCCGACTTTGACAAGGCCTTGACGGACTTGTCAGTTTCTAAAGATCTGTATTGTTGTGAGTACCTTCTTTCTGAATTATCTATTCCTGCTCACTGCGTAGCCTCAGCCTTCACAATTGCAAAGCTATCCGTGGCACTTCGTCGCCCTTCAAATGGCCCTCCCACCAGTGACCCTACCGCATCAAGAGACATCTGGTGTTTCATGGATGACCTGCGTACACCCAGCATGCCTGATCCAGTTCTAACAAAGACCCCCCTCATGGATGCCGCTCTCAATGCCTTGAGCCACTATGCCTACTCCAAATACGACGGCGAGTTTTTGTTGTCTGATTTTGAATGTACGATGCCTGCAAAGACCCCTCTGATACTAGACTGACATGTCCGCGTAGATTGCTTCCATCCAGACAGCGCTCAAAATATCGTCGTTCATTTCAAGATGCATACGTGAGTTCTATCTAATTTACTCTTCAATCTGCTCCTAATATGTTTCATTGACAGTGAACGGGATGATCTCAGCTCCACAAATGGAGGGTCTGAGGCGCTGAAAGACTTTAGAAAGGCTCACGTCTGTAATGATGTCTGCCTTGGTCTGAAGCTGTCCCCAGTCTAAATTATGTATCACCTTACTGTCCGGTGAGGTGGCTAGCAGGGCTGGCCGAGCAGAGGAGAGATTCACGGAGACGACGACTCAGACACGACACGACACGACATCTTCACGGTTACGACATCACGACATGTAGATTAGATTATATATCTCCTCTACCTCATGTTCCCCATATTTTTGGCTCTTGTTTTCTGTTCCATATCTCTACGTCTCATTCTCATTCGTGTCTACGTGTGTTACGTTACGTATACGAATACATCCTGTTTTCGCATCTCTTCTCGTTCATGTCCCGGGTCGCGTCTCTCTCTCGTCTCGCGCATCATCGACTATGCGGTCCGAGGTTCCTTGTCCCTCGTTCTCGCACCCTTTGGAGATCCCACAGTCCAAAGACACCCTACAATAGGAATGTTATGTTCTTTCAAAATCATATCTGAATGAACCTAGTCAATTTTAGTAGTTGTTGATCAGATTGGATATACCCTCCCTTCCGCAGCAACTCCCACCCATACGCCCCAGAAGCCTCCGCCGCCCGTCCACATCAACTCCATGCGTTTTTCATACTGCGCCCCTTTTACGATCACAAACCTCGTAGCCTCGTCCAGGATGTCAGCAGCGGCAGCCTGCCCCATACCCGCCCTCTTCCCCTCTTCCCCCTGTAGATAATTTTGCGCTGAAAAGTGATCATCCATCGTGAGACATATATCTACTCTTGCAGCTGAAGGAGTCGACGTGTTTTGCGCGGATTACAGGGAGAAGTTGAGGCATTTGTCATTGCGTACCGTGCATACTAAATAACGCGACTTAGCAGGCTGTTTGAAGGATTCTATATCATGGCACCGTTACAAGGTCAGGGCCAGAATATACAAGCGGAGTGACTGGGGTCCTGATCTCAAGAAACAATGGCCGACCGTCAAACATGGCCACCGAAACCAGAATTTGACCTTGCGGGTAAAGACCACCGTAAACAAGTGCAAAGTTACTTGGTTCCGTGTACTGAAGCGACAGAAAATTAAATGTTAGATTCGGTAGCGAAACGTGATCAGGGCCATACATAAAGATGGGCCGCGATAGCAAAGAGATTCATTGGCTTTCCTTTCCGATCCAAAAGGCGACTACGCCGAAGGAATTCGATACTGAACCTGAGGTGATGAAGTAACTGCTGCTTTCCTGTGTCCGAGCCAAAGCTGATGTGCGGCAGAGCCATCATGCTCTTCACGGCATTGACCGCTACAGGGGCATAGTTTGACCCTTCGAGGAGGTTAAGAAGACGGATCGTGAGAGTCGAGGTCATTGGGAAATTGCCGCCTAACGATGGTAATTTTGATAGAACAAGCCGCTTGACTCGTTCTAACGACATTCCATAGAATACAACGTTACCCAGCAAGTCATATCCGCGGCGGCCAGCACGGCCAGCACATTGGCGGTACTATGATTCTCGTGAACATGGCACTTTCGTCGAAAATGAACGGAGATCCCACCTGTAGCGCAGTCAAATACGGAGAATCTCCACAAAATATGGACGTTTTGGTGGGAGCATTGATCTCCAGTGCGAGCGTCCCTGTAGAAGCAATTAAGACAAAATATTGTGCAAGACCTTAACACTTACCTGTTGCGATAACAACGCGAACGAAGCCCAGCCTGAACAAACTAAGTGTGGATAAAACCAGAGTTATTTGTGTTTTCAAAGACAAATCAACAGCATACCTTTCGACTAAACTTCGGTACCGTTTATTCATACCCGAGTGATGAACTGCGATTCCCCTCTTCAACGCATCCAAAGCCCAGGATTGGGTAGATGTCCAGCGGTGCAGGTCACGTATCTCTCCTTCAAGATCCGCTTTCGAGTAAGACGTATGCCCCCCTACGAATGAAAATTCCGGGGACGGATCATCTGGATTGAACGAGCTCTCCCAGGATGAGTTAACACTAGAAGAAGGTTCTGCATCGTCATCCTTTTTCTGCCTTTGTGCCCGTTCCGCCAGACGTTCTCGCTGTTTTGAGCGCAGTTTCCAACTCTCCCAGTCCTGCAGCTTTCTCTGCCATTCCGGGCTTTTTGACCGCCATGTCTCCTCCGCTGTCTCGAGTGAAGCTAAAATCGACTGAGCCATATGCTCGCAATCAGAGCGATCGAAATTGAAAAGTATTGCGGGCTACATCTAATCGTTATAGCATATGATGACCTGGCAGGATAATGTACTTACGAGTTCGCCTCTGGAATTCAGGTCGGCCAGGAGGTAAATCAGGTTGCTTCTGAACATGTCCCGCGAAGGCGCGGCATGAAGGAGTGTCCCGGCCGAAGCTAGGGTGGGATCCTCCAGTCGACGTATGACGTGGTGAAGAGATGAGGGAGCTTGCGCATCAAACGACGTGATCAATGTCGATATGATGGCCTTCAGCTTGGATTCGTACAGCAAAATATCCTTTTGCCTCAACATGCCCGGCGTCGACGCAAAGAAAACGATGGGTTCCAGTTTTGCCACATCATACTCTCCTGCACCTTCATAAGCGGCCAAGGCTTCATAGAGGCTCAGGGTATCGCGAGCCTCCAGAGCAAGGTCTGTAGGAAGTGATCGAACGCCGAAATCGAGTAGAGATATAGGATGAAGGAATCTGGACCGCTCTGATGGTGTGTGTGTGGCCAAACCCGCGAAGTGTGCCTTAGGGTTCTCGGTGAGGTTGTAAAAGAATTTGCGCAAGTGTGAGTATCGATGGGGGTATTGGATAAACTTGTGGGAATATCCATGCGCTTCTTGGACAGATTCCAGCCACGAGTTAAACCTGTCGGGAGAGCCGATAGTGGCAGAGAGTCCACTACGAAAGTAGAGCGAGGTTAGTATTTGGTATATATAGAGACTTGGGACAGGCATACATGATTGGACATGGCGCAAGAAGAATAATCTGCTCCCACACAGCGCCACCTTCTTGCTGACCGATCGAGTGAATTTCATCCAGGATGATGCTAAATAATCATGGGTTTTGTCGGAAACATGATCGAATAAGCATTGGCGAGCATACCTTTTGATCCTCGAGGTCCAGACCCGAGCAAGAGGAGGCGAAAGCAGCATGATGGACAGCATCTCCGGAACAGTCACCAAGATCTGGCATTTCTGAGGGTCATTGATGCGATAGTCCCGGGTGTGAATAGCCCAGCAGCTTTCTAAATATTAAAAACGGGGTGAGTGAAATTGTGAATTCTACGGGAAAGACATTACGTACTTCCGCTCAGATTCTTACTAAACCGCGCGTATATCTCGGCCGCTATCTGGGTGACGAGTGCTTTTGTAGGTGCAATATAGACTAAGATACCATCGTCAGAGCCCCTCAGCACCTTCTCCATTGCGTAAAATGAGATGAATGTCTTTCCCGCACTGGTAGGTGCTTTGCATTCAAACATCAGTTTTTCAACCACTTGAATACCTGATGAAGAGCACGTACCGACCACCAGGAGGGAGTTATCAGCGTCAATACAGTCAAGCACTTCACGCTGCCATGCATCCGGATCGAACGACACACGACTATCTGGGGAACTCTCCATGCTCCTGTCCATGTACTCGCCGAACAGCCGCAGCTGCCATACTACAGGATGCTCTGTGATGTGCATAAACTGGTGGTGCGGCGCTTTAGTCTTCGACCGTAAGAGCTTTATGAACTTGAAATTGAGCGCTGCATCTGGTTCCGTGGTATCAAGGAGGGACGTAGCGTAGTCGCCGAAGCCTAAAGATTGAAGGACGGCTGAGAGGGCGGCTGCAATTGTCGATGTAATGAGCCGTCGGTCTCCCATATCTTTGATAATGCGCATGATGCACACAGTATAATCATCACGGATAGGCGCTGAATCTGGGTCACGCTCGCCGACCCATGAGAGCAGCTGCAGATGTATACTGTAAAGGCGCATCTCCCCACCCGTTAGCCGTTCTGCAGCCCTTTTGTTGCGTAGAAGAGCCTTGAGCTGCTCGACTTTCTGAGACGTTGAGAGCTTAGACATCAGACTAAGCTGCTCTCTCCACCATAATTCAGATTCGTTAGTGTCCTGCGCGGTCTTCTCTTTCGCGATCTTCTGGCGCAGTTTATCGGCAGACGAAATTTTGAGTTGCTTGGGAATTTTGATCTTTCACAAATCGGATGGGGCTCAATGAGCCGCGCTTGATATGAAAGTAAGAAGGACTATACCTGTACAGGGGGCACGCGCTGAGGCTTAGGGGCGATCTTCGTGGACCCCACCGGTGCAATCACGATCTGTTGAAGACTTCCTCCAGACGCTCCCGTGAGCGTTCCAGCTTGCACTTGCATGGTGGCCATGAATCGCTGATTCCGCTTCAGGATCCGACGCTGAGCACGTTCGTCTACCGGATTTGAAGGAGCGCCACCCATATGACTGGATAATATCGCTTTCTTGTTATGCCAATGCTGCGTGTCGGAGAAAAGGGTGCCTGGCCCAAAATCAAGTCGCGTAGATGATTTTGCGTCGTCTGTATCATGGACAGGAACTCTGACTAGGGAAAGCTCGGCATTGAAAACGTCGTTCTCGAAAGGTAGCAGACGAAAGGGCAAGGCTGCCACAGTTGTGGCGCTTGCCGGCAGCTCGCGCTGCGGGAATCGTTTCGAAAATGCTTTCAGATTGACCGGTGCCAAACCGAGCTTTGACCAAATATTCTGGACGGAAATAAAAGCCGGTTGACCAATGGAACTTGGCAGCTCTTCCGAGGGATGAAGGATTATAAAGCGTATGAGGGAGCAATAGATCCTACCATCCATTTCTGGGGTAACGGAAATTTTAGAAATGACTACGTTCGCAATTACGAAGACCATCGGTAAGAAGTCTCTGACAACGATGGTAGAGAGGCTGGAGCTTAGGCATTCGTACGACCTAGCACGCTCTTGGACAGAGAGCTGTCGAAGGAGAAGACAGTGGATGACAAAGATATACAGCAGCTCAATCGAAGATGAGGACCTGTCGGCGGCTATGAAGCTGCGGGCGATCTCTAGGATCGAAGTGCAGTATTCGTCAAGGGCGTCTGGCGTGCGATCCGGTAGCAGTAGCTCTTTGCTCCTAACATTCTGGATCGCGGCTGGAGGCGGAATAGACATGGAGACATGAGGAGGTAACATGGCTCTGAGATCATCATCTAAGGACGAGGTGGTCTTATCCAATATAACATGCAATGATTCTGGAAATGTCGCCTGACTGTGGGAGTCGCGAACTTGCTCGAATACGAAAGAGAGAATCTATTAACGGTGAGTTTCATGGCTGAGAGGATAGGTACACGGAATGACCTTGGAGTCACGGTATTCGGCTCCCTTTAACAGTGCTATCGGAAGGCCACGAGATAATAGGTCAAATACGAATATGCGTTGCATTAGCACTTTTTCAGTGGAGAGCCTCTTTGGATGGTTATCCAGTACACCTCCGTCGTTGATCAGAACGAACATCGGCTAAACAGCAAGATTAACTAGTACCAAGGGAAAGGATCAGACCGGCAAGAGATGATACCTTTCTGGTCACCTCGTATCGAAGCCACAAAGGATCGTGTAGATCTTCAAACATGTAAACTGGAAGCCCTAATTTTAAGATATGCTTGGAGAGCAAAGTGCGAGCGAGTAACCGCGAAAAGACAAGAAACGGAGTTCCTCCAGTTTGCAGAGTAGCATGCGAGTTGGCTGCAGGTACAAGGAAGATACGTCAGAAAAAACGAGTAAACGTGTCAAAGGGTATGGACCTCTCCAGAATACAATGTCGATCTTCGCCGATCTTTCGGTAAATTTGAGCAGCGCTCTCTCTAGGATGTGATAGGCATGCAAGATCTGGAAACTTGGTTCTGCAAAATGATCATGTCAACAAGGAATGTGTCAAAGAATCATGTACTCTACCTCCATCGCGAGCGATTGCGAGTAGGGGATCATCAAGGACGACTTGTAAAAGCGACTCCCCTATGGTCGTGGGTCAGAGAATGGAATAAAGAGATTGTAAAATGGATGGGACAGACAAACCATCGATAACAAACGGTTCGCTACCTGCATAGTCTCCCAATAGATCCATCCATCTGGCCCTCCGTGTCGCGGGTCTGTACCACTCTCTATCAACATATTCTAATGCCTCTTCTGCGCTGAAATCCGATGCCTGCGAGGCGTCCGGTGGGTTTTCATCAAGGTTGTTGAAATTCTCCAGATCCATTGCACTAAAAGACGTGGGCGGTGTGAGGGTGGCAGAAAGGTGTGATTCAGAAGCAGCCTCCAAAAAAAGGGGTCGAGACTTGGTTCGATCACACTCTAGCGCCCATCACGGCATGCGGCCGGCCACGTTGTTCTAGCTATACGGCCACATCCTTACGTTCTTGACAGACAGCTATGGTTTTACACCGTTTGCTGGCCGCTGAGAAGCGAAGGAAAATCATTTCGAGGGAGACTATCAAACGAGCGTTTGGCATACAACCCGTTTTTGGAGGTGGTTTATCTCGTAGAAAGCGTAGACTTCTGGTCATTAGCCGTTGCTGACGACTTGAGGGAGTTCTCGAGTGAAAGCAGCCTACAAGGTCAGAACGAAATTCTTGGAACGGAGAAGGTGTTTGTTTTGCCTTATTTTCCCCCGACTCCCGAGTCCCGAGGGTTTCCTGTGGCATCACAACTGTTCCGCATTTCAATTGCCTATCCTCGGCTCGTCCTCAGCTGCTATTCTTCTCCTCTGCTTGAACATAACCTTCCTGTCAATGCGCCAGCTTTCTGCTCATCATCTATGCTATCCGTAGCTTGGATTTTTGCAAGGCACTCGCCAACCCAATCAAGATTTACTTCAAGGCTATCACCGTAGAGTCAGCGTACACCACTGAACTTCGAAGAGACGCTGGCGTTTTTCTTCGCTTGTGCTGATCTTCTCACAATCTGATATCATTGGAAAGCTTTGTCCATAAGTAAGTAGAAGTGGGCTTCTTATGGGACAGCTAGGGGACTCCGTTCCGGCTTCCGAGGTTTGGAAAACAGGTTCATCATCGGACCGTCTGTCGGCCCGGTTCCCTTTTGCTTCCCTTTAAAATCAGTCGAAATCTCATTCAGCTCCCATAATCTTATCTTCCCATCTACCGGCAGCGCACGTTTCTTTCGCTATGGCCGTCCCAGTGATCAAACTGAATAATGGAACTGAAATTCCAGCTCTTGGGCTAGGTACGCAGAATGCATTATCACGACGATCCGTTGAGGACGAGCTCGGCTGGCGGAACTAATCGTTTGACATATCCAAGGTACCTGGCAGTCAAAGCCTGAGGAAGTCATCTCCGCGGTCTCCTACGCGCTGAAAGAGGCGGGATACAGGCATATTGATTGTGCTTGGTCTGTCGCAGCCACATGTTTACTTTTTGCATCGTAAACTCGCTGACTCTGCATGCACTCTCAGGGGTTACGGGAACGAGAAAGACGTTGGAGCAGGCATTCGTGCCTCTGGTGTTCCTAGGTCCGAGATCTTTGTAAGCTCAAAGCCTATTCATTAGTTAAAGTTATCTCACGCATGAGTATGCCGATCTAGATCACCAGCAAGCTATGGGGAACCTGGCATACGCGTGTTGAAGAGGGACTGGACCAAACACTTGCGAACCTCGGGACAGATTATCTCGATCGTACGTGCTCCTGTATATGAATACGTACCGGCGGTAGACGTGTCTTTCTCCAGTGTACCTTGTCCACTGGCCCATCGCTCTCAACCCCGATGGCAACCACCACCTCATACCCACACTCCCGGATGGCACGCGAGACATCCTACATCCGTGGAAGCTTCAGGACACGTGGAAACAAATGGAGGCAGTTTTGAAGAAAGGTGTGTGACAATGCTAGCCTTGGACCCCAAAAAATGACCTCATCTTTCATCAATATCGTGGCAGGGAAGGTCAAGGCAATTGGCGTCTCAAATTTTTCGGAGGCGAAGCTCGAGGAGATCCTTCCCACAGCTGAAATCCTTCCCGCTGTTAATCAGGTCCGATACCAATCTCTTCTCATGATGCTACGTTGTTTACTGGACATATGATATAGCTGGAACTCCATGTCTACAACCCACAACACAAATTTGTTGCCTACCTCAAGAACAAGGGCATAGTTCCACAAGCATACTCACCTCTGGGATCAACGAACTCCCCTCTCCTGACTGACGATAAAGTCGTGGAAATCGCTAAAAAACATTCCCTCGGCGCGTCAGACGTGCTCATCGGTTATCTTGGTATGGCTACACGATACATCATTCGCGTCATATAATCATACAGGTTCCTAGTCGCGAAAGGTTTTGTCGTACTGCCGAAATCAGTTACACCTTCCCGTATCGCATCCAACCTAACAGGTGCCATGGCTGCCGCACAGAAGCTTGAAGCGGCCGATATTGCTGGACTTGACGGCCTGGCCGCTGGTGGGAAGCAGAAAAGGTTCGGCTTACCTGACAACTCTCATGGGACTAGAAAAGATTAACTGAGATTTACCCTTCGTCAATTCTAGGTTCATCATGCCACCCTGGCGTACGTACATCGCCTATTCATTCTGCGTAAAATCTTATGGCTGACTGTTCGCCGCTGACACTTCCTTTTCTTACTGCAGCCGTTGACCTTGGATTCGAGAACTGGCCTCCTTTCAAGAAGTAATCGAGCCCCAGGCGACGATGCTGCATATGGAACGTCTGGGAGGTTGTAGTTAAGTATATGATGTATTTGAACTGGAAGTTATGTTGTCACATGGTTACGATCTATCAGCATTCATTATACGCGGTAGATTACAACCTGATAATTTACAAGCATGCCCGAGCCCTGCGAAGACAGAGGAACGACCTTTTGGCCACAAGCCCAGACGCCCCCAAAGTACCAGATGTGGCGAATGCCGCGAACAAGGCGGCTGTAGCCACGACCTTTGGCACAGGCAACATCATTGTCATACATATGTCCAGATTGACCTCAGATTGACTTGACATCCACGTTCAGGAACCTGGGAATTCGGCGCCACTGAGAATGTGAGGAGGAAGATTACTCTGACGTGGAGTCCTCCCGGGCTCTTTGGAGTTGAAGCTAATTATCTTGGGAAGATCCCAGGATAAGCGACGACGTCGTGCTTGTGGGCGCATCATCAGAGCTGGTCGAGCAGAACACATATCTGCGATTAGCGACCGCCTCCCAGGTCGCTGGACAAATGGGGAGGAGCAAAGTTTTCGGCAGGACTTGGCAGCTCCGAAGTTGCTTTCTGGGTTCGGAGCTATTCACGGAGTGGGAGCTAGTTCTCGGTGAGTTCCATGTTCATGGCAGTATATCGATGGGAATCTCGACATTCCACCGGGTATAAGCATTTCCGCACGCAACTGCGAGAGCTGTGACTCTGGCTGCACTACCGACGCGATGAAAGTTGCAAAGCAACAGAAGAAGTGCCCAGGACGGAAGAGACCGAAGCCTTCCTGAAGCCTTCCCACACATAAGAGGGGAGCTGCTAGACACGTGGCAATTACAAGGCACAGCTTGTCCTTCCACTTCCGTCAACAGCTCAATGATCTCCTCACCAGGCTCACATGAAACTGAAAAGTTAACGTTATTTCCTCTCGCTTCGCATTCGCGATGCCAACTGCGAATGCCAAATCCGAATAGATTCCGTTGATACGGCCGGTTTCGACAGGACCATTTCCCTTCAAGTCCGAGCCCATAGGCCGAGAAATTCCTTTTAAGCGGAGGGATAGCTGAACCAGGATGATAATCGAATACCTCCCACCTTTTACTTTGTGGATCTCTCTTCAATCCCTTGTCGCTATGCCGAGTACCAGTGGTCGAGAACTCGATGTTACATCAGACGCCATTGATGAGGGTATGTCCATATAATTCTGTTACGTCAATACCAGAGCTGAACGAAAGTATAGTTAATGTCCTGAAGGCTAGCCTATGGGATGAGCAGTCGAAGTTCGACAAAACCAAAGACAAAAAAAACTTCAGAGACTATGACGCGGCGTGCGACCGCGTTAAAGCCTTCTACAAGGAGCAGCATGGTCAGAACCTGGCGCTTCGTATGCCACATACCCGCTTCTTATCTCAATGACAGAAAAACAAACTATGGAGTTTAACATCAAGGCCAGGGTCGACTTCAAGACGAAGAAGCGCGCCCGAATGGGCGTCTGGGAAGCCATGGAAATGCTCAATACGTTGATCGACGAGTCAGACCCTGATGTATGTTCCGTGCTTTGTTCCCTGTCATCTCGCGCCTGAATGACGTCGAACTCTGTAGACAACTGTGTCCCAAATAGAACACTTACTTCAGACGGCCGAGGCTCTCCGAAGAGATGGGAAACCCGATTGGATGCAGGTTAGTTATCTGCCTATTTTGCTGCAAAGGTTTCTATAATCCCCTTCAGGTTGCAGGCCTCACACACGACCTTGGAAAACTGCTGCTGTTGTTTGGATCGGAAGGCCAATGGGATGTCGTCGGAGTGAGTTTTTCATCTCAATACCAAGGGGCTCCCAGCGGCGAAATCCGTGAAATGATCTTGCTCGAGAATTTTGGCATCTGGTGCCATGGGTCCCACCCCGTTTAGGCAATCAGTTTGGGGTCCCGGTCCCATCTCAGCCTCGAACACGGTTATCTTTTATCTTATTTAAACGAGACCACAAGTACTTCCAGTATCATCGTGAGCTATGTATCAACGATAAACGCTGTATCTAAACCATGCCCTATCTTTTTTCGTGGAGAAGCTTTGCGTAGTGCTGCGCTTGAGGCACATGAAATGCTCGAAAATCCTCTCTTAGCCTTTCTTTCTCCACCCGATGTCTCCCCCGCGTCTCCTTCCTCCTCCTTCCATTCTTCTTCCAAGTCATCGTTTGCTTCGCCATCTCATCTACGTCATCGCTCTGTGAGACTTGAAACAATTCTCAGTAAGCTTTCGTCTATGGCTTCTATTTTCATGCGATCTTCCTCTCTCGGCTGATATGCATTGATGGCGAGCGGAATGCGCGGGAAAGAGTCAGCATCGTTGTGGTGACATTCCATCCTATACTGTATGAAGTATTAGATGTCCTCTTCGTGGTTGCATCGAAGTAGATCGGAAAAGTAAGCGACTTCCGTGTTCATTTGTTTCTTTCTTGCTAAGGCGAGCAACTTCTGGTGGGTGAAGGACTGTCTCTAAGTAGCCATTCTCAGCTGACACATAAATGCTATTGAACGAGAGGTGCAAAGAGTACGCTGGATGAAGCGATGGGAGGATAACTTCGCGCCTGCATATGAGACCGGGACCCCAAACTGATTGCCTAAACGGGGTGGGACCCATGGCACCAGATGCCAAAATTCTCGAGCAAGATCATTTCACGGATTTCGCCGCTGGGAGCCCCTTGCTCAATACCCATCATTTCCGCATCACTGACTCTCTACCCTAGGATACATTTGGTACATTCATCCTAACTAGATCCTCCATGAAAGGATCTGATACCCTTCTCTAGTCATCGGCTGCAAGTTTTCGGACAAGATCATCTACCCGGATACCTTCGCGGCGAACCCCAATTCCTGTGATAGCATCTATTCCACAGAGTACGGGATCTATCAGCCTCACTGCGGTCTGGATAATGTCATGTTATCCTGGGGTCACGACGAAGTCCGTGTCGCCTTTTCATATCCATTTCACAGCCTCTAATCATCCACTTTCAATACAGTATCTCTATAACGTTTTCAAAGACCAGAGTACCCTTCCCGCCGAGGCCCTTGCCATGATCCGATATCACAGTTTTTACCCCTGGCATCGAGAAGGTGCTTACTCGCACCTTACGAATGAAAAGGACAAAAGCATCCTCGCGGCTGTCCAGGCTTTTAACCCGTACGATTTGTACAGCAAAACGGATGCGCCATGTAACATCCCCGAGCTACGTTCTTACTACGAAGGGCTCATAGCGAAGTTCTTCCCTCCAATCCTCGACTGGTGAATTGAAGGCCTTAGCGTTATCGCGTACTTCTTCATCGTGATACTCTCCATGTCTTTCTCGGCCATTTGCTTTGCTCGATTGTCCATTTAGAATATTTATGTCTTTTTAGTAGTTGCTGTCTTTGATCACACTCCCCTTAGGCTGCGACATGCTTCGTCCTATACCTAAGTCTTTGTAGCTATACTTATCCTCGTATCTGTGTCTGTGCTCCCATGTCGCTGTTGCGTCAATATTGATACCGTGCTCTTGCTATGTCCTACGTCACGGATCCCATCTGATTAGATACTGATTGCCGTGATAAGATCTGATGAAAGCCTGAATATTTCTCCGAATCCACAGGCACCCAACCTTCCGACCACCATGGCCGATACCCATCCCCCGCAAAGTACCCTCCCTTACCCACCGGTACACAAGGACAAGAAATTTGTGGTTCTCTCCGATTGGTTGGTCTGCACAGTCCGTTGCTCGTTCACGATCTTTCGACTGGCTAACCTGCGTTGATATTCAGGGATGGCACCATCACCACGCGCGACTCCAATGACTGTGGGCACCGTCTCTATGGGATGCGGTTTTGAAATGAAATGCTGAGCCTGTTCTCCCTCTTTGAAACAGATATGACTGACAATCTGGGTTATGGCAAGGATAAGCGAAGGGAGGGAATATGAACGTGTTATCCGGACGGATGACGTTTAGGTGAGAAAGACTGCGATATCAGGTTCGGCCGTACTCTAAGGACAATCCGTCAGAGACTCGTTCCGGGAGATGCTTGAGAGTGTCGCGGCCGCCGGCCACACAATCGACGAGTGCAAGGAGTTACTTCGGAAAGGTTTGTCAACATCCAGTCCCATACCTGAACGACACCCTGAAGGTGGATCAGACATCAAGCTCGATCCTGGATTCAAAGAATTCTATGCATGGTGCAAAGCGAATGATATCCCTGTAATCATCGTCTCTAGGCATGTCCTTCGGCTATCTTCACTCATATAATTGAATAAGAATCATATATTCACACAGCGGAATGGCCCCTTTGATTCGTGCAGTACTTTCCAACCTTGTCGGGGAAGAGGCCGCTGCCGAAATAGAGATCATCGCAAACGATGTCACGATCCACGCTGATGGAAAGTGGGATATTCAATACCGTCACCCTTCCAGGTAGGCACTGGGTCCGATCATTTACATCATGAACAAGCCGCTGACAGCGAATCGAATATCTCAGCGGTTTTGGACACGACAAGTCGTGGGCCATCCTGCCCTACCGCGCGCTCCCCGACCCTCCGACCCTCTTTTTCTTCGGAGATGGCGTATCAGGTTTGCTTTTCTTTTCATATCGCTTGGCAGATTCTTGTGTGAATGTTGCTGACTCCTGTCTCCATAGATATATCAGCGGCAAAGCATGCCGATTTGCTCTTCGTCAAAGTGAAGGGCGATGGAGAAAATGATTTAGCGGCGTATTGCGCTAGAGAGGGTATCAAGCATGTTCCATTCGAGGATTTCTCGAAGGCTCTCCCTGTTGTTCAATCTGTTGTGTCCGGGGAGAAGACTATTGCGGAGGTCGTCAACGCTTGATCGCTGTATTACTGTGATAGCTATCCATCGAAGGTCGACTATAGACACACATAGATGGGACTCTTCAATCTGGACATTTCTGACCCGAATCCTCCTCATTATTTTTACGCCCGATATCGGTTCTAAGTAGAATATCGACGTCAACGCCACGATATGGGTAAATGGTCGACGAAATCAGCACAAAACGCGCTCGCCATCACCGTGACCATGGTTATCCAGGGACCCCACGATTTGTTTTTAAGGTCAAACTTCCTCCTTTCCACTGTCCATGATGTCGACGTCCAGCGAAATAGAGCTCCATAAAGTTGTGGTAGCCAGAATCACGTCTCGCCAGGAGGAGCAGATCTCGAAAAGCAACGTGGGATCAGCCGCGACATCTGTTTAGACAACCTGATTGCATTCGTTGGTGTGAGGATGCAGAACAGGAAAATCTCTTTCGATACACTGGTAGCGTCGTTCGAGACGCGTCTACAATTTAACGCCCTTGTCAGCGAGGACATCAATTTAAGCAGCCGTTGCTTATTGATTCAAAAGATGAGGATATCATGCCTTATGAATATTAGAACGTTATAGTCGCGTTTGAACTTTGAAGCAGCAGACGTGTTGACTGTCGTCGTCGCTTCCTAAGGCGGCCCCGCCGTCCGATTCGGACCGGGACCTGGACGAGCCTCTGAGCCGTAACAGGGTCACGTGCATCTCTACTCTTCTACTGTACCACCACCACCAATTTGCCCGGCAATGGCCACCATGGCCCCCTCAGAGCCAACGCAGGCTCCCGAGTCTTTTACCAGCTCCTTCGATGAGAAGATCTCCCAAATAGACTGGGAAGGACTGCGCAGGCGCAGCCTTCAACCAGGAGGCTTCGGGACCAACAGAATACAAATTTGGTGCGTCATTTTGAGTGGTCCAAGACGCTATTTGCTGACCTGGATTTAATGTGTATCTCCTGTGTGAATAGGCCTCAGCTCCTGCATGTTTCAAAGTTGGCTGAACGAACGGAGGAAAGAGGAGAGCTTGTGGAGGAGCACCGCGACGAACGACAGATCCGGCTGGACACGGATCGCAGCTTTGTCCTATACCCAGTAGGTGAAAAGGCCTTGCCTGCTCCTGTCTCCACCTCATAACGGGAGCATTGCTTACCCACGTTGTCTAGACACGCCCTTGGAGGCTAGGGAAGCGATGCAGATGAAGCTTAATCGACTCCTGGTGTCGGTTTTTCGACGGCGTCCAAAGCTCAATTATTTTCAAGTGTGTATCATTATACTCACTGTTGAGCATTTTTGGCCCTAACGCCTATCGAAGGGCTACCATGACATCGTTAGCGTGCTATTCTTGACGCTGCCGGAAGAAATACAGCTTGCATGTGTAGAGAAGATAAGTTTGCATCGGGTGCGAGACTCAATGGGGGCAACCCTCGAACCTGTCCTTGGGCTGCTTCGGTACGCATCCCTCTCGCCTTGTTCACTAACACAGAATACTCAGTCGCGATCGCAGGCTGACCAAGAATCTTCTAAGACAAGCAGACCCGCAATACGCAGAGGTTATAGAACGGTACGCCCCTTCCGCTGTAATCGCCACCGCTGATTCTGACACAGTCATTAGGACCTCACCGCTACCGTTCTTTGCCCTCTCAAACCTCTTGACACTGTTCTCGCACGACATGCCCACTCTTCCACTTATTCAACACGTTTTCGACTACATACTTTGCCGGCCACCTATTATTATTGTGTATCTTGCCACAGCCGTGCGTTTACTTCACTTCTTTCCATTAGGGAGAGAGTCTCATACAATTTACAGATTATATTATCGCGAAAAGAGGAGATACAAAAACTGGAGGAGGACGAGGATGAGGATATCGGGATGGCGCATTCGGTGCTGAGCAGTCTGCCCGACATATCGGATGCGGATGAGACGAAGGTGGGGGGTGTGGAAGTGCAAGAGCTGGTGAACGGCAGCCTGGAAGACTCTCTTGACGCTACAAAGGAGGAAGTAGCGCCGAGTTTGAAATTGGAGGAGGATACTGAGCCCGATGAGAAGCTTCTCGACCAAGTGATAGCAGTGAAGACCAAGGACCTTGAAGAAGAACTCGTGACGGCCACAGTCGCGGAGGAAGCCCCCCTGTCTGATGTCATGAACGAGGAACTATCCTCTATATCCTTACCCCCGGCATGTTCCTCCCAACCCACGCCCTCCTCGTCCCGTCCCGCCTCATCCCGTACCGCCTCACCAACCCCGCCCTTTTCATCCCGCCCGTCCGCGTCCCAAATCCCCTTGACTTCCCTCCTCACGCACGCCGAAGCGCTCTACGCGCTGTACCCGCCCACGCAACCTGCCCTCGGCCTCGCAAACATCATGGGGCCGCAAAGCGTCGTGTACACTTGGAGCGACTCTCCTGACCTGTTGCCAAAGGATGACGAGGCAGAGACCATGGTCGTAGCTCCTGGCCTCGTGGTGTACCCGTACATCGAGGATGACGAAGACGAGGTCGCAGAAGACGGCGAAAACGGTGGAGAGGGCGAGTGGGAGGAGAAATCCCCGCCACAGAACAAGCGCAGGCGGGAGAAGGTCAAGAAGCTCCGCGGGAAGGTGCGGGGCCGATTTAGGAAGCTGCGGAGGCTTGGGGTGGAGAGGAGGACGGGGACGATGGTGGCAGGGGCGGTGCTGGTGCTCGGGGTGGCCATGGCGGTGTATGGAGTGAGGATGCGCGGGAATCATGCGGGGGCGGGCATGTATGGGTTCGCGGATGGGCATGGACATGGACATGGGCGGGATTGGAAGAAGGTCGTGGGTTGGGTTGGGGGTGCGGTGGTGGGCGTCACGGAAAGGGTTTTAAGCGGGTTGGGACCGTCGTAGTTGTTGGAGTGATGAGGTTTCTGGACTCTCTATTAGTACGTACGGCCTGCGCATCAAAAACTTGGGAATCAGATCCCACTTCAAGCTTCGAATCTGCTTAGTATCCGTGCATCCTGAATACATTCCATTCACACGTCAATTTCAGTGGACACCGTCAATACGCGTCAGTGCTTGGTCTTCACCCACAGCGGCAAGCGGCGTATGTCTTGATGTTCACATTACCAGAGGACTCGGACGTTACTAGCTATAGGGCTATTGCACGCTATGATGGCGCGCAATTGCCGTGATGAGCCAATTCTGGAGCCCTATCTAAATCAAGTTCCGTTAGCTTCCATTCCATCGCAAAGTTGCGCGATATCGTCTCGAGCTCCCTGGATTTAGGTTTCAACTGGAAAAACAAATTTAAGTTTCGACCAGGACGTTTGGACTGCTCTTCATCGTCCGATCCAGCCTCACCCGTCGATCCCGCCCCAGCTCTCAAACGTATAAAGAGGGGAGCAGAACGCCGTTTCAAATTAGATACTTTTGTCCCCTCCATATTCTCCCCTCTCGCGCTCTCTCTCATAACCTCGCTTGCCACCTTCCAATTTCTTCATCGTTCGAGCACGCGACAAAGATACGCAGCTCGGGAAGGGCTTCGCCCACTCACGTTCAGTTCGCCGTACGTTCTTTTTATTCTTTGACTCCAGTCCGGCCACTAATGAGCGTCTCACCCAGAGGATCGCCAAAGCGTCGGCGAAATCCTGCTACCAATGCTGCGCTAAGTCGTTCCCTGAGTGGCGCCGCTAAGTCGCGTGTAATTCTATGGTTCACTCATTCCGTACAATCTTACACTAGGCTGAATCCCATAGCAGACTGCATATTGTCAAGCTTGCCATCATCGTAGGGATTTCGTCTCGACTGGCTAGAGTCATTTAGGTTTCAACTAGCTAGAGGTATTTAGGTTTCGACCGATTTAAAGTCTCACAACCGTCATTTTCAGCTTTCGATCCAGGTCCGCGCTCGATCCCACCCCTTCTACAACTTGTATAAAGAGGGCACCGGGATACGGATTTCAGGTAGCTACTTCTTGTCCCTAATGTTCCCTCTCGCTCACTCTCCCTCTCATCCCGCTTGCCGTCTCCGTAATACCGGAAATCTCATCTACGTCGAGTATCTCGGGGGTCGCCTCGTTGTACGGCGGGTGCGGCTGCAATGTCACCGTAAGGCTCGTATCTATACTATTGCAAGGCTTACTTTTAAGCTAAATCCGTCGAGTTTCAAGCATCCGATGGCGCTCTGTCGAGCACTCGGTACGGTATACGGCCATACCGTCGCCGTACCGTCGACCCTCCGAGAGACACGGTCCACGGCCGTAAATTGTACGGCCAAGTCATTCAGGTTTCAACTGGCTAGAGGTAAGTATTCAGGCTTCGACCGGTTGAAAGTCTCACAATCGTCACTTCAGCTCTTGATCCAGGCCCGAGTCTGATCCAGCCCCTTCTCAAATTGTATAAAGAGGGGAGGGAGATATCGTCTCAAGTAGCTTCTTCTTCTCCCTCCCTCTGCTTCTTTCTCTCTCTCTTATCTCGCTCGCTCGCCCGCTAGTTGTAATAACGGAACACTCGTCTGTTCTGGTTCCACGAATATCTTACGTGTGTATGTCTACCATTCTGCTGCGTCTTAGTACTGATATAATGACCTATCAACTCTTCAGATTCCTTTCACTAGTACAAGGCATGCTTGCGGCATCGCGCTCAGGCTATTAATATCACTGCCATGTTACAGCGCTAGCGCGGTGCACCGTGCAGTACAGACACGGCTATACGGCACCGTAATACGGAAACTGTGCTGTAGTACCGTCGAGGATTTCGGGGCTCGCCCCGTTGTACGGCTCCCTAACGCGGGGTTCCTTCAGCAGGAAATGGCAAATGTCACTGTTCTTTAATTGGCCGTCCCTTACTTCCCCCTCTCTCTCTTGTCTCGCGTCAAGTATCTCGTGGGTCGCCTCGTTGTACGGCTTTGGTGCGGCTTCCTCAGAACGCGGGATCCTTTCACGTAAGCTCCTGTCTGTACTAAAGGCTTATTTTTATGCTCAACTTGTTTCAAGCATTGGATGGCGCTTTGTCGAGCACTCAGCACGGTACACGGCGGTATCGTCGCCGTACCGTCGAGTCTCCGAGAGACATGGTCCACGGCCGTAAATTCTACGGCTGCGGCCGTATGACTCGACGGTGGGCAGTCCTATGCTACACTCTTTCTCGTAAAGCAGGATGGTTAGAACAGGATGGTTAAGAAGTTGGGCGGTAAAAATGCTATGTAGTGTAGGTAGGTAGACCTTGCAGTAGATGCTGATCTGGTCTAAAAGGTGAAAAAGATTGGACGTTCAGGGGATTGAACCCTGGACCTTATACAAGGGTGCTTGCTTACGTAAGGTGATTACGTAAGGTTTGCTGGTGCAAAGCATACGCGCTACCACTGCGCTAAACGCCCATGATTATAGTACAATTTACGACGAATCTAACCGCTCGAAATGACGGAGACGACTGCGGTTGGGGTCCATTTCTGTGGTAGAGGTCTTTACTTGACCTCGGCCGTATGGTCCGCACTGTAAGCGCGTTTGAAATTCCCCTTTTCCCCCCTGCCATGCATATCGTGGCACCTCGTCAGCAGGCCGATGCTGGGCATACTCGTGACCGCTCAATTTCCTCTTGACAGTCAGTGTCTTCGTCTTCCCAGAGCTCGTTGTCGCGTCCAACGTCAGCACGTCTCCTATTAATATTGACCTTTATCCCCTTGGATGGGCTCCTCTCGGCCGGGTTCGACATAATCGATATCATTTATAGCGGGCCAGCACTTCCTATGTGCGTACCAAGGGAATTTGGGCACCATCTTACCCCGCCTTACATATAGGGGGTTCATGTGACACCGACATCCGACTCCGTAACATGGGAAGACTATAAGAAGGCCTCCAGATAAACCGAGCTGCACCGGCTTTGACGAAAAGCTGACGGTTATCCCATCTCTCCACCATGAGCAAAGCTATCCCCGACACACCCCTTCCCACACTCGAGAACCTCAATGCCACCGTACCGGACGACCTCAACGCGAAAGCTGTAGCAAAGGAATGGTTTAAAGCCTTCGCACAGTCGGCCGAAGCCAGCGACGCCCAGGCTTTGGCCGCGCTCTTCGTCCCCGATGCCTTCTGGCGTGACATGCTCGCACTCACCTGGGACTTTCGTACATTTTCCGGCGTGCCCAAGATCACTCAGTTCCTTTCCGATCGTCTAGAGACCGCGCGTCCCACGGCGTTCCTCTTGCGCGACGATGCTTACCTCGGCCTCCAGCGCCCGTATCCCGACATCGCGTGGATCAACCTAATGTTCGACTTTGCTACAGCTACTGGCCTCGCTTCTGGCGTCGCAAGGCTAGTACCCACGGCCAATGGCGAGTGGAAGGCCCACACCGTGTACACGAACCTAGAGGACCTGAAAGGATTCCCAGAGAAGATCGGCGCGCTCAGAAACGCCGCCGCTAACCACGGGAAGTGGGTAGATGATAGGAAGCGGGAGGTCGAGTTCGTGGACAGCCAGCCGGTGGTGCTGATTGTGGGGGGTGGGCAGAGTGGACTGGAGGTCGCGGCAAGGCTAAAGGCGCTAGACGTGCAGACATTGGTCGTCGAGAAGAACGCAAGGATCGGTGATAACTGGAGGAACAGGTATGACGCATTATGCCTGCATGACCCGGTCTGTGAGTATCATATATAGACTCTTTCTTCAAGCAGGCTAATAACATCTGGCGTTTAGGGTACGATCATATGCCTTATCTCCCGTGAGCCCCCACCATCCGTTTTCGTGGTTGTTTCCCAACCTATCTTCCCAAAGCTTCCCACCAACCTGGCCCGTCTATGCTCCTGCTGTAAAGGTAAGCCAGCCACATGCACTCAATGCTGATCTGACCAGTTCCTAGCTTGCCAACTGGCTCGAAAGCTACGCCGAAACGCTGGAGCTCAACGTTTGGACCTCTTCTGCAGTCGTCAGTGCAACGCAAGCCGGCGACGCATGGAAGGTCGTCATCAAGCGCGGCGATGGGTCCGAACGGTCCTTCACCGTCAAGCATATCGTCTTTGCCACCGGGCTCGGAAGCAACGACAGCACTACGGTCCCCACCTACGCAGGCATGGTGAGCATCACCCAGATACTTATGTACGGCTTTTCTAAAGTCGCTTCTAGGATGTCTTCAAAGGCCAGATCCTACACTCCAACCGACACAAGAATGCGAAAGACCATCTAGGGAAGAAAGTCGTCGTCGTCGGCGCGTGTACCTCCGGTGCGCTTCATGTTATCTCAACGCTACACGCAGGACTCACCCGCGCCATTGGCAGCCCATGACATCTGTACCGATTACTACGAGCAAGGCGTCGGTGCGTCCACCTTGTGCCCAGCCGCTTCTTTGCTCATGCTTTCGCGACAGACGTAACGATGTATCAGCGCGGCTCGTCATACATCATGTCCACCAAGAACGGATGGAAAGTCCTCATGGATGGTATGCGACCTTCTTTCCTCTCCTCCTAGTTCCGCAGTGCTGACCGAAAACCTGCATCCCAGGCGTCTACTCCGAGGGCGGGCTCCCGACCGACATCGCTGACAGGCTTAATGCGTCGTTCCCTCATCATATGGGCGTGGGCATTGCGCGGCGCCGCACCGAGGCCATCGCCGAGCTCGACAAGTACGTGCCACTGGTCAGTTTCGAAGATGATGCTAACGAGTTGAACTTTCAGGGACATCCTGGATGGACTTCGTGCTCGCGGGTTTCTCCTGAACTATGGTATTCATGGGACCGGCTTCGCGTTACTTGCTTGGTCCCGTGCGGGCGGGTACTACCTTGGTATGTTCCTCAACCTCAAACATGATAAGTCGTGTTGCGGCTGACATCCATGAGCGGTATAGACACCGGCGCGAGCAAGCTCATTGCGGATGGGAAGATCAAGCTGAAGAACGGGAGCCCGATTGCGCGGTTCAACGAGAAAGGGATAGTCTTTGAAGACGGTTCCGAGCTCGAGGCTGATGTTGTGGTTTTCGCTACTGGGTAAGCATTCCTTCTTCTGTGGGATGTCCGACCATGCGCGAATCTAACGCGGGAATAGGCTGGGCGACTCGCGTGAGCATCTGCGCAAGGTCTGCGGAGATGAGGTCACCGCCACGCTGAAGCCATTGTGGGGGCTCGACGAAGAGGGCGAGATCAACGGCGTGTGGCGCGATCTCGGCGTACAAGGCATATGGTCGATGCTCGGTAATCTAGCGCTATGTCGCTTCCACTCCAAGCATGTTGCGTTGCGTATGTCTTCTCTTGAATTTCTAATTGTGCTGGGTCTAATTACGATTATATTTTTGGAATGCTTTAGAGATCAAAGCGATGGAGGAAGGTGTGTTTGGGGAAAGGTACAGCGCTTCTGCTTAGATAGGACATGTAGGTCATGCCCCGAACAAATGGATGTATATAAACTGAGGAGGAATCTACCACTGTATTAGTTTTATGTGGTTTGTCCAGGCGTGGAAGCCGTTGTTTATCCCTGGTAACTTTCCAGTCATCTCTTGCAAGCTGATGACCAGTCCCTGGGCATGTAGGAGCAGTCAAGGGTTATGACAGGATGGTCGTATCGAGGTCGATCGTTTTTTTAATTAAGATAGCGCGCGAAGGAGTGTTTGAAGATCGGACAGAGCAGGATGGCATCCTGATACAGTTGACAATGATCCGCGACCAGAAAACGGAAGTTAAGCACCGTTCTTGAGGAGAATTTGAAGACGGAAGTGATATGGAACCCTACTGATTAACAGTGGGCGTAAGTGAGATATTTCAAAAAAAAGATAGGCCGCCTAGACATCACAGTGTATTTGGGATTGGAAGGATGATCCGAGAAGGCAGGAGGATTGGACTTGCACCTAGGTCAGTTTACTCAGGATTGAAAGAGTAGCCGTATTCCTTCCTTTTAAGTTGGGCGGAAATGTTTCTACGCAGTAGACGAGGCTTAAGCATTTGCCCTCCGGTTGGAATGTCAGGTACGCTGTGGACAAGGCAAGGCAAGCCGACATTACAAGTACCGAGTGGACTACTCAAAGTGCAGGCTAAACTGGAGATGATGACGACCATCGAATGGGCGCAGTCAATATGATGGTGATACTGGCCGCTTGGACGCATTAACAAGGATCAGAGCCTTTCGACGACGAGGGAGAAGATATGCATCTCGGGTGCTAGGAAGACGCACAGATCACTATATATTTACCCAGTTTTCCTCGTTCTCCTCGGGTACAAAAATGGCCGTCACTGTGTCAGCCTCATGCAGAGCCAGCAACATGATAGGAGGTTATAAGTAGTGTGGACATGTCCACCTGAGATGGAGCCTTCAATCGCGAGAATCTTTCTGCGACTCGAACAGCTATGCTGTGCAGTTTCTTCATCTTTAGTTGCTATCATCCTTCCAAGAATTTCACTTCATGCCAATACCTCACCCGAAGCCCGGCATCTTGACTTCCTAGTCGGTGCAGATCACGCATAACATTGCTGAAGCGAAGCATTTTCTCTGTCGAAAATTTCGCCCGCCCACCAATCTCGACGTCCCGAAGATTAGAGTCGGTCAGTCTCGTCACTTGCGTGAGCGACTTCACGGAAGAAGTCTAACAGTTTGATTGCGGGCTACAGGGACATCCATTAGTATGTTTGTTTACATGAGTCGAAGCGGGGATCACTTACGATAGTCTCCAAGGTCTCCGCAGTTGCTCCTTCCTACCGCATGCGATTCTATCAGGGAGAACCGATTACCGAAGGGAACGGGCTCCGGATTTCGGCCAAAGACATCCTTAACCGCATTTTTAAGGCTTGTTGCCAAGTCATTCCATGGGATAGGACGTGGATGTACAAGGTTCAAGGCTGCGGGGGCGGTCATCTTGCACAAGGCGACATCAGCGACCGCCGCCGCCACCGCATTCATAGGAAGCCATGACACAACCTTCAGAAGTCTTAGCCCGACATATCCGCAACGCAAAGCCAAATAACATACCTTCAACTTTTGGAAGCATCCCGAGCGTCATGCTAGACTTGACGAGAATTGGCAGCCAGTCAGTGGTGGCCCAAGTCCCATTTGGAGATCCTCCACTGATCTGACCACCCAAGTCCCATTTGGAGACCCTCTACTGATCTGACCAATCCGTAGAGACGTTGCTTGCAGGCCGTTTCTACGGGGACCTGAAGATTACGGCTATGTATATTGCTGGAGGATAAAGACGATAAACTAACCCTCTCAGTGACATACTTTCCCTCTCCGTACCCTCCTCCTACTGCGGTCGATGCATCTGTCACGGCTTCCTCTGGGACAGGACCCAGCGAAGTGTTCCGGATTGCGCAGACGCGACGGGTGAGGTGAACACGAATCGCGAATCCTGTGCCTTCGGTCCAGATCTTACTAGATCGACGAGGTGTCGCGTCTTTCGAATATTCGACTCATATGATGAGAGAGATAGGTTGAAGTCGACTGTCCATGCGTTGTGAACGACAACGCTGACGGACTGAGTGATCTACATTCGTCTATTAGCTGAATCCAACGGATTTTCAAACTGGAGAAATATGTTCTTACCTGGCTATACAAGTCTCCTTCACGGCCCCCCATGTTTGGTTGTGAAGCATCCCCAAAAACAAGTCAAAGTCTATTGCTCTCCAGGAGGTCAGGGTTTAGGCCTTTATCTTTGAACCTCTTCGCGTATCGTTCCTGAATGGTATCAGCTCCCTTGCTGGGTCTGTTAAGGGCATACACCCAAGCGACTCGATCGTCCTCCGAAAGGGTTGCGAGAATCTGGGACCCGAGGGTACCTGTGGAGGTCGAGACCGTCGGCCAGGAGTTGTGGACTAATCGATTGAGTTGGGTTCGGGCAAGCGGGCGACCGAATGACGCCTGCGGAGTATTGTTGAATGGTAGAACTGCAGATAGAAGGTATCAGGTCGTGGTGATTCACGTGTCAGAAGGATGAAGGTGAAAGACAGAAGGACACGAGAAACTAACCGCTACCGCCCGTTCCGTACATGGGCAAAACATACACATCACCAGATTTTTTATTCCGAAAACTCTTATGGGAAGGTATATGCGCATTATGAACTCCTCTGCAAAGTCGTTCCATGAAATTTCATAACGGAAGTCTGCGCGGTAAATGGTTAAAAATGACAGCTCTTCGCAGACTTGAGATAAACTTGCGAAGGTTTGGCTAGAACCTGCCTCGGCGTGCTGACTACGCTGTCGATGACGTGCCATACCGCAGGCCATGGTAGTATACTGACGACTTCTGTGGGCTCAGCGACACCAAGGACTATGTGTCTATAAGCCCTCATGGTAAAGCTGATGCTGGCGCTGACTCGCGGACCCCAGTCATTGGCGATCAAGTTCACGGGATCAAGCTGCCAGTCTTTTGAAGGTCCAAGCCACTGACGGCCCTAGCGCCGGCGCGCAAACTGTTGAGACATGTTCATCAGCTAGACCGAGAAGCATTTCAGCATGACCATAAAACTTATGATACGCTTGGTACTTATCACTGAAACAGCTTCATCTTAAGTTCGCGTTGCGATTGAATCATATCGGGACTCTGCTCCTCGATTCGTGTATGTTCCCATGCTAGCAATGGAACCTAGAACCAGAAACAGGGTGTTGATCGGTAGTATTTTCGTTCGTTGGGTTGGCCCAGCAGAACATCATTCAATGAGGAATAGAAGTCGCATGCCATTGCTTCAGGTGGTCAGGTTAGGACGCGCAAACCAGGTCGTGAAAGCTGAGCCAGGTCAGGCCAACTGCCGAATATTATTCCAGCTCCGCAGAAAAACGGATCAGAAGATTTCACAACCTCAATCATTGCACTCATGTGTCTCCCCCAAGTCCGATTAAGATATCTTCTTTGATATCGACCGCGTCTGATGCATGAAAATAAGATCACTGACGCGCTCGGACGCTGATGGTGTGTTTCAATCAATCGCATAGCCCTCTGGCACGATTTACCAGAGTCATGCGCTGAAAACGCATTTGAATTGGACCTCCCACTCCAAATTATCACTTGCAACGACCATGGCAGAGCTCACACACACCTTAACCTGGGCTGCGCTCCTCGGCCTCATCAGCGTCGTCCTATTCAAATTAACCCAAGTTTCGCGCAAACCCACCCGCCCCGGGCCTCCAGGAAAACCATTCTTCGGAAACGCCCTGGACATACCAAAGCAGGCCCCCTGGCTAAAGTTCACAGAGTGGGGCACGACATACGGTGCGTCAAATTCATTCCACGTAGTCCCGGCACCGAGTGCTCACTGGAAATTCCATAGGCGACATCGTATTCGCCAAGGTATTCACCCGCAAGCTGGTCATAGTGCACTCCTACGACCTGGCGATCCAGCTGTTCGAGAAACGTTCCGCGAACTATGCGAATCGACCAAGGCGGTATATGGCTGAACTGTGCGTCCCCCCTCCCCCTCCCTGTCTTATCGTCTAAGTGTTTGTGTAGAAGTGGATTCGGGAAGGCGATGCTGTTCAAGAACTACGGGGAAGATGTGAAGAAGGGGAGAAAGCTGATCCACGCTGGGTTAGGAGCCGTCGATTCGCAAGCTTTCCAAGCTATGCACACGGCCTCCGCTCATAAATTTGCCAAACTCCTACTGGACGATCCCGCCAGGTGGCGAAGGCATCTCCGAAGGTAGGCATAACTGAATTCGAAGAACGGGAGCTAATTCATGCAAATGCAGAATGGTGACGGCGAACCTGTTGCGCTTCGCGTATGGTCACAAAGTGGAGAACGAGGATGACTTCCTCGTACCCCTCTCCGAAAAGATTATGGTCATTACGGGAAAAGTCGTTTCTCCCAACAGATACGTCGTAGACACCTTTCCCTTCCGTAAGTCCCTAGCACCTTTCTCAAGGCTCCAACATCGTTAACACACAAACTTCCAGTGAATAATCTACCGGAGTGGTTCCCCGGCACAGGCTTCAAACAAGTCGCTAAACGGTACAAAGTGCTCCTGGACCAGCTCATAGAGACCCCATTCCTCAAAGTCAAAGCGGACATGGTCAGCCTCCGTGTCCCTCCCTACGTCTTCCGCATCTTACCAGAGTCCGCAGAAAAACGGCACGGCAGAACCATCATTCACTTCATACCACCTCGAAGGCAAGCTCGATACAATGTCAGAAGAAGATCAAGAGCTACTCCAATGGACCTCAGGAATCATCAACGCAGGTACGCCGCCACACCCTTATCCACCCCACCCCCCCTCCTAACGCAACTTCCACAGCCGGTGTAGACACTGTACGCTCCCCCACCCTCATTTTCTTCCGTGTCCAGTCCTGATCGAATGCCCCCACCTAGTCCGCGAGCATCCTCTCGTCGTTTTTCCTCGCGATGGTCCGGAACCAAGACGTCCAAGCGAAAGCCCAGGAAGAGCTTGACGCGGTCCTGGGCCCCGATGTCCTCCCCACCTTCGCGGACCGCCCGCGCCTTCCGTTCATCGAGTGCCTCATGAAAGAATCCTTCCGGTGGCATCCTCCCACACCCCTCAGTGAGCTTCCATCTACTCCCCCTCCCCACTCCTCCTGACCCTTCATCCCAGTCGCGCGTTCGCTCAAAACAGACGATGTGGTGAACGGCTGCGAAGTCAAGGCCGGGTCGTTCTTAGTCGCCAACATCTGGTACGACACCCCCCTTCCCCGAATGATCCGCTCTCCTTGACGTCTTCTTTCTTCCACTCCTGCAGGGCATATACCCACGACCCAACCCTATACCCAGACCCATTCGAGTTCACCCCCTCCCGGTTCCTCCCAACGCCCGAGGGCTCCCCTCCCCCTCCCGATCCTCGTTTATTCATATTCGGATTCGGCAGGCGGTCAGTCCCATCCCATCCCCAGCTCGCCTGCTTATACTTATACTTATACTTATTTTGCATGTTGGATGTTGGATAGGCGCTGCCCGGGGAGCGAGCTGGCTGATAACGGGCTGTATATGATGATGACGACGGTGTTGGCGCTGTTTAAGATTCTTCCGGAGGTTGGGGAGGATGGGGGGGATGTGGTGCCGCCTGTTGAGTATACGACGACGTTGACTTGGTGCGTACTGTGTGATACCTTACGATTTGGGCGACGGCTGACTGAGGGGATTGACTGGAATTAGTCATCCTGTGCCGTTTGCGTGTAGGATTGTTCCGAGGTCGAGGGAGGCGGTTAAGTTGATTCAGTATGTGAATGAGAATGAGTCGTGAATGTAATTAGGTCTGTCTGAAGGTCGGCCGCACCATCCTTGTAATATCATCGTACAAGACGTGTATTGCGACCAGATGGTCAAGGGTTCGAAGTGGAATCCTGATGAAGTCCAAGTATGAAGTTACAAAGGTGAAAACTCGTCGCGCTGGCGCGTAAGTTTGCATACATAAAGCACTCCCTCGTGGCGAAGTCCAAAGACCGGGCTCAAGACTATCCCATGCGCTCCCATCATCAAAGACGACTCTGCTGAACCGCTCTCCCAAATTTATACCCAAGCAAGAACCCATGCATCAGCTCCGCCAACCCCCCCGGCATCTCTTGCACCACCTGCCATACATCATTCATAAGTCCGTCGTCAACGGGGGTAGGCAGAGAACGGGGGTGCTTACGAGATGATCTCCCTTCGCGATCTCCGAGATGGACATCCCAGGCGTCCTTGCTATCTCTTCACATATTTCTTTCGGCGGCCTATCAATATCAATATCAGGGCCATGAGAATATGATCTGGGGAGGAGACAGCGGGCGTAGCGTACCGTAGGAAACTGCGTTCACCGACGAAGACGTGGATGGGGACGACCTGGCGGAGCAGGGGTATCTTCCTTGCGACCTTGTTCAGCTCCGGGAGGTCGATGTACGCGAAGCATTCGTGCAGGCGGTTGCAGGACAGCGTGACGCCTTCCGTGCGGTCGGGGTATCCGCTCGTCGGAAGCGGGCATATCGCGTAGTCCTAGGCGCGGGGGGGTCGGGGTGTGTTCAAGTCGGAATCACGGATATGGGAGGGACGAGGGGCACTTACGACGTACGCCTTCAACGCCCGCTTATCCCACACCTTCCACGGTCGCCTCCCACCGAGCCACGACAGGGCTTGTTCCTTGGACGCCCAGATGTCCCTGCGCGTGACTGTAGCATCCAGGAAGCTCGCGCTGTTCTGGTTCTTGATGGGGGTTTTGCCCAGGACCTCGCCGGGGGGCTCGAGCATGATGCATAGGTCGACGAGTTTATGGTGTTCTGAGTGGTACAGGTATGACATCCAGACTCTGGGTGCCGGTGAGTGAGTGATACGGGGTGGGGGAGGGGGGACTCACGCGGCGGTGGCGCCGACGGAATGGCCTATGACGACGAGGCGGTCGCCGGGTATGGTTTCGATGTGCCCCGATACGAGCAAGCGCAGGGCTGAGCGGGTGTAATCCTCCAAACCTGACAAAATAGGTTATCACTTTGCCTTACACATGGTATGGGAGAGACGGGTGTGTACATACTGACGTCGTTGGGATCGGTAGGGGTGTGGAAAAGGACTTTATCGTTGATGACCGCAGCTTCTCCATTATTCGGGCTATCGATCGCCCATGCCTCTTTGACGATGGCATGTCCGGTTGACCGCTGCAGGGCACACAGGTCTTCGAGGAACGGTTCCCATATTTCCTTGTCTATAACACACAACATACGCAGATCAGCCCCTTCTCCTTCTTCGGGATGGAGTACAACTCAGGGTTGGCTTACTGAATCCGACCCCATGTATTAAAATGAGTATTATACCGGGCTTGCTGGTCGGAGGGTCGTGGAAACGGTAGCGCTTGGAGGAGACGTGGAGGTGGCTGCCACCAGGGGGGTCGCGGATGATGAATGACTTGCTCTCCATGACTGTTCAGGTTGAGGAGCGGAATGAGTTGTGCAGGGTCGCCGGGGGAAGGTTAAACGTTAGACGCTGGGGAGGTGCATGATTCAGGATGGACCGGCAGAGGTGGGGGCGGAGAGGCCGGTGCGAGCTTCTATGATCTACCTATCACTGCTACCGAAATTGATGAGCATCAATAAAGCGAGCATCATTATGAAGAGGCTCACCATGGTCTTCTTCTGCTGATCGCCTCGAAAGCACTGAGTGTGGCCTGCTGTGGAGCAATAATATAAGAAGTTGATCTGCTTGAGCATTTCATCTCGTTAGTGCAATGTTATGAATAGGACTACTACTCTGTTCAGTGCTGCGATCATGGCATCAAAGAAGACGAAGAGCAGGACGATGAAGCCGTTATCAACTCCCTTCGGCTCGCTTCGGGAATTACCGAGCCAACCTTGACCCAACCCAGCTATCCAGAAATATCTGTGCACTGAAACTCCCAAATCAACCACCGTTTCTGATCGGTACATGCTCAAGAATATCTACTAGCTACCATGACGCCCTACACTCACACATTCTGGATGCCTCGAAACTGCCATAATTCAATCAGTGAGCTACTTGTTGCGTCGACGACGCGTCCCATGGGAGCAAGCATGACAGTCGAAGAGAACCAGACGACAGCGCAATCAAAACAAAAAAAGCATTCCTTGCAACTGTATCAACGCAATCCGGGTCTCCTGATTGCAGCGACGACTAAGGACAGCTAAGGACTTGCCCACGACAAACATCTACCATGGCTATCGGGCCGGAGTAGTGCCGCTCGGACTTGTATCGTGGACACAAGCTCTCCAATGGCAATAAGCAGACAATGCGCGACGGCATCGCGACATGGGCACAACATACACTACATAGATAAACTGAATAATATATAACTAGTCCAAGACCAACTCCATGCAAACGGCGCCCTACGACTCCTTTCCGAGCACGGAGAGGTGGGAGAGCGGGGGGGGGGGGGAGGTGGGCACCTCACACTCGACTGATCTTTCCACTCGAGGATAGTTGTGGGCTGTCGGTAACTCTGACTCTCGCTGTGAAGTAAAATTATACTGTAAGCCGCCGTCGAGAATAGGGTATCGCGAATGCGCCTTACTTTGAGAGAATCCGGTCCCGGAGAGCGGGATGGTCTCCATGGGTCGTTTGGTACTTCCGCTCTTGATGCTATTCCTCGAGTTCAACCTGGACGATAGAGGGGGGCTGTTAGGACAGACAACCGATTGGGATATAGGGTTACGCACGTCACCAACAAGGAGTTCACGTAGACTGTGGATTATGAGTTATGGAAAGATGCTATTAGGAATGATGATATGACGCACTTTTGCTGATAATCTCAGTGAACACTACAAGGTATTGATTAGCTTTTCGATCACAAGGGAAGACATAGATAGACGAACAGGTGAACATGGTGCTGGTGAGCAGCGTGTGGAACTAGAAATAGTAGCGTCGTTAGTATCAAGAATAAAATACAGACGATGGGGAAGAGCGACTGACAGTCACGAAAGTGCAAATAGACATCGCGGCCGTGACGAGACCGACATTGACGCTAAACAAATCACAGTAAGTCCGCCCAGACCACATAAGAGTGCCTCCTCGACAGACCTGTAGATGATCAAGCGATCGATGATGTTCTCAGTCCTATCCCGATCATCGTCCATGAGCCGGCGCACAGTGTTTTCAGTCAACTAGTGAAGACGTACGAGTTGAACCCGGACCGCGACCGATTGAGGAAATGAACGAGGGAGAGACTGATGAAGAGATCGCATGCCATGGCTCCTGCCAGTTGCGTCGAGTACAGAGCCTGTGTAACGGGTTCAGCACTCTAGAGAGGTCTTTTTTTGTTCGGTCGCCTCTCACCTGGATGGTAGGTTCGTGCACGGAGGTAAGATTTGGGTTCACGAAACTAGGGGTTCAGGTTTAGATATCACCACGACTCAGATGCGAGGCGAGGACATACAGCAAAGTGTCGCAAGCTATGCAACTTGTCAGAGAAAAGAAAAAACCGCAGTTATGATTATGAGACTCACCGACGCCGAAGCCTAAATCGAGTTCAAGTCAAGTTGAGCATACACGGATCTGCTTGATCACGACGTGGTCTCATACCGAATTGTACAAATGATGTGAGTGCCTAAGGGGGATGAGAAACGCGCTGCGTGAAGCCTAATGAGAATAACATACAATGAGCCCCACAGCAAACTTCCTCCATTTATGCAAGTTGCTGACTACGAGTCGCAGTCAGTATACGACGACGCAACCAGCAAATACAGGAAATCAACGCACTTGAGTAGACCCTCCATCCGTAGAAGGCTTGTACAAGACTCGTTATGATGACCTGGAATCATTTTCAATACCAAGTAATTGTACAGAGGTCACCGACTTACTGTAAGCCCAAATGACACCTAGTGGTAACATTGTCAGGCGCGAGCGATCTAAAAAGATAGGCAACAGATTAGACGTACAGCAAAAGATCTAGGGGGATGGGGTCAGCGTATGGCCTAAAGAATTTCTATCAGCTCACTTTCTAATCAAGAACATCCCCAGGAGATTTTCCGGCTGCTTTGCAATCACATAGAAGAAGTGGGCGGCCTCGCTGACCAAGAACAGATGCGCCGTTTCCAGCACGCTGCGAGTTTAAAAATGGGCACAGTTATTGTCCGCGAAAAGGGCAAGAGAGGATGCGATCCTTACAACAGTGTGGCGACCTACATGACGCGCATATTATATTAACGGACCGCCAGCATAGTAACGATGCCACAGACTCACCAGAATCTTCCTGTAGACATGATCCCCAGGGTACGTGCGATAGTAATACGCCGTCTGCGCACATGTAATCCCGAACAGGCTGATACCCCTCGATGAGCAAGAACCCAAAACTTCATCGCAAGGGTCGCAACTTACGCGCAAGAAACCATGACGCCTAGGATGGTGGCGGGCGCCAGTTAGGGACGATATAAGACGACAATCATTGTGAATGGATCCTTACCGATCAAGAACGGTCCCTCCGTCGTTCCGTAGTTAATCAAGGGTGCGCCGGGTGCCGTGGTAGCCATTATCGCAGGATATTCGACTCAGACGCCTGTTAGAAATTTGGAGCAGGGAGGGGGAGGGAGGTTAATGCGCAGCCCTGGGCTAGCTAGATGGAAGTCCGGTGGGTACAGAGAAGAACTTGTCGTCGTTTAACTTGTGCCGAAGTCGTAATAAGCCCACGCGGCTCTAAGTCCATACATAGTCCCATTTGCAGGTGTGCAGATCGACGGGGATAGAGTGGGAACAATGATCATTGGGAAGAGTTGGGAGGTAGCCTTGTGATCGTGATGCGGCCGAAGTTTTTTGATGCCTAGGTGTTGACGGCAGCTCTGCCACAAGGTGATGCGATAACACCTATTGAGCCCATCAAGCTGTTGAACCGGTTCACTCACTGTACTTAGATTGACCATGATGGACTTCTTTTTTGAAGAAGCCTCCGAAAACGTTTCATGACATCGATTCTCCCATCACGTCGGATACATAGTCTAGCATCGGGTCCCCGATATGCCCTGAAGACACACGATGACGACGGATGGCATGGCGCGAACGTGCTCATCAGGGTCTACATAGCTCTTGAAATACGCCGCAGATGTGTTTTGATTAACATATAGAGCGATTCTTCCTATTTTTGAATTTGATAGGACATTTGCACAGCGATGGGAGCCTTGTGGGATTGGAGACCGTGAATCAAACAAATTCTGCTTCGACTCCCACGTTCTTCGTGAATTTATCAAACGACGATGTCGCGAATAGTGGCGCCCTAGGAAGTCTATCAAGCGCGCGTGGAGGTGGGACTTCAGAAAGTAGAGCCTGGAGTGACGAGCTATAATCAGCTGGGTATTTGCCATGGATTGAATAGTAAAAGTGAAGCAAGAGTTTCTTGATATCTCCGTATCTCGTAGAGCTGCAAAACCTGTAATCATAGCTACAGAACCCCTGGGATGAATCTACAGGGCACCTTCCGACTGTATACGGCCCATTCATCACCGAACACCTTCTTCAAACCCTCATCTTCGATTTTCCCTCTCCGCAACATGCTCGTCGTCGAGAAGATGCTGAGGAAATGGAAAGCATAGAGCAACATGCCAACGAATGTGTGATTTAGATTGCATTGCTGGATCCAGCCTCCGCTCTCGGCAAGCATGATGTTGGCACCGAGGATGACGAGGATGAGAGCGGTGTAGCCTGGGTGCCGCACATACGCGTATGGACCCGTTTTAATCAGACGATGGTCCTTACGAATAGTGATTTGGAAAGTGAAGAGAGTGCCGAGGCTGTGGTAACACCACGCGCGAACCAAGGCGTTCGATATAACGAGGGAGGCTCCAAATAAGAAAAGAGGAGACACAGTGGAGATGGAGTGAGGATTCGAGACGTTACATATCCGTGATAAGACGAGCGATGATTGTGGTGTGGAGGGGTATTGGATGGCGGCGATGGTAAGCATCTCGAAGATCATTGCAGTAACAATGGCTGTCTGAGCGGGTTGGTCAATTCGGGTATTTCTTGCCAAGAACATCTATAGCTTACTTTGGAAATACGAGAGAGGTTGTGGGCGATAAACCCGAAGAACCCATCGACATGAAGCTGGTCTTTGTCGGAAGGGTAATCGGGTGGAGTTAAGGAGTACCAGTACCCAGCTGCAGACAATCCTGTTAGGACGAGCTTGATTTGGGAGGGATCCATTCCTGAGGTATCTGAGATGGCGTGGGCTGCGAAGGATGGGGTCCCCTTTGTACTCCGCCTCCGATATTGTTCACGGGTTCGGAATGGACATCAGTGGAAGAAGCACAATCAGAACGCGAATTCAGCCTTGGCGGGCATCACCAGAGCCGGAGCAAGGCGGTGCAAATATCATATATCAGGACCCAGCGCAGACCTGCCGCAGACCAAGAAGAGCATGCTCAAAAAAGAGCTGATATGATAGTGATAGTTGAGGTTCAACCGTACAACCGTAGATGTTGCCACTTGATCGAACTAGTGACTCGTGTACAAACAAGCAGCAGCGTGATCAAAAAATTCCTTGTGGGGCGCCTAGGGTTCTGTGTAAAACGACGAGTTTTATACCACGTGTAATTTACATAGGTAATTTACAGTAATTTACATGTTTTATACAAATCCAGAATCCAGTCATGTAAAAAACCCCTGCTTAGATTTTCGACCAGTGTCGAGCTTGTCAACTTCATTGATCTCAGACAGCTCTTTTGCCACATCCTCGCACTGCTGTACAGTTTTCTTGCGGCCGAGCCCGCAGTTAAGGCCAAATTGACAAAATCTTTTGGTTGTGTGGTCGAGGCGAGTGCAGATGAGGGAGATGGAGGCGAGTTTGCTCTCCAATCATGCCGGGTGTGACCCATCATTCTGTACCAGATTTTCTTGATCTGGACTAGGTATTTCCTCCCGGAGATGTTTATTGGGTGTCTCCTTGCTTGCCCGCCTCTTGGCGTCTCCCTGCGATTCGATTCAACCGAATCGACGGTCCTCGAGGTTTTTTTTTCCTGGAAAATTGAATTACCACGTGTATTTAGAAAAATTTGTATTTTACATCGTAATTTACCTTATTTACATTGGCTAAATTCCCAGCTGGTAATTTACCGACTTAGTTACACCCCTCGGAGTTCTACACAGAACCCTAGGGGCGCCATACGCATCTGCTCATCCACATATTATTACCTCGAGTGCCATTCATCACTGCTATCAGATGTCTATGGAATCCAGTACTTTGTTCCGATCGGCAGCATGTTCTGTGCTAATAATGCCCCCACGATGATGAAACGGAGGCGACCAGGAAGCTGATGGAGAGCGCTGTATTTGTCCGACATGGCGGACGATTCCTGATGTTACTTCGAAGTACCTGTCTTACACCTCCCAAGGGATTTCCCATCCGCTCAGCATGTCTTGCTCTTCCTTGTTGTCTTTGGGCTGCTGCTGCATAGCAGGCTTTGTACGTCTTTCATTGTGACATCTGCGTCTAATCTGATGTCTGTCAAGGGAACATGGGCTGTCTTGAATCGCCGTGAAGTTAGAGGCGACCACGCTTTCGTCGTTTTCGCCACTTGTTTTATCGCGTTATACTTGGGAGTCCACCTGCACTCAAACCTATCACTGAGAGAGGACCTATGGAAAACCTTTCAACTATCGGCGACTTGCGCCTCCTCTCTGATACTATCTACAATTTGTTATCGCCTCTCGCCTTACCACCCTCTCGCCGCGTTCCCTGGACCCGTATTATGGCGTATCAGCACCCTTCGTCTCGTGATTTCGTCCTTCCATGGTTATCGACATATCACCCTGGACTTGCTTCATAAAAAGTACGGCAAGTTCGTGCGAATAGGTATGTCGAGCAACTCAATTTACAATAGTATCGCTCATCCGTGCCAGGGCCAAATCACTTGTCGATCAACTCGTCTTCTGCGGCTGGAATTCTCTACTCATCTCCCGTCATGGACAAGGGTCCATCTTATAACAGTCCCGGACATGTGCCTGGCGTCTCGCTCTTTTTCAAGCATACGCGTGAGGAGCATGCCGCTCGTAAGCGCATCTGGTCCTCGGGGTTCACCGCCAACGCGTGAGTAATTGTAGTCTCCCAGTGTCTGCCAGAATCTGACTTATGACACCTGGCAGCTTCACACAATATTGCTACCCGATGGACAGACGTGTCTGGGAACTCACGCAATGCCTGCAAGAAAGATCAGCCTCAAGGGGTGTCGTCGACTTGGCAGATGCTCTTGCGCACTGGTCATATGATTTCATGGTGCGGCGACTGGCGACCGATGAGAGATTGCGAAATTAATCGTCCTTTTCAGGGCGAAATGGTTTTTGGTGGATGTAATGACTTGGTGCGGTAGTTCCACGTGGATTTTGTATCTCTTGGCTGAATGCACTGTAGGAGCTGATGAAGGATGGTGACAAGGAAAACCTTGTCGGAGGCGGAAAGATGGCCATGGCCATCGTCGATTCGTATGTAATCGCCTTTCCCATGTATCGCGTACGCCATTGACACGTCAGGTAGGTTTGGCCAAGCGCCTTGGTTGCTTGACATACTTTGGCACCTGCCCGCCTCTCAGGATGTTCACCAATTGCGAAGGGCGGCACAGAGGATGATGCAAAACCGCGTCAAGCAATCCAAGAACGTCGATATTCAAGACGTGTCCTCGTACCTTGTTCGTGCCTTTCTCCCATGTCCATGTTTTACCGTTGCCGAGGCTTCTGTTCTAGCTAGCGGGAGATCCAGCTTCTGGAGATCATATCCCCGACACAGAGTTGGAAATCGACGCACTCGTTGCTGTCCAGGCTGGTACGACCCTGACCATCAGGACGCATCAGACCAACTGACCAGAATGTAGGATCGGACAATACAGCGACACTCCTTGGGATGGCCTTCTACTATATCCTTGCAGATCGGAGAATATACAGGAAGCTGCAACAGGAGCTGGACGCGCATTTCTCCGATCCGAAGGATACGTTGGAACTCGACAAGCTTGCGGAGTTGCCTTATCTCAACGCTGTGGTGAATGAGGCACTTCGGATAGGGACACCTTTCTTCTTACCGCGCGTTGTGCCCGACGAGGGCATCAACGTTGATGGCATCCGGATCCCCAAGGGCTCAATCGTGGCCCTTGCGGCTTACAGCCAGCAAATCAGTGAAGATAACTTTGGCCCAGACGCCTTGGTACGTCTCGCAGGTTCTAGAGCTCTATGACAGGCTTATGATCCCGTAGGTATTCCGCCCCGAGAGATGGCTCGAAGATGATGGTACTGGCTTAAACAAGTCCGCCATGTTTTCTTTCACGTCAGGTACATTCCGCGTCGCGTAGCCTCATTTACACCCATCGGCTGACAGATACGCTACTACTTCAGGCAGGTTCGTGTGCATCGCAAAGACGTTTGCGCTTCACGAGCTGCGCTTTGTGCTCGGGCGCCTGATCCTGAACCTTGAGCTGAACCTCGCGCCTGGCTTCGACGTTGACCAGTTCCGTCGGGGTATCCGCAACTTGCGAACGACAGTATTCGACCACCCGCTGATGGTGGAGGTCAAACCCCGTGTTGTGAAGGTATAATTCTACGCGTAGGTCTAGACTCGCGGTCTCTTCTTTTGCTTGTAATGTAGGGTGTGTAAGATGTAAAAAAGGAAGGAAACAGGTGTCCCCATGAAGGCACTGCGCGTTCTCATCTGATTGACATGAGGTTCTCGCCCCAAAGTCTTGATTTGTCCTACATTCCAAGTAGTAGTTTATCATGCTCGAGATCATTCCATCTCCCCGTAACTTTGGGTACTCGCACCATGAATATCTTACCTTCGAGAACTACTTTGGCCATGGGTGTTGATGGGATACCTAGACAACTGGCATACGCCGAAGTGAGATGTATCCTATGCGCTTTCCCAGCACCAGTTGCACGTTCATGCACTGATTCGATTCGTGATCATGGTTGTGATAGACATTGACATATGTTCATGACCCCGCTCACGACATGCCATCATCGAAGCGAGTATAAGAAATGCATCTTCGTGATTGATTACAGACTGACAAAATTTATCTGGTATATTCGACGCCCTGATACCTGTACCCTAAGTAGGAACCCTAGTCGAGCTTAGAACTGGGCGGCAGCGTTGGCGGGGCTGGCACATCCACCAATGCTAAGTAGGAAAGATGCAGTAAATCAATATCAACCTCCTTTAGGCACGATGGGCGATGTGAACGTACATAGAGAGTGGCCAGGAAGTGAAATAGAAGGTGTAACGCCCAGTCTCCTTGCAGTAAGCAGAGAGTTCCTCGACGTCGAAGAATTCACCTGCGATGACGTCACTATGTCAACCGGGACGAATCAGGGGAGAGGAAGATGGCCTACCGATGGGCATGCCCCACAAGCTGTCAGATAAAGAAGTGTTAGGTGACAGTCAAATAGTTGGAAACGATCAGAACTTGCCCAAGCATCGTCTAAAATGACGGAAATTAGTACGACATACAATGCAAATCAGAAGGCGAGATAGCGCACTTGATGGAGATGGTGTGTGCCCTCGGCAGGAGGCCAGCACTGAGAAAACACATTTGAGACAGGACCTTGGCACGTAACCGTGTGGACCTTACCTCCAAAGCAGGCTGATCAGAACCCACGGCAGCAAAATGATTGTTCCAGATGAAGCGTTTCATGTCATCAGAGTTATCAATACCAGCGCTAAGGGGGAAGGCAACACATTAATAACAGCCAACGCAAATTATCAAGTCACTGACCAGTGTTCTTCCTTCGCGCCGAGCTCGGCACGCGCCTCATTGGTGGTGGTATTGTATTTCTGAATGAATCCGACGCGCAGGATCAGGATGTCGCCCTGGCGGAACTCCACACCCTGCTTCTTGGCGCACGCCTCTAAGTCTGCGACTCCGATGGCGTGGGAGGTGAACGGGTCGTAGGGAAGCTCCTTGCCACCTTCAGTGTAGAAACGGACGAGATCGAGGAGAACACCGCGGCCACAGATACCATGTTTGGCCCAGTCTGATATGACGCAGTGTAAGCGAAAAGAAACAAGCGAGAGACGGGTCGGAAGGAGATGTACGTTGGATTCCGAGCTTGCTAAGTTTGGGATCGATGTTAAGGGGATCAGGGATTGCGTGACGGCCCAAGGGAAGCGAGTCGGCAGCGACCCTGTTTTGTTTCCTCGTGAGCCTCTCGCGTTTAGTAAAGGGTTGGGAAAGATCTACCCCTTGTAGTAGACACCGTGTTCAACAACGCCGAAATGCTTCATACCATCCCATTGAGTGCCAGATTGGGTATTCTAGGACGTATCATATCTTAGTCATGGATCTGCGATGTCAACGAATTCTTACGATGTAAAGATCGTCATCCCTAACAGAGAGAAGTCCAGGCAACTTCAGCATATGAGTGACCTCGGGCGTCTTCCGCGCAAACATGGGCTGGAAGCACATTTAGAATCGGAAGGCGTTACGCGCAACAACATCAGACGAACGTTCTCTGGGAAGTTGACGGGCCTTTTTACGATCTGGTAAGCATAGAAACCCCTTGCTGAATGAGCGGTACCCTCACCAGTTCAAAGAGAATGACTTTCCAGTCCTGTGACGGCCACAATATGAGGATGCAGATCTTTCGCTTCGATTGACATAGCTCTTACCGGATCTCTTCTTGGGCAGCACGTTTGACAACCTCCTCTGTGAGCAGGCCGACAGTGCCGAGTTCATCATCCTCCGGGAACACATCCCAAGCACATCCAGGGTAGTTCTTGTAGTTGGGGAGCTCGTCAAAAGTGGGAAGCGACATGTCTTTGGTTCTGAGTGGTTAGAGCTCGCGTTCGGGATCCGGGCTTATATCTATAAACGACACCGCAACAGAGCTGCCCATGGGTACCATGATACTGATGACATGCCCTTCTTGATGAAGGAGCATCAAGAAGCATGATCCAGGTGCGGTACCTAGTCCGGCTATGATGTTTTGAAGAAAAGCCGGGGTCTTGTGATACGGATTGCCAATTTACCTACGATACGCTCGAAGTCAGCGTTCCAACTGTTGCTCTTTTAACCTTACCTTCCTTTACCGGAGGTAGATCATCATCATCATCCAGAGATAACGCACATCTGACACGGCAATCAATGATGTGAGAATATCCAAAGCAGATTGTTCGGCGAGGGCCGTGCGACACCGAGCTGGTGGAATGGCAAATCACAGACCATTACATGGTGGCATTAACGGGCGTGCCGGTTCGTACGCCCTAATCAGCGAAACTGTGATGATCGAGGAACGAGTTAAAGGCGTATTCAAGAAGTCGGTCAATCTATCATCTTCCCCACCGCGTCACGGTGCCCAACTCACAGTCCGGTGCTTTGCGGCTCACACTTTGCCTCTGCGTAGCTCTGCATCGAATACGAATCCTTGGATCATTTACCACGATGAACCCACTTCTGCAGGTGGTTGTACTGGGTCTGGTATGTAGCTGAATTACAACTCGGCGGGCCAGTTTTGTTTGACACGTTGCACAGCTCAATCATCTGTATTTCCGCAATTATGAACTTAAGAACCCCGTGAAGCTTGCTGCAATCCTCCTTCTTGAACCTGTTGTATTTCTACTCTCGCCCAGTGTGCCTCGGCCCTTAAGCGCCAGGTTTGTTCTCAGCGTGTATGGAGTGTTTCTCACCACACTTGCCTCGTCCATCACCTTATATCGCATTTCTCCTTTCCACCCACTGGCAAAATACCCTGGACCTTTCTTAGGGAAGGTGATTGTGCTTTCCCCGGCCTATTTAGCCTCAGATATTCACCAAAGTATCGCATCAGGTAACCCAATTCTGGAGCTGTTGGGTGCAATGGAACGGACATCAACACCTGGTCACCAGAGCGCTCCACGACAAGTACGGGCCATTCGTCCGGATTGGCAAGTTCATCGCTGGTCTTGAAGGTTTCTGCCAATCTAACGTTACGATGTGATCGTCTCAGGCCCGAATGAGTTGTCTGTATGTGATGTTGATGCTGCCTTGGCTATTCTGGGTCCAGGAGGACTTCCGAAAGGTCGATGTACGTATTTTCTTACCGCTCCGTGTTCAGTTTGACTTAATGATGCCACTGTTAGACTACGAAGCTCGGCAGGACCCTCGTGTTCCGGGCAACCTTCTTGCCCTGAAGGGTCAGGCTCACACAGATCGCCGACGCCTTTGGTCAAGGGCGTTCACCAATGATTCTCTGGCTGATTTCGAAGAAGCGCTGGCGAAAGAAGCAGAGACTCTCACCGACCGTCTGGCAACGGAGGCGAAATCCGGCGTGGTCGATCTCTCTCACTGGCTCAGTTACTTTTCGCTGGACTTCATGGGTGAAATGGCGTACGTCGATACTTAATGTAAGGCCTACCAGAGCTGAGAGGTCCACCCAGATTCGGCGGTGGTTTTGGTATGGTCCACAACGGTCTTGATCCTGACAATATCCAACCTATGTTCGACAAGTTCATGATGTGCGTTATCCACGCGGTCTTAATAATCCATTCATTCGAGCTTCTCCAGATCGCTTTCCGTCCTCGCTCAAGTTCCTTGGGGGGTTTCGACCATGCAACGCCTACCATTCCTCTCAAAAAACATCCTAAAGCTGAGGGGGTTCGCTGTCGAACGTGGCACAGCTCGCATCAAGCAAGGTGCGGAGAAGAAAGACCTCTGGTACCATCTGGTCAGTTACCTTCAACCACCGCGACTGGACTCTTTAACGATCACCGATTTTAGTCCGATGAAGCTGGCCTGGAGAAGGAGCGTCCCCCCGTCCGTAACGTTATCGCCGATAGTGGGCTGGCTATGATTGCAGGCGCAGATACGACGGCGACTGGCTTGAGCAACCTGTTCTACCTTCTGTTGTCTCACCCGGAATGCCTCAAACGCGTGCAAGCCGAGATTGATAGTGTGATCCCAAAAGGAGAGAGCCCATTCACGTCATCCAAGCACTCACAGTTGCCATACCTCACGGCTTGCATGTATAGTGCCATCCCACTTCGGTTTTTAACTCTGGACTAACTTTTGAGTATCACAGAAATGAGGGCTTGAGAGTTCTGCCTCCCTCGCTTACCAGCGGACCCCGACAGGTGCCGGATGGTAGCGGTGGCCGAGTCTTTTCTGGACGGTATGATCTCTGTTGTTCTAGTCGTAAAATGTTTCTCATGCCATTTTTGATAGCTTCATTCCAGAAGGAACTCAAGTTTACATCCCTCCTTATTCCATGCACCACAATCCCGAGTACTTCTCGCCCAAAACTGACGAATTCGTACCAGAGCGCTGGCTTTCGGGACGCACCGACCAGAATCAGAAGTTTAACGTGAACGCCTTCATCCCCTTTAGTTTTGGACCTGCCAATTGTGTTGGCAGAAACTTGGCGCGCAGAGAGATGATGATGGTGGCCAGTGCCATCATTCAGAAGTTCGATCTTCGCTATGCAGATGGTTTCGACGGCAGCTCATGGGAAGAGGATCTACATGACCATTTCCTTACTAGGAGGGGTCCTTTGTTAGTTGCGTTGTCGCCTCGTCTCTGATTGATCGTATTTCCATATCATCTTAACGCGTTTCAGTGTTTGGTCCCAGAAGTACGATTTCTGTGCATGCCATCGTTATCGACGCACATGCACGGAGTTGAATAAGGCTTGTGTTTCTTGGGAGATCCGATTAGGGCCCGGCTTCAACGGGATCTGTCCCGTTCCAAGGCCACGTTTGATCTCGTAGCCTCGCTTATCGTTTGGAAAACTCATCGGACATTCTTCGCCGGCAACGTTGATGATCATGGGCACCAATTGCACACTTAACTTTTTTCCAAGGCGCTCCATCGCCATTTAAATTGGGTCGCCACACCATGCATCAGTATTTTACGAAAGTAAACGGACAAGTAAGAAGCCATGCGTTATTTTCCATCCACACCAGATCATTGTTGTACTGTTAGGGAGTGTCGGGATCGGAGATCCGCGGGCGATTCGCGGTGCGTCAAAACATGTGGATAACTCCCACTAGTCTTGGTGACTCCGACTCTTGCAAATTCTGGCATTTCATCGGAACACGGCCAATTAGCTATGGCAAGAACCTTCTTCCCGGCATCAGCGTCATTATTGTACAGAAGTGGTGGCATCGCGCAGCACCGCTTTCTCGTGCTACAGTATACATCGAAATGAGCGTGTCCAATCAGAAACTGGAGTCAGATTCTATTCTGGCCCCTCTATACCTGTGAATGCTGCGAATTCTCGGTTTGAGCGCACATGGCGTAATACGATGCGGGTCATCGCGCCTCCATCGACTGTTTCGAGCCGATATGCTCATCATTCGGATCTGACGTTCTCGGTGCGTTTGCAATATCGCACAGCGAAAGAAGACCGGTTTAATGATTGTTGTGGATAACACATATATCATCCGCCTGCTGCCATGAAGTCACAAGATGGCAAGATGGACAATGTCTCTTCAGCGAGATGCCGTCTGATGTATAAGTACGACGCGTGGGTGGGTCCCACCAAATTTCGCCATTTCTCTTCGTGGGTTCTATTATACGATGACATCCTCGCACCCCAGTGCCGACCAGGAGAAATACCTTGAAGATGACCTCCCCCAATTCACTCCTATGCCTTGGTACGTCAATCTTGCGTCTTGCCAATCTAATCTAATCTCAGCGTTGCAGGTCCCTAAAGCAGATCAGGGATGCTATACCTCAGGATCTCTTCGTCAAGCAAACGACGAGAGGTCTCGCTTACCTAGGTCGCGATATCTCGTTTGCTGCTTTGGCGTGGTCCCTTGCGACCTATATCGATCCATTCTTCGCCCGCTCTGATGTGAATGCTTCTGTGACTCCTTTGGTCGCTGAGCTGCTGCGATGGTCCGCGTGGGCTGTGTAGTAAGTCCTGTATTATCTCCAAGGTGGGGGAAACTACGTTAACACCTGTTAGTTGGTGGTTCCAGGGTCTTATATTCACCGGTATTTGGGTCATAGGCCACGAGGTAAGGCAACTCAATGATTAGCCGCCCCTGGTTACGCTGATTTTCCATTTCTCTCCAGTGCGGTCACGGTGGATTCTCTGACTACAGAACCCTGAACGATTCTATCGGTTTCGTAAGTCATATTTACTTAGTCTGAGATCTGACTTATTGAAGTAATCAATGAAGGTCGTTCATTCATTCCTCTTCACTCCATACTTCAGCTGGAAGATTTCTCATCACCGCCACCACTCTAATCATGCCTCCATGGAACGCGATGAAGTGTATGTTCCCAAGACGAGGAGTGGCTTGGGTCTCCCTGAGCAAGACAAAGCTACCGCAATAGACTACGACGAGATTCTAGGCGATACCCCCATTTATACCCTTTATATGCTGATTCGCCAGCAACTGCTCGCGTTCCCGGCCTACCTTCGTATGTTTCTTTTCTGACCCTAGAGACGTTATTAAATTGGTCTCACAGTCTTCAATGTCTCTGGACAGCCAAACTACCCAAAGTGGACGAACCATTTTGACCGTAAGTCAACGAATGCGACTCTATGTGCTCCTAGCTCACACCAGAATACAGCGAACTCTATACTCTTCATGAACAGCCAACGCAATGCCGTGATTATGTCAAATCTGGGAATCAGCTCCGTGGTCTTAATCCTGAGACATGCTTCCTCGGTCTATGGTTTCTCAGAGGTGGTCAAGTACTACGGTATTCCATGGCTCTTAGTCACGCACTGGTGTAAGCGATCCCTTAAATTCCTTCCAGGGAGTTTCTGACGCGCTTTTTTCAGTCATTATGATCACGTATCTGCACCACACCGATCCAGTAGTACCTCACTATCGCAATAAGGCGTGGAATGTTCAACGCGGCGCGGCGGCTACAGTGGACAGACCATTCTTGGGCTGGCAAGGGCGTTTCTTCCTCCATGACGTTGCTCACTACCATGTCATTCACCACGTACGTGTAATCATATTGCGCCCAAGATGTCGACTGATAATCATCCACAGTTTTTCCCAAAACTACCATTTTGTACGTGACGTGAAGGCTATACTCTGCTATTAAACCTGACCACGAGACGATAGATAACGGGGAGCGAGCGACAAAGCATCTGAAAGAGTTCATTGGTGATCACTACCTGTCCTCTGACAGACCAGCTTTCGAAGCCCTTTGGGATAATTATAATAAGTGCCAGTTTGTTGAGGACGATGGTAAGTGGATCGTTCAGTCAATCATTTTGAGCTGGAGAAGTTGATGCTGTGACTGCAGGCGATGTGCTATTTTATCGTGACAAAAAAGGCAGAGCCATTCGTCGCCCCACCGAAGGATTCTAGGAGGACCCGAAGCTGAGAAAAGATGTGTATGTATCCTGGGTCCCAGGACTAGATAGTGATTCAATCACTGATCCAGACGGGGTCATTTAGATGATGTACTTGTACGATCGCAGATTCTTCCAATTCATTTTGGATTCATTTTCTTCTAGTGAACGTAAAGAGCGACTAGTATTACCATTACATCACCGCGAAGCCTGCAGTCGTGGGAATAGATTGAGCCATATCTAATCTGACTTCTTTTCCCTTCGTCCACGTCGGACCTTGGGATGATCATCACAACATCATGTTCCTGTTTCATCTCTGTTGTTCTCTAATGACCCCGTAGGTCTTCAGGCACCCGATGTTCCTTTGAGGGATTGCAGCCCACGATGCGCCGACCTTCTAGCCACTTGCTTTATCAACTTGCTGGCTTCCAATGGTCAACGTTTCACTAGATTTCATTCGGTTTCTGTCGTCGCATAGCACGTTTGATACTCCACTCACCAACTATCAGGCCGCCGGACACCTGACTGGATCCAACTTCTTGCGCTCTCGGAGCGTCTCGACGAATTGTCATCATCGTAAACTCTTTTCCACGTGGTGTCTTTGTTGGAATATCTCCCTCGGAGCGCCTACTTTTAGCTACTTTTAGTCCCACGCGGCAAATCATGCTTCTCCCGGATTTCACCCCGGAGCATGGGTGGGACGCCTCCGCACCTCTACATAGCCATATGCAGCAAGCCAACACCAGTCCTGTCGGTAGTGATGTTCTGACCTCCTATCGATGCTCGGGTCTCGTAAGCAGCGCTCCCTTCCGACTGAATTTCATCCCAGAAAATTAGTTCGTTCCGGTCGCTTACAACAATCGATCATCCCATCTATCACGACCATAAATTTACATGCGATGCGCGGCATCTTCGCGCCCCACAAAGCAGTCCGCCCAACTGGTGAGAGATCTTGCCGAACAGAAGCGATGGTTTCTAATCTTGAAATGGCAATGCCCATCTCACCACTGCAGGTTCTGGATGCGAAAGAGATTTTCCGTGAGTAGCGATATCGATACCTTGTGGGTCGGCGAATCTACTATTGACGCCACGATTCATATCAGAAAACAGATGAAGCAATCTGTCCCATCTGCGTGACCGCAAACCAAGGCAGACCATGCACCGTGAAGCAAGCCGCCCAAACCCCAGGCCCCAGCAGCTGATTCCATAGATCATCGTCATCAGCATGCTTCGCCGCATTAGCAGGCCGATTCATATAACGCTTCTCCAAGTGATGCGCTCAGAAGCCAGCTAGGCTTGACCTTCGACGACCTCCATGGCTTATTATTTTTGGTACGACAGTCCGGAGTATCAGAGACGACTGAAGACACCTTTCGAGCCTCCAGAGGTGAGTAGATCACTGATATTCACTTTATGTTTACTGACGTACCGTATAGATCACTCTGGCAGAACTGCGGGCAGCGATTCCCAAAAGCGTGTTTGAGAAATCTACGATAAAGACTTTGTACTACGTCGGTCGCGATCTTTTCTCTTCGCTAGTCGTGCACTATCTGGGTGCACGCATTGATGACCACGTGCCGCCCTACCTCGAGATGATTGGAACGCCTTCTCTCCTTGTAACTCTCATCAGATGGATTGTCTGGGGACTGTATTGGTTTTCGCAGTCAGTGATATTCACTGGTTGGTGGGCACTAGGTGAGTAGCCCTTCGAGCTTTAATTGTGAGAAGTAACTGAGACTTTTGTCAAGCTCACGAAGCGGGTCATGGGAACTTGTCCTCGATCGACTGGCTCAATCATGCCATTGGATTTGCTTTGCACACTGTAAGATCCCTAAATCATTCGCGTCGAAATGAAGCGCGGTCAAATTGACTCGAAAACTAGTCCCTCCTTGTCCCTTACTACAACTGGCGCTCAACGCATCAAACGTGCGTCCTATATATTGCTTGATCTCCCATGTAATCCTATGCTGATCATTTACTACGGCTGCAGCCACCATGTTCGTGTCTCTTACTCGGAATCCTCGTCTATTTTCCTAAGCAGGCCTGATGTAGAAAGCAACAAACTCGATCGAACGCGACGTGAATTTCGTTCCATCCACTCGATCCGATTATGGGCTACCTTCGGAGTCGACGCATGTCAACACATACCACGATTTATTCGAGGAGACGCCGCTCTACACGCTATTAAGGCTTGTTGTGATGCAAGTTATCGGGTGGCAGGTGTATCTATTGACAGACACAACGGGGAACCCGAAGTAAGTTCTATCTCAACAACTGCCAACCTCGGTTTACTGAATGTATGATTTAGATATCCTCCCGGGACGAACGTATGTTTCCTAAATTCTCGATTTTTTCCGGGGTCTGACTGTCGGAGCAGATGATTCTTCCATCGTCTCCTCTATTCGAACCCCACGAGCGGCGTGAAATCATCATGTCCAACATCGGCGTAGCTTCTATGGCCTCCTTACTTTGGATGTACTACCGTCACTTTGGTGCAGGCCAATTCATCAAGCTATACCTGATTCCTTACTTGGTGAGACAATCATCCGAACCAATGACCACACCTTGACTGAAACGAACATGACAGCTCGTTCACCACTGTGGGTCCCGCACATCTTGCGGAGCGGCGCGTTGAGCTGACCCGTTACCTAGGGGTCGTCATGATTGTCTTCCTGCAACATTCAGATCCTAGTGTCCCCCACTACCGGGGCAAGTCTTGGACCTTCTTTCGTGGAGCATTATGCACCGTCGACCGGCCTATGTTCGGCTGGATCGGTCAGTAATCCAACCTGTCTTCCTGATTGGCGGAAACTAAAGCGTCTTGCCAGGTCGCTTCTACTTCCACAATATCTGGTTAGTCTAGCCATCGTTTGATCATCCAATGTGCACTGAAGACTTGTTCTTTTCTATTTACCAACAGTCACGACCACATCGCCCATCATTTGTGTAAGTCTTCCTTCCACGCCGGCTTGCGACGTGAACTGAGGTCATCATGTTGCTTCTATCCAGTCTCCACCGTCCCATTCTGTACGACGCCATTTCCATGATATATCACTTGGTTGCTGAGATAGAACAGACAATCAGCCCCAGGTGACCGAGCGCATCAAGGTTCTCCTCGGCGATAGCTACAACTATGACTCATCGGTACGTCGCCATCCGAATCACCATAGAACTCGCGGCCTTACTCTCTGGCGTGTACAGAGCTGCTTCCGCGCGCTGTATCGCAATTTCACGGAATGCTGCTTCATAGAAGATGATGGCGAGATCGTGTTTTATAAGAATAAGTATGGGAGGCCTGCTCGGGTTCTGAAAGATAGTGTAGATAGTGTACGCAAATAGAGACAATGCATATGCCGTGAATGTTTTTGATCGTGTTCCAGGAAGCCGCCCTGGTTGCTCCCGGGCCAATGGTGCGACGGTCGACTCGCCGCGTTACCGTCTGCTACGTTTTGTGTGATCGTTACTGGGCCCAGAGCTTACAGACGTTGGATCGTGTAACTTGCGAACAGGCCAAGAAAGCCGTAAGCTGTCAAGTACGGAAGCCTTTCAGGGTCGCGCCGGCGGTACTTAGCTTCAAGGTACCACTTTTGTGAGCTTACAGACATTGGATCGTGTAACTTGCGAACAGGCCAAGAAAGCCGTAAGCTGTCAAGCTTCAAGTACGGCAGCCTCCATGGTGGCGCCGGCGGTTCCTATAAGGTACTATCCACTGACATGTCCGAGCCCGAAGCGACGTCGCACGGGTCAGGGCTCAGCCGGTGCTGTGATAGAAGGCAGATAAGATCATGGCCGCAGCACCGTGTCAACAATGGAAGTCGAAGTCCACTGGCATACTTACAGACAGCGATCAAGAACTCTGTCCAACGACTGAAGACTTGGTGCGAAGGCACAAGGATATGGTACGAAAGGGTACGAAAGAAAGGTAAGGTCCTCTTGTAGGGACTGACATAGATAGATAGGTAGATAATATTACGGTACAACATCCAAGTACTACACGCACAACACAAGTTACAACTAGTAGTAGTATCATAACCATCGTCCGACCAATTCCGAAAGCTCGATGCGAGCACACAAGTACGGACACTAGATCCGTACAAGCGAAAGAGGCCCAAGCCTTTCCCACGTCAAGGCCTCTGAGGTACTCAATACCCATGTTCCTTCCCATCCCCGTACCTATGCTATTTCCAAAAGAAAGAACCAGCATAAGCCCCCAACCTTACACTTAGACGACAAAGGGACCACTCACAGTACTATCAATACCATAATTGATCTTATCCATATCCTGCTGCGTCGACTGTTCCACCTCAATAACAATCGGAGGCTGTCACTTCACGTCTCAGTACGGTCAGGTCCTTACACCACCCCCCCCTAGACGACTCACCTTGCCAGTGGTGAATTCCATACCGGACTGGATGCCGTTTCCGACGGTGGTGCCGCCGATGGTGCGGGTGACGGCGGAGCTTGTGCCCCAGCGCTCTTCCTTGCCGAGGTTGGTTTCGCCGCCGTCGCGGGAGTTGAGCCTGGGGAAAGGGAAGGGGTAAGTAGGGTTGAAGACGGAGAGGCGGGGGATTGGGAGAGGCGTACATGGTGATGGCGCCGACAACGAACACTGCGGAGGGGAGGGGGACGGTCAGCACGGGGACAGCGTTAAGCAGGTTAATACCCACGTTTTACGGCTGTGACGTGGAAGGGCATCCAGTAGATGCGTGAGGGGGTCCCGACGAACTGGCGAGAAGAAGGGGAAGGTTCATCTTTCAGGATGCATTGGAGGGGCGGAGATGACATACGACGAAGACGAGGGCAAGCTGAACGATAGTGGCGGCTCCTCCACGGCTGACGACGTACGAGACGATCGTGTCGAATGGGCCTCGGATGCTGTAAGGCAAGCGTTAGCGTCATTTTGAAGTAACTTGGGCTTGGAATTGGAATTGAGCGTACGCCTTGTAAGGTGCTGGGAGGTGGGACACGGACAAGAAGCCCGAGGCTACTACGGCTGACACCGCCACCATTCCAAAGTATACACCCGCAACTGCCTGCCAGAGAAAAGGGCTTCAGCGACACGCAGGGCCTGCATCAGACTGAAGCTGTTACCTTATTGGGACTTGCTGCGAGATGGGAGAAGTCTCTGTTCTGGAAGAGCTGGACGGACGTGGCTGGGGTACATGGGATATTAGGAATATGCGTGTCGTGGAGATGTGAAGAGCGTACCAATGCCCAGAACAAAGCCAGCGGTGGAGAATAATGCCTATATAGTCTTGTCAGACTCTCTCAGTGGGGTGTCCGCCCGCCCGCACTCACGATAAGACCGGCCACGACGGCATTTTTGGTCGCTGGATTGAAGATGATAAGTGGAAGATATCGGTTTTCATCTTAAAGATACTCACCGGACCAAACACCGGCGGCATAGTACCTGGAAGACCAAGTTAGCAACTATTAACGCTGAAGGAAATTTTAGGTTCGGGGTTCCGTACAATTGGGCAATGAATACTACGATAGCCTAGAGCCTGAGTTAGCGATGAAAGATGCAGGTGAGAAAGGGGGCCGCTTACGGATAGCAGTAGCTGGGCCTAGATGCCAGATCATTAATATCAGGATCATAGCAGGAAAATAGGGAATAAGACTGACACAGAAGGGTCTGGAGATGCAGTGATTAGTGCCTAGTGTAGGACCAATAATTTCGTACTTACGTGGTGGCGAATTCAACAGTGAGGGTATAAGGGAATAGATCCACCATATAGAAGTACAACCTGAGGGAAAATGATTTAGAGGTGGCTTCATCGAGGAGTGGAGTCGACGTACGTTTGCGATACTAATGAGATGAAGTTTCATCAGTACTCGGAAGTCTTCCTAGCTGTACGAATACATACATAGGCCGGTCAAGGCAGTATCAACGAGACTGCAATCAACATTCTCAGCGTATGGTCCATGCATGTTGTAATTTCAGACGCACCATAGAAGTGCAACCTGATACATGGATAGTGATCAGAGCTGGGATGTGAGTTCATGAAATTCAAGTACGTACTGTCGATTTCGTTGCCCAGTGGTCCCTAGGGTACCGGGAATAGTACATGTATGATTCTGTTCAGATTTCCTTCGCTCAAGCACCGATCACCACTGCTATCGCTTTGCAGATACGCACGGAAGAATGTGAAGCCATACAGGACCATCGCGAATATGTATCCGACGAAGAAGACGCCTATGGTGCGCTCGAGGTCTTCATGCTTGAGGCTACCAGGCGTGGCGGGGATGAGTTCAGCCATGGCGGTGAAGGAAGGATCAAGAACGAGGTGTCAGGTGCGCCGAGTCTCTTAACATCTTATGGCAGGCTGGAGTTAGAAGGATCAAGAGATCAGAGGAGATCAGTGCCGATAGATCGTCTCCGAATCCATCTCATCATTGTAGTTTGATGGCTCGGCACTGCTCGGCAGGACCCGGACGGGCCGAATTTTCGAGCTAGGTTCAACTGGCCAACCGAACCATATTGACCATCAGCTTCTGTGATCTCGTCAAAACAGCTTCTCCTCAGCTCTAACTCCAACCATGCGCAGCTGCTGTCTCCTGACGAGCTTCTATGATACCGTCAACGAATTCCTTCCATGATACCTTCAGTCTATTCCTATCCCTTGGGCTCCCATTCTGATCGGCCAGGATGCCCTTGCTGACGCCCAGCACTGGTAGTTGCTTACTCGGAATGCAGCTGACAAGATGGAAGAAGAAAGCATATCACACGCAAGTCACAGATTGAAAGAGTGTACTTGGGTCCATCTCGCCGCCAACGTTTGCAAGTTACTCGCCGCAGACCTTCACTAACATCATGGGCGAAGCCAGCCCTGAAGGGAACGGTTCCCTGACACCGAAAGAAGTCCTGCCCAACGCGCAAGAAGGGCAGGCGGTCCCCAAGAATCTTAGATTTTGGGCTATCATCGGCGTCATCAATTTATCGTACTTTGTCGCTCTATTAGAAGCCGTACGTTTCTCACCACCCTGAATTCAGTAGGGTCGCTGACAACGTCCACGAAATGCCTGCAGACATCGATATCCACAGCTCTTCCGACGATTGCTAGTGCTCTGAATGGAAAGGACTTCATTTGGGTTGGATCAGCCTATAATATTGCTGCGACGGCTTTCATGCCCATGTCGGGCGGCTTAGCACAGGTGAGAGCTAATTTCTGTCAGAATAAAAGCTCGTGCTGACAGTGCGTAGATCTTTGGTCGCCGTCCAGTCCTCCTTGCTTCTATGGTTTTGTTTGGGGTAGGGAGTCTCGTTTGCGGATTGGCGCGTGATATGAACATGCTTATTGCTGGAAGAGGTGAATCCCCCGCCAATCCCTCATCCGGGACCTGCCGCTAACGGAAATGCATTTCAGTTGTGCAGGGAAGCGGAAGTGCGGGGTTGCTCTCTGTTTCCAGCATCATTCTCTCGGACATTGTATCACTCAAGGAACGGGGTGTCTACAATGGCCTCCTGCAACTGTGAGTAGCCCCCGGTCCTGGCACACACATACAATCTCAAGATACTCTAGCACATGGTGTATCACGGCGGGCATTGGACCAGCCATTGGAGGAGCTTTAGCACGCGGCGGAGCTTGGAGATGGCTATTCTGTCCTCCCCTCTCTTTATTTCCTATAACATTTCACTGACCTCGAGCTGTAGATCTGAATCTACCCCTAGTCGGACTTGGTGTATTCCTTACCATCATATTCCTGCGCCTCAAGACCCCTCAAGGCGATGTGCGCAAGAAACTTGCGAATATGGATTGGTTGTACGTTACGCACCCTATCTTGGATAGCTGTGTTCTGACCGTCCGCAGTGGAAGTTTCCTGGTCATCGCGAGTTCCGTTTCGCTCGCGATCGCATTGACTTGGGCCGGCATCACCTTTAGTTGGTCTTCGCCCCAAGTTTTGGTGCCACTCATCCTTGGGGTTGTTGGCCTCGTTTGTTTCTTCGTCTACGAAATTCGCTGGGCCAGTCATCCAATTGTACGTGGCCCCCCTTTTCGCCATCACCTTTCCACCTCACTGAACGCTTAATAGGTACCCCACGCCGCCATCTCCAATCGCACCAGCCTAAGCGGGTATGTCTCGATGTTCTCTTACCCTACGCACTAAACCTCACCTTCAATAAGCTACCTTCAGATCTTCTTCGCCGCCATCCCCTTCGTAACCCTCGTCTGTACGTCCCCCTTTCCCTGATCCACCTACCAATACCTCCTAACCCCGACCCCAGTCTACCTCCCCGTATACTTCCAAGCCTGCAAAGGCTCCTCCCCCATCCGATCCGGCGTCGAGCTCTTCCCCCTAGCCTTCACCGTAGCCCCCTTCTCCATCTTCACCGGCCTGTCCGTAGCCAGCACCGGCCGGTACCGACCACAGAGCTGGGTTGGGTGGGTGATCATTGTCCTGGCGATGGGGCTGTTTGGGTCTGGAGGCTACGACAGGCGTTAGTGTGGTGCTGGGGTTCCAAGTGGTGGCGGGGATAGGGTTCGGGATCGTATATTCAGCGACGTATTTCCCGGTGTTGGCGCCGTTGCCTTTGTCCGCTGCGCCGCATTCGCTTGCGTTCTTTGCGTTTTTGCGGCAATTCGCTGGGGTAAGTCGGACCCCTGCCTACACTGTGCATCCACAAACCTGACCCATGCTTTGTGTGATAGGTCTGGTCCGTCACGATAGGAGGCGCTGTGCTACAAAACGCCATGCAGACTAAACTGCCCACCGAGTTTGCTACCCTGTTCCCGGGGGGCACGGCGGTCTTCTATGAAGTCATCGCTGAGCTCGGGGACTTGCCGGAGCCGCTGCGGTCGCGGGTGAGGGAGGCGTTTGGGGAGGCGCTAAAGCTGACGTGGCTGGTGGTGACGGGGATTGCAGGGCTGGGGCTGGTGGCGTCGTTGGGTATGCGGGGGCTGCCGTTGAGTACGTCGACGGATAGGGAGTGGGGGGTTGAGGAGAATGAGAAGGTGGGGACTGTGGAGGAGGGGCCGGTGGGTGGGGATGGGGATGGGCAGACGCGGTGAGGTGTGAGCACGTTGTATCACTTTTGGCTGGACTTTGTTCGTGATATGGATGATGATGTTATCTAGACTGTACCTATGCCTCGCGACTTTACTTACTCTTGTATTCTTTAGATCTTTATAGACATGTATCACACGACTTCGAGCTAGGTGCTGACGGGTGGATCCTTGGCTGACGGGCATGTTTTCTTGCGTCAGGATGCGTTGATGGCGTTCCCGGACCGTGGTCCCAGTCATGTTGATAAGGCGACGAAGGGAATTCTGACGAAAAAATTGTAGAAAGACGAGACTCGAACACTTCCTTGATGGCCTCCGGGCGGTGGAGATTATATACGCCTGCAAGGCAGGTTGATTCTCGTCGTAAAGAGAGAGATGAATCAAGTATATGTATGCTAGATACTTGTACGATACTCGTGAATGACCAGGAGGTGCATGAATGTAAGAATCGTACAAAATATGACGAACCTTGGAAAACTCGTACTGCGAGGTAGGCTTGATCTGAGGTTGTACTGTATTCCCGTGACCCTCAAGTGTTTCAAACTTGGTCTCAAGCTCCATATCAGCTCCAAGGACGTGAACGAAGCAAGCGTGAAGCTTGAATGGAATATGGGGAAGTTGGACGCGATGATCTTGTTTGGCAACAGTGTGGGGAGGTGTGGGGGTGCCGCGAAGCCGCCGGATCAATCAAGATCAATCACCAAAGGTAGCTGATCCCCCGGGGTAAATTTGTTTATGCTCTTGAGTCTTGCACAAGCCTCGAGGCGGGGCAGGGTGGACATCCTGAACATTCTCTCACGATCTAGGTGTCCTACTTCGAAGACTTTCGCGTTAACATCGATACCTGGCGCCGGGCGACCCATACACGGAAGGCACGGGGCATGCAACTCTAACGCGTCAGAGGCAAAAAGGGAACGTTAACCTTTTGCATGAACACCTAAGTATGGGGCAGCATCACTGTCAACATGCAAGCGGCGTTCGGGATGATGAACTGCGTTGTTGCCTTGGCCAGATGGCAGACATCCCACCCTGATTTTTGTCAGATGGCGCTGGAGAGCATCGGGATTACTTGAATATGAAAGAACCCCATATATGCTCCGCGATGGTTCCCAGCGCCGTGAATGTCTACACCACCCTACTCCGAGTTGTCTGATTCTGATTCACTGAATTCGAAATTAGCAACATCTCCCAGTCCCCGGTGATTCACGATTTACCGTCCATTCGCTTCCTTTCTTGATATACAAATTGAGCTCAAGGTGGCCTTTGCCGTGATAATGCATCTTTTACCTCCCCCAGTGACCCTCCAGTTGGCAGCAGCGGCACTTCTCACTGTCTTTATCTCTTTGGTTCTAAGACGGCGATCGACGAGGATCAAAGCACTACCTCCAAGCCCTCCGGGAACTTTCTTTTTCGGGAACGCGCTGCAAATCTCCAAGCAGACGCCCTGGATAAAGTTTACAGAATGGGCGACAATTTATGGTGAGACGATCTGCAAGCTATCCCGCTCCGTTCAAGACCTCACTGCTTAACAGGTGACGTTGTACTCGCCAAGGTCTTTTCGCGGAAGCTTGTGATCATAAACTCGTATGAGTTAGCGATGCGATTATTCGAGTCGACGCAGTATTCTGATAGGCCAAGGAGACGAATGGTAGAACTGTAAGAGGTCTCCACGTTTATTTCTTCCGATTTTTGAATTTGCGCAGAAGCGGCTTCGATCAGACGATACTTTTCATGCCTTATGGTGAAGAAGTTCGGAGGGGCCGAAAACTCATGCGCCAGGGGATGAACACGTCCAGTCTCCAAGCTTACCATGCTACCCATGTGAAAGAGGCTCACGCGTTCGCCAAAAAGCTCTTGGATGACCCTACAGGGTTTCTTCGTCATATTCAAAAGTAAGAACGAACATGGGATATAATAGTCAGAGCTGACGTTGTTCGCAGTGCCTTGTCAGGTAGTTTACTGCGTTTCACATATGACCATAGGGTAGAAAGTGAACATGATTCCCTGATGGCTTTGGCTCGCAAGGCTGTCTCGATCGCTGGTCAACTTATTTCGCCCAACAGGTATGCGGTGGATATTTTCCCTAGCCGTGAGTGTCAGAAGTAAATTGATCCATTTTCTTTGCGTTGACGGCCATGTTCAACATGCAGTGAAGTTCCTGCCCGAAGGCTGGCCAGGAACGGCGTTCAAACGTACCGCCAGAAGCAACCGAGACCTCCACGACCGTTTAATGGACACTCCATTTTTGAAAGCCAAGGAGCAAGCGGTGCGCCATTACAATCTTCTATGAGCAATGTTACTTAGGAACGAATCCAGATGAATGGCATGGCAGAACCATCTTTCACTGCCAACCATCTCAATGGTAAAGTCGACACAATGAGCCAGGCAGATTTGGACACTTTAAAGTTCACTGCGGGCGTCATAAACGGAGGTCAGTCTGACATGTATGATTCTCTCGCTCGGTATCTAAATGTGCACGTTCTCAGCGGGCATAGAAACCGTAGGTTTTTCGTCAAATTTCAAGACTGTAGTATCAGTGCTGATTTGATTCATTAAAGACCTCGAGCGTGCTTTCCACCTTCTTCCTTATGATGGCTCGACATCCAGATATCCAAGCAAAGGCTCAGCAAGAAATCGATTCAGTCCTGGATTCTGGCACCCTCCCTACATTTGCAGATCGCGAACGACTCCCCTTTATTGAATGTATCATCAAGGAGGTGTTCCGGTGGCACCCGCCTACACCACTGAGTTAGTAGAGAAATTAACAGCACCTCGTATCACTGACGGTTTTCGCGTTCGATCGCACAGTCTCGCGTGCTGTACGCGGCGATGACATTGTCCAAGACTATTTTATTCCTGCCGGAACATATATTCTTGCGAATGTCTGGTGCGTCAATTAGTCAAATTGTGGTAACGAAAGGGAGTAACCACATCTTTTATATCTAGGGCTTTTACTCATGATCCAAACGTATACCCCGAACCGTTCGAATTCAAACCCGAACGATTTTTGCCCAACCACAGCAAGCTTTCGCAGTCGCTCCCACCGGACCCCCGCCTTTATGTCTTCGGGTTTGGTAGACGGTATGTACTTTTCCAACACGCACTCCAATTGATGTGTAATCGTTGCTTCTAGGGGCTGCCCTGGGAGCGAGCTCGCAAACAATATGATCTTCATCATGTTGGTCACCACTTTGGCACTCTTCAAAATCCTCCCAGCAGAAGACAAGGATGGAAACCCTATACTTCCGGAGCCCAACTATACCCCAACTTTAATAAGGTACTTGGTCGCCCTAATCTGCTGTACCGGATATCTAAGACAGCCGTTGACAGTCAACCCCTTCCTTTCCGATGCAAAATCGTTCCGAGGTCCTGCGAGGCAATCGATCTGCTCACTTATGCATCTGAGGCTTGAGCCATGCCATCTCCAGAGACTGGATGGTGGGCCCAAAATTCTTACCACGATAGAACATCATACACTTGTAATTCAAACTATCATTTCCTATTGTTAAGTAAGACTCCCCTAGTTGATTAACTAAACTGTCCATTCGGCTTGAGCTGTAGACAACTCCGTTCAACGCTTTATTCCACGATTCGTCGGAACTTCACGAAGCAAGGTTCACCAATAGGCCTTGCCTAGTGACGACAGGGTCGCGTCAGTGCGATACAAGACAAAGTCAAAAAAGTTCCACCTGTTGATAGTCGTTTCTGTCGGGCTGAGGGAGCGCGGACGGGAAGTTTCCAGCAGAGTCGATGATTTCGAAGTCGTAACCAGCAAATATGAGACCAAGGACGAGTTTCATTTCCAGTTTCGCAACTCTCATACCGTTGCATGGATGGCGTCCTAGTCCCGGAAGGAAGCGTTAGCATTCTGGTCGTGTCGAAACTGGAGCACCATACCGGCTCCCCATCCTAAGAACCCAAACGATACCTTCTTATCTTCCGCCCGCCCTTCGTCGTACCTTCCGGGGTCAAAAGCTAGAGGATCGGGATAAACCTCTGGGTCAAGGTGAACATCGGCAGCCACATATGCCAGAAAATCGCCTTTCTTGATCTTCACGCCGTCGACATCAAAGTCTTTGATGAGATTACGACGCAGGAAGATCCCACTTCCCGCGATGAGGCGTAGAGTTTCACGAATAACGGCGTCCATCGCTGGCATTTCGTCCTCCCAAGCCTGCATAGGTATGCTCGAAAGTCGTTTGTGGAGTGGCTCGGTGGAGAGGGTATTGGTGTGGTTAGCGATGAGCGTCTGTACTTCAGCGGCGACCTTCTTCTTCCATTCGGCGTTCATACCAAGATATAGGAGGTTCCAACATGCTATACAGGTCAAATATTGTCAGGGAGAAGCAACGGCCTGCCAAAAATGGCACGCTTACTGTTCATCCCAGTGTTGATGAACCCAGAGAACACGACACCTAGGACGAACTACGAACCGTGAAAACAAACTCAAAATGGCAAGCGAGAAGCGTAATTACTCCAACAATACTTTCAGTTGAGTCACCGGCAGCGATGAGAACGTCGATTGCATCTGAATTGGGATGCGTCGCTTTGCGCCTAGCTTCTACAAATCCGGCGACAAGAAAGTATAGCTGTAGAGTAGCTTCCTGTTGGGCCTTCTTTGCCCGGCTTGGGAACCAGGGGAGCAGCAGCGCAAAAGGGGTGGCGCTCTTCTCGAGTTCCCAGTAATGTTGTCCGAGCTTCGTGATAGCCGCCTTGTCCTCGGATAGTTCGCGACATGTCGCTAGTCGTACATTCATTTGGAAGACGAGCTAAGGAGTGCAGAGGATTGTCGGACGACTGTATATATCACGAAGGATCTGACTTACCTCATAGATCTCCTTGAACAGGTTCAGCGTTCCTGACTTGCCCCAAGCTTTCATGCGCTGGTGCACGTCGTCAAAAAGGGTAGGTAGAACTGCACGATAGGTTAAGTAGACCCCATCATGGCAGCGAAGAAGATTCCTTACGTTCATCGACTCGCTCTTTCCGCAAGAGATTTATGAGCTGCTTATTGAAGGCACTCAAATCCTTCATATCAGGTTCCTCGACATGTATGTCGCGCATCTGAGGCGCTCCACCCTTGAGAATGCGGTAACCTTCTGGAAGGTCTAGACTTAGTTCGTTGAAGAACACCTGGCGAGAAGCTTCTCCAGAGACAGCAATGACGCGATGCTATGTGACGGTCAAGGCTTGTCCTGTTCACGGTCGTGGAGATAATGCGTACCTGCAGGACGTTGAACCGAAACTTCTTTCTCCCCGCCTTGAAGTTGGACAACATAAAGTCATATCTTCTCTTGAAGAACGGCCAGGCGGTCAGGATAGAAAGGCCGCCGAGGTCGATGTCCTCTTTGGACCTTCTAGTTGTGTGATGTAACGCAGCGACAGCGAATGCCGCAATGGCAAAACCCGCCAGCAAAGTGAAAGCGGTAGATGAAGGAGGTGGTAACTCGGACATTAGAGGCGCAGTGAGATTTTCAGCAGTCGCCATGGCTTGCGTGGGTGTCTTAAATGGACATAGGTCAGGCCTCTAAGGCTCAAAAGCGCTCAACCGGACTCCATTTCTAGCCCCGGATTGTGGGGTGACTTTCGAATCGAGGTAGGTCCAGTATCATAGACCTGAGCGATATGGACACTAATTCGCGGGGCGCGATGGTGGATCACGAGTATGCCTAGCGCGAATCAGGCAGTGACGATTCCGGACCTGGAAAGTACAAGATGCGCTGAATGAGAATACGTTAGGTGAGTTAGTTTGCCAGATTAGTCATTTCAAGCTGAGCAATGAGAAGACTTAAAATCCACCAAAACACTGGTCCAGGTTCAATTCCTCGATGAACGCTTAGGGCTCCTGAGAGCTCATAGGCTACGACTCAGCTAGAAGCAGGTCTTGTGTCACCATAGGGGCTTGGATCGACTTCCCGGCCACATAAGACTAGCCGCAGAATCTGTACAGGGTGCATCTGCACTTGTGACCACAGTATGTATCCAGCACACCAAGCCTTTCAGGAAAAGGAGATGTAGGTACCAGGTCAGGAGAGCCCTACACGGGTTAGGGTGCGCCACGAGCATCATCGGGGATAACGGTAGAACCCTGCAATCATGTGGTGTTATAATACGTACCCGAATACATTCAACGATTTGAATGGCGAGAGCGCTAGCTGTTAAGAGGAATGGTAAGAATGAAAGCGAGGTGCAGCAGATTGACGAAGAAAGATTGAACTGGAGTAGAGAGACCGATATGGCATATGATGGCGACCAGAAAGAATGGAAGATTGAATGGCAGGGCGCCACAGTATGTTTCAATGGAGATCTCTCCAGATTCAATCCATCGACTGGCACCAGGAGCTGGAGTGACGCTTTACCTCATCAATCGGAATGTGGTGTCGTAAGACGCACATTGACAATCACTGGCAGAATGTTTGAAGCGACGAATGAACTTCGTAATTGCGAAGGTGAACGTAGAGGGTTGAGATCCGTATAAAGTTCGGTTCCTGTAAATCATGTGGCTGCACATAGTGGAATGGAAGGCGAATTCGAGCCAAGTGCGAGTATGAGAGTAGGAACACTCTTTGAGTCTTGGTCGTGTCACCAGTCCCGGCTTCTCCGTTTTGAAGAACTAGATCCATACAACGTCTGCAATGCGAGTAGCTGGGTTGTGAGACTACGCAGCTCGTAATGAGAGATAGATATGCCAGAACTGTAGGTCGGATATCCAGTAGCTGGCGGATCGACTTCTTGATGAAGTGAAAGACCGCCGGGAAAATCGACCTAGGCTAGAAAATATTTTTCATTTAGTGATTACGGCTGGTGAACAAGTCGAGAACGGATGCGGGTCCGGAAAGCAGATGCGTGCTAGAAGTGGGACTTTCCAATGACGAGTGTACCAAGGAAAGCCTCCTACCCGCGGATGAAATTTGACAGCCTGCGAGCGCTGCAAAGAACAAACAAGAAAAAGATATCAGAACATGCCACTTAAATAAAATAAAAGCATAGCGTAAACTGTATGTTTCATCACGTACACCTCGAAACACGAAAATTTATGTTGCGCCCATCGGCGTTTCTATAGTCCCGTCGCAAGAGCCGCACTTGTCGCTGAGGAGGAAGTGTAAGGTGAAGGTAAGCATCGGGTTCTAGCCGGACATCATGCATCAGGGGCCGTAGGTGATGTCCATTGTCAAAAATTCCAAGCTCGGGGCGCATTTGAATTTTGAACGATGTTTCGTTGTTTCGGAGAGCCAAAACGTTGCGTGGTGATGATTGAGACTGGAATACGAGACCTGAGCAACTTTTCGTATGCGGAAGTCGTATATACCGGGCTGTGACGTCGAAAAGTAGGTGAGTACGCCCAGGGTCGCCCAACAAGGTGGATGTTTCGTAGAATGAACGGATTCGGGCGTCGTGAGCCATGGTGCCTCTCGGCGTTTGCCGCGCAGGCGCTTCCGAAAGGCGACGATCCTATTCCAAGTCATGACCTCCACTACTCCAATGCAATATTGAACATTGAACACCTCTTGCTCTCAACGATAAACCTGGTCCTCCCATATTTTACAGCTCTGCTCTCAAGTTCTTCTTCGAAAAAAATGCCCCTTGCCGACCTACTTGCTGTTTAGCTCACGGTTCTTCAAAACTATGGCGACTCTTGGTCCAAAGAGAGGCCTCTTGACTTCCACCTACAAGCTGGAAGCTATATATAAGACCAAGGCTCAAGCGCTCAAGGCCGGGTGAGCATAGCTCCCTTCCGTCTATTATCGGACGTTCCCTCCTTGGACCACGGCTGTGAGACCAGTTCACTCCTTTGGGCCATCTACTCATAAACTGTAAACCTATCTGGGTATTGCTCCATGTGATGCACATCTTGCTCGCTGCTGCATGTGCGCAGAAAACATCAGCATCTTTGGAAGGCTGTGTTCTATCAAACTGCTCCCTAAGCAATCATTCACGTCTTGCCGGCGTGAGTTACGACTGATAGCGATGCGTCAGCTGCGACCAATGTACCCTCTTCTCGTGAATGATTAGTGTCAAAGTCGTACCACACACACTCAGGGTTTCTTCGTAGCCGCTTATTCGATGGGATACTATTTGCGTACATGATGAGATGTCAGTATCGCTGCGTTAACTGGGTTGGGTGCTTTCTTGCCTCGTGGATATGTTCCCTTCATACGGTCAAAGAGTTTACACCAGCTTTGATTCCCTTCGGTCCCGGGGTTTGAAGCCCGGAATTCAGCAACAACATGTCCTATTCCACCGTCATTTTCCATCTGACAGTCGCAAGACAGATGAAGTTCAATATCGACTTGTCATCTGGCAGGTGCCTGATTGCAGAGATTAGATCTACTGTAATACTAATACCGTATCTTATCAAAAATGTTGCCCTTCAAAAGCTTGTCAGTAGTCAAGGTAAGCCTTTTTTCCACCCCAGCAATTGACCTGGGGGTTTGATATTTGGTACATGTCGTCTACTTTCCGTACTGTCATCGGCAGATAGGGTTGTGAGCCTCGTGGTCAAAGAAGTCTCGGGATCAACAACCCAATAATTCGCGTGCGAAATTTCTTCAGACGCGAAGGGTTGACCCCTCCTCCCTTCTCCATCTCCATCAACAACGACTGCCGTCGTTCACCGCTCTGCTGAGGGCAGATAGTCCTGTAAGTCCTACATTCGCCAAATCTCTATTTTTTGTGACAAAATTACTGACATCTCTGCCTATCGTGTAAAGCCTCAGGTTCGGCGTCGTGGTACGAGAGTCAGTATCGCTGGCATCAATTCCTGTTCACTATGGCCGCGACAACCCAGAACGCCGCTCCTTCCTCTCGCTTTTCTCGACTTGGGTTGGGGCTGGGACTTAAGTCATCCAGCGCATCACCAGGTCGTGCTCGGGGGAACCAAAAGCAAGGGGCGGAGGACGAGTGGTACATACCATACAGTGGGCCATACGAACCTCCTCGTGAACCGGTCCGGCGACGAGAGAAACGCGACAGCTGGGGTGACCCCATAGACGGAGAGGACGACGGCTACGACGACACTGCTTTGGCGAGCATGGAGCTTCATAAACGCTATGCTGTCGGAAACAATTCCCAGGCTGGAGAGGGGCAGTGGAATGGGGTTGGAGTCAATGGCAGAGCTGGTACAGGTGGTGAGCATGATGGCTCGAGGATGGGAGAGAGAAATAGGACGCAATCCGGGGTTTCCGGGCAAACGGTCTCCTCAGGAATGGTGGATCCTAATCGAGCAAGCATGGCCAGTCAACGCCGCTCGACTGTTTCTTCGGGTCAGCGCCCGCCAGTACCGTCGTACATCAATCTTGATGCTAAGGGGGGCGTTGGTGAATCACCCATGCCACAGACGCACAAACGGAACTCCTCCAAGGATGGCAACCGCGCAAGCATCGTTGGTCTTTTCGCGTTTGGCGGGCAGGCACGCACTAAAACCCTTTCCGAGCGGGGTACGAAGAAACTGTTCTCAAAGAGATTATCGCGCTCAGGACAAGCTCCGTCTGGTATCGGGTCGGGAGTTGGACCAACGACGACATCCCATCGTCGCAGCTCTTCCACAGGATCCAATTCGTTATTGGGGCGCAGCAACACTCCCCGAAGTGGTAACCACGGTGTTGCAAAAGCCGCGGACGACGAAGACTATTACAATTCATACTACTTCTCTACCACCACCACACCCCGAAAATCAGCTTTCACTCAACCGACCGCGCCACTCACACATCCCTATCAGTCGGCCCCGAATACTATTCCAGCCGCCGGGGAAACCACCCCATCACCAACACCTTCCTCAAGACACCCTTACGCATATGTCTTCCCAACGTCCAAAGTCGGTCATGGCCCTCGGACGGCCCCGCTTTCCTCCTCAAATCCTAGAACCAACCCTCCATCATCTAACTCTGGGAATGTCGACCCTCCTAGGCTGATGTTCACCGAACCATCAGCCCCTCAGCAGAAGTCCGCTAGTGCCAACGTCGCTCAGTCTCAATTCTCCATCTCCTTCCCGTTCCAGAAAGGCCTCAAGCAACTGAAGAACTCCTCATCTACCCCCGATCTTCGTCTTGCTAACAACTCCACTAATGCATCTTTAAACCGCATCAAAGGACTCACCTCCAAAGGCTCGCCGACTTTCAAATCCAAGGATCGCTGGTTGTCTGCGGAGACGTGGTGTGATGCCCTTCTGTTCCCGCGTCCCAGACTCAAGATAAAGCATGACGGTGGCGAAGGAAGTAGCGGCCGGATTGTCAGCCCGCCAGAGAGCCCAGTTCACCGAGGGTTGGAGGAAGCACCAATTGGAGGTGGGATGGCTGAACGTGGCGTTCCGTCGAGAGTCTTGGCGCACTCACGATCGCTCGTCAACCTTAATAAGCCACCCGGAGACCCAACAGACCACGAAGGCGCTACCAATCCACGGCCCATACCCGGCCCGTCTCCTCAGAGGCTTCTCCCTCCTCAGAATGGTATACCCCCGCCTATTCGTACAGATCGACCTCCACGGCCAAAGAGCTGGGCTCTTGATGACTTAGCACTGCCAAGTCCAGTGCCATCTTTAGCACGGTAAGAGCTCAGCTTTAGATGTACGCTATCAATGCTCAACTTACCATACGATCTCATCAGGGTAATCGAAGAAGGAGAGAAGCTCGAGAGCCAGCGGAAACAATGGCAGGATCAAGCCACCCACTCTTTCCAGAACAAACGCACTCGCAGCATGTCGCGCGCCCGTTCCAATTCCCTGACACAGAGAGGACGAAGGGTTGACGAGCCCAAGCCGAGTAACTTCGACTTCCTCGCCGCCAGGGCCTGCCTCGGGAACCAGGTTCTGACACCTGCCATCGCACCCACTAAGGCTCCCGACATCCAGATTTCCTCCTTCGCCAGCAGCGGACCATTCAGCAAGTCATCCCATTCCCACTCCCACTCCAGCTCCCTCGTGAAGACTTTAACGAAATCGTCAAAGTCGCATTCCCCAGGCCATTCGCGCACGGATTCGTGGGGTCGTTCTGCTGTTAAGATGGCCAAAACTGCTGCTTGCGGCTTGGTTGGGACCGATGCCCTGGGGTCCCCTTCGTATACACCGGAAAATGGGCTGGAGAGCATGCTGAGAGCGGGCGGCACGAAGGTTATTCGCCTCGCTGACCCTGCGATGGGTGCCCCGTCTGACGACACGCCGTTGACATCCAATTCGCCGACTCCTTCCGGCTCCGTGGCTAGTGATCTGAGGATTGGCATCGCGTTGACGACCCCTCCGCTGGTGGATAATCCCGTCGATCTTGATGCTATGAGGCTGCCTGCCCATCCTTACGCACAAGGAGGATTATACTCCTACAACACCTTCGTGCCAGCTCCACAACATGATAAGCAAGTCGTCGATGAGCCTTTGGACTACGATGTATCTCGCGCGCAAGATGCCAGCGAATCGGAGTCGAAAGACGTCCTTACTTCGGGTCCATCATCTCGCCAAAGAGACCTTCCTCCGGCTGTTCCATATCATCCATATGCACAACACTCTTCGACTGGAGACTCATATACCCCTGACAACAAACTCACTCGTCATCCTCTCATCGACAGCGATATACCCGCTCCCGCAAAGATGTGGGCGCAGCTGTCTCCGGGTCTTGTTCGAGAGATCCTGCCGGGTGATATCCAGTATTCGCCGTTCATGTCAGAAAATGGCGATGTCTCCAGTCGTAACTCGCGAGTCATCTACGATACAGTTGGTGTTGGAGAGACCCTTGCATATGCTGTACGAGAGAAGACCAGCAAGGATGGCGGGTTGGGGACAAGCGAAGAACATGGTGTCGATGATCTGAGCCAGGTTCTGGCGGCTGCTCCGAAGAGGAGCTACAGGCAGCCCGTGCAGTACGACACCACGCGACCTTTATATCTGTTGCAGCAGGATAAAAAACCTTCCGACCCTCATTCGGCCCACACTTTTGCATCGTCTACTTTGATGTACCAGCAAATGTCACCACCTGATCTTCCTCGGCAATACCCATCGGACGATACACCCCCACCTAGGGGGACTAGCACCTCACCAGAGAGCCTGTCCCCGCCTCATTCCCCGCGTTCGTTCGGCAATCCAGATGACCTGGATAACTTCTACGACCTCTTCTACAAACCCAGTCGACCTTCCACACAACAAGGCGTACCCTCCGAGTTTAGCGCTGCGTCCGGTACTCCTATCGGATCGCGTCGGAGAGTAGGAAGTGGACTGACGAGTTTAGCACGTCAACTGAGCGAAGAGTTCGAGCACTTGGCGCTTGAGCAGGAGGGCAGCCAATACTCGCGTTCATCGACCATGGAGATTCGGAGCTCGATTGGGAGGAGGCCTACAGATTCGACTTTGGAGTTCGTCTTCGAGGAGGCGTCGCCACCTGAGTCTTCAACGACTGAGCTATCGTCGCCGCCTGGCCAATCCAGGATCTCGCCGTTTCACCCCTCGGTCCATATTCCCGAAGACGTGGAATCTTCTAGGGCTTCATCGCCACTGGAGCCGGACGAAGATGAGACAGGTTAGTAGTTTCCGTAATGGTATGCTGTAGGTCATATTGACTTAATATGTGCTTTTTACAGAATTGTTCCGCGTCGGCATAGTCGAATCGGTCTCCACGCCACCCGCTGTTGCGAATGACCACCGCTCGTCATATATGGGCGAAATGTCCTCGCCAGACGAACCACACCATCCAGAGGAGCAAGACATTCTTCCGCTGTCCCTACAACGCAGAATAATTTCTAGTCTCCAGCCACCCTCGGCCGATCCCACGCGCAGCAGCTACATGACCACTTCAACAGCGTCACGCATGTCGGGCCTATCTGACTTCCCGGCGCCACCCCAGAGGCCTCCGATCGGCCACATGTCTCTTCTCACCTCGTACTTTGACGAGGCTCACTCGCGCAGCGAGGCTCATGCTTCTCGGAATACCACGCCGGAATCGATACCTGCTTCTTTTGACGATACCGAAGTGCGGAATCGACGTTTGACATTTGGTGGAGAGGAGGAGATTGAGGAGCTAGTTGCGGCTCTTTCGTCCCACTCCCATTCGACGAGTCACTCAATATCATAGCATCATCACCCACCCTTTTTTTGTGCCTTTCGCGTGGATGTATTTATACCCTCTTACTGTAGTGTACTTTTATTTTTTTTGGAATTATGAAATAGGGTATGCGTCTGGTCGGGAACAGCAGTCGCTTTGGTCGTTGACTTGTACTTGTGTAAGAAAGAGAACGTTGCAATGCGTCATTGGCTTTCACTTTTCAGATTCACTTCTATTTAGGTTGATCATCTCTTGTAAAAGGCAGGAGAAGGGAAGGCCGCCTCTGCGTTGAGTTTCCGGAACCATATCACCGGCGCTGCTGACCATCTTCATGTTGTTGTACTGACACACACGTATCCTTCTTTGGGAACGACGCTCACGAGGATTCAGGACCAATCTTGGTCGCGCAATGCACTCTGTAAAGTAACTCAATTAACGACTAGGACTCCGACTCGGGCTTTGCGACACCAATGAACTCAAGCAAGTCCTTCTTGACTGAGCTGGAGTCTGCAGTAAGAGCTGCGTGCAGCGCTTTCTCCGTAATAGTATCTCCAGCACGTCCATCGAATCTGACGGTATACTAATCAGCAATGGGAGGGATAGATAAAGAGCAGCCTCACCTGGAAGGAACAAAGAACTTTTTCGAAGCTTCGATAGCCTGAGAAAGCTCTTCTGCTTCGGAGGGTGTCATGTGCTTCTCAAGTGTAGGGATGTCTGAGGCCTCTTCGCTGTCGTTGTGTCGATGGAGGTTGCCTAGGACTATTTCGAGTGCATCATCATATTTGAGGGAACCCGGACCGGCGCCGAGTTCAAACAATTCGAGGAGGGCTTGCTTGAATCCCTGAATGACACGAATGAGAATGGAAATTCACGCAAGGGAGAGGGTGGACGACACGTACAGCATGGTCGTTGCGGTCAAACTCTGCCAACTTGCCGCCAACAGCTTTTCCCAAAAATTGCTCGCAGATGGGGTGTACGAGGATTTCTTCAGTCGTAACATGACGTACGATGTTCCACATCAAGAGTTTTGAAAGTTCCTGTTTCCCCTCGACATCGGCAGCCATGTACTGGTCACGTAGGTTATAGACAACGCGGTGGTCGGTGGCGATTGTTTCTCCCAAGACGGTCGTCATTCTGTCAACTTGTACGTCGTGGATGAAATGAGTGGACCAATCTGAGTCGTGCGCCGTGGTTTTTATCCGTCTCAGACTACGTGCAGGGTCTAGAAAGCGAATACGGCCAACGTAGGAGCCTCTGAAACGCAACTGAAACTCGTCATACTCCTCGTCAGAGGATGAACGAGGCTCCAGATCATAGATGACGCTTGCTAGACAGTTTTCATAGAGATCGAGGGTGTCACTTGTGGTGTGTGGCTGAGACTTGGCTGTTTTGCGCTGGAAATCGTCACGATCCGGTAATTCAATTGAATGAGCGCATACCAGAGGTTGAGCTAAATTATGAGAGACCTCACAGAGATTCTGCGAGCGCGCTCTTTTCTTCGATATGTTCCACGAGGGCAGGTAGGGGTTTTGATGCTGAACTCGCGTTACCGCCGAGAAAAGTTACATCCACAGTACACACCACTCAAGAAGACGCGACTTGGACGCGACCATTGGTGAAGCTCCTTGTCACTGGCTATTACGCGACCAGCAAAGCACATCCTGAGGTACGGGATAGAAGTCCTTGTCCGGACAACGTCTATACGGAAAGCTTTCGACCAGTCCAGGATTTGTCCAGGATCATGAAGTTCGCCCAGAACTCTGGCACGAATCTCTAAGTGAATCAAACAAAACATAAACAAAGAACGCGTCGCTCACGTGAAGCTTTGAAGACTCACTGCCACTGCCATTTTGCTTCAACTTGGACCGCGGTCGCATTAGGGGTGCTCAATTCTGAGTTCAGTTCACGAGTTCAGTCCATCACTGTGTGTGCCTGGTAAGTTTCGAAGTCCGAGGGTTTGGAGGATGAATCTTAGGAAAATCAAGAAAGATCGTCAACCTGTGCTCCAAATCCTTGCCTTTTTTGCCTACTTCACCTTCATTACAGTTACATTTAGCGTACCAAAAATGGCATTTTTTGGAGTCGTGCATGACGTTATACAGCGTGAAAAGTGGCGAAAAACGAGCAGAGAAAGGTAATCCTTAGCGAGCCCTCGGTGATTTGCAGCATAGCAACGTCCTAACGACAAGTGGTTGATGGACTGAACTCGTGAACTGAACTCAGAATTGAGCACCCCTATTCGTGGCTGTCAGCCCGTCCGTGGACCGTCGCTTCGCGACTTCTCTTGGTCTTCTCGCCACCGCCACATAACTCTCTGCGATGAAGAGCGTATTCAAGACGGTGTGGCGTTGACTCTGCCTAGATTCACCCGACCAACCGGGATCTCGCTTCCCTATCGGCTCACCTACTTTCATCCCTCGTCCACTGTCATTCTCCTCACTTCTTGCTAAGTCCTCCACTGCATTTTCCTACGCAACATATGTATCATACTACTAGTTATACCATGGTTTTCTCTAGGACATTCGAAACTCTTAGAGCTTCGCAAATTGAACTTTGTAAGCTCCTGGTAAGCCTTTCTTGACATTGAATGGTAAGAAGATTCCTAGTTTGCGGTCAGTGGACTTCTCGACGGTGAGTCCGTGGGCGAAAGGACATAGTGATCGGGCAGTGACTCGGGAGCGCCGAGGTCTGATCAGGCTGTCACTTGGATCATGATCACCTTATCAGTCAACCGTGGTCCGTGACAACCAAGCCAAACGTCGAGTGTTATCAGTCAGTCCCTCTGCGAAAGTGCCACAAATCCCAAGGCCTGTCTATCATATTGCCGCTCATGTGCAATCTGGTTTTGGAGGTCTCAAACCGTTCCATATCTTGAAGAAGATCATTGTTCAAATCCAATCAACGTCATTTCAAGACGGCGATCTATCCGGCCATATGATTGCCCCAACTTGTACGGCGGCTGCACGAGCTTAAGAAGGGGGGGTGGAATCAACCCATCCCTCGCTCTTTCCCTCACACCATGTCCGTGTTTCCATTGAACGCTGGTGGTCTGGAAGCACCGTTCCTGGCTGGTATCACTATCTGACATGACACAAGGCCACAGTTTGACCTCGCTGTGGTTATCATTCAGGTGTTATGGCCTGCTGTCCGTGCGTCCCGATATGGGGTATTCGTTAGCGAAGGTGCTAACGATTGCTCATTAGGCTGTTCGGAATCACTTGTGCGCAGGCGGCATACTATTATCGCACCTACTCCAAGGACCATTTAATTTTGAAAGGCTTTGTAAGTCGCACACAGCTACATAACCCTTCAACTTCCCGTTGAGACAAAGCCCTCCAGGTCGGACTTCTCCTGTACATGTTATTCCCTGCGCCTGATATGTCACGCCTCATGTTAACTCAACCTAGCGTAATGGAGACTGCCCATATGATGCTTATTGGACAAGCGGCATTCTTTATTTTCATAACATGCAAGGTTCCCGAAAGAACACTGGAGGCGTTCACGATCACCTCGTGGGTTTACAGTTAATATTCAATCTAACAGATGTGTACTAATTTGCTTCGCGCAGAGCTTTTGCGGTACGCAGTACACAGCATGTAGATTTCTGAAATGAACTCAAGGCTGCTTTGCTTCGACTTAGGTTTCTGTCACCTTTATTGTGCGCAAATTGATGTTGATATTATGTTCGGAAGCTGAGATAAATTTTCAGCTCCTAATCACTTTTTTTGTACAATGGTAAACCGACTCACATTCGCCTTGCCAACCTGACTCGAACATGACATGGATATATCTGTTTGACAGCTTCTATGCGTGGAGATTTGGAAGAGTTCGTCTCCATCTCTCTGATCTACAATGTGCTAACAGTGTTATCAAAGTTAGCTACAGATCGAAGTGGAGGTTTCCAATGGTTATTTTCATTGTGGGTGGTGCATTCCTATTGTCTGAGGATCCTTTGATTGTTTTTAATGGTAGATTGTGATGTCTCTCACCTCCTGCGGTACGTATCCAACCTCTGTAACTCATATCCTCTGAGTATGCATTACTGGGGGAATCCAGGCCTAGGATTCGGTCAGTCCCTTTCCTTCCAACTAAGTTCCGTCATGATTTCTTCTAACCATTGGACACTTATCTATCAACATAGGGACTAACCATTTCTTGTGGGTTGCCCCTCGATCATAACTAGAGTCTCACATTCTTGCTCATATCCCAGTTCAGGTTTTCTCATCCGCCCCTCGATTCTGGCAAAGGAAGACTTCAACGGGTAATCCCCTCTGCATAGTATACAAGAATTGGTCTCTCATTCTTCAGCTCTGACGTAGAGACTTTACTCGGCGTCTCTAGCTGCGACGTTGCTTTGCGACATCGCAATCAGTGGGTCGATGGTTGCGGCCCTCAACCGGCTGTGTTCCGGATTTAGATCGTAAGCTGCCATCCAGACTTCGTGAAGGCATATTGATAACATCTCGGCAGAACCGAAAACGTCATTGATTGGTTGGTACTTCTCAGTCTTAACGTTGGGGTGATCACTAGCATTGTTGCTGTGTGCACCCTCGGATCTGTAAGCCTCCTTACCATACCTATCAGCCATGTTGAATTCAACCATACACCATTAAGTATCATGGGACTCCTACCACAAGCGTTCTTTTCACGGGTCTGTTCTTTTACTTTAGGTCTAGAGCATATTTACTAAATCACGTCAAGCATTCTGTTGTGGTGTAGCGTACATTGTTACTTACTCGCCATTTACCTCCAGTTTCTACTCACAAAGGTTTCATATTTCGTTTATCACTTCACATGTACTTTTAAAAGAGTTATCATTTCGTCTCCATTCTCACTATGTTTACCATTACAACTTCATTACAAAGTGCTACCTTCGTTATCTACAGACTAGAGTAGCGGCGCAAGCAGAGTCATTGATCTAACTCAGCCAAGTGCAATGCCGAGAAAGCCGAACCAAACACGACATTGCCAAACAAGAGTGTTCAGCAGGTACCAGCAACGTGACGTATGCGCGACGATCCAACTCAGCCAACTGGCAACACCGAGAAAGCCGAGCCAAACATGGTATTGACAAACAACCTGAGATTCGGGGAATCGCCGGACTCGTGGTAAAACACGCGCATCACGCCGAAATCCCCGAACGCAAGGTAAAGGCGCGATTCAAAGGATGCACCGCGCGTGTTCGGCCTCGGACAAGGCATGCCCGAGACCGAAGCTAGTAGGGTATATAAACTACAGTAGTAGCATGAATAAGATCACCTTTTTACCCCAATAACATTGTGTGAACTCAGTTCCATTAAAGAATTTTAGATTCTTAAAGACTTATCATTGAAATCATCAATATTGCTTCGCGCTATTGATAATTTTATCTTGGGAACGTATACTATTGCTACGCGCTAGTATCCTCAAGTCAACGATAAGTATTTACGGTTTTAAACTCTTTAGAACGACTTTAAGTACAATTTTATCGGAGATATCTAGGATTCACTACAAACTACTTAAGACTATCTAGTAGTACAAATCCTAGACGCGTATATTCAACGAATACACCAGAATTACGCTGGACCATAACACTGGTGGACACACCCGGAACACGTTCTACAAGAGTATTAATCAACCAAACTTCATTGATTTACGAATATGCCGAGGAATACAAACAACTCACGAAGAGCGAAAAGAAAAGGAGCAAGAAGAGCAAGAAAACGTACGCAAGTCCACATTCGAGAGTGCGGCCATAATCGAAGACTCGCTACAACGAGAAGACGAGCAGCTGTTTGCAGGTGATCATGGGCTGCCTTTGTCGGTAAAAAAGGTCCTACATGTGCGTCCGGAGATGCGTGAGGAGGCGGGTGAGTCATCACGATGCCAGCAGCCTGTATAAGAGTATTGATGTCGTGAACAAGCAGAAATCGGAAGGGGAAATGGAGACTCACTACCCAGAGATCCAGTACCAGCCTTCAATAACGATTCCGGGAGTTCCGGCAGTGCGTACAGCCCTGGTGACGAGGGAGAAGATGAAGTAGAAGAAGATGAGTACATCCTGGATGTTTCGGAAGACGAGTCAGCGAGTCGAGGCGGAGAGAAAAAAAGAAAGGGGAACAGGAAGGAAAATAGAGGGAAGATGAGGGAACAGATCGAAGCTCGTCGCCAGGTCACTCCAGCAAAAAGGAAGGCTGCAGAATCAACAATGTAAGTCATGTCCATAGTCAAGTTCAGTCACTTACTTCGGCATTCCCCACCCCTCTCTCCTTCACAGCCCATTGAACAAAAAAGCAAAGGCGAACGATACTGGGATCAGAAACGATTGGTCAGAAGGCTACACCGAGTACTGGGAAGAAGCAAACCTAGAGGATGGTCTGGCGGCCCTGCCGCGCGACAAACGATCAGTTTCTCGAGGGTCCGCGATGTCAGTCTCCAGCAACGGACACAGCTTGCCTGTAAGTTCCAACGTGAGCGACGCTGAGGACATGGGTGGGATCAGTGATGATGTGGGAGAAAATGCTGAGCGACAGGGACTTAAGGACACAGTAAAGCCGACTTTTCCCAAGGTGCGTGTTCTCTGATGTCATCATCAACAAACCGACAGACTCGGCACTTACACTGACGTCACGTTGCAGGTCAAATTGCTGGCCAAGGTCGAGCCGACAACTTCAGTGGCCGAGTACGTTCCTCCATCGACGGCAGCAATAAAACTCAAGAAGAAGCAAGATATCCGCGCCAAGGAAGACTTACCTGCCCATCTCAAGTATGCCTTCGAGGGTCGCTTTTTGCCTCGGTTGCGCGAAATTCTGGGGATTACGCGGGCATGGGAACGACCTGAAGAAGCAGAGGTTCGCGATCTCTGGAACGAGGTCTTTCCAGAAGAGGAGCTGAGTGGCTGGCTGGAGGTTGTCGTGAAAAAACTCGTGAGTCGTGCATTGCTATGTACGTCTGACAACTTACAATCATCATTGTCCCTGCGCCGTAGGTCGAGAACAACATCTCAAACTGGCGGGCAAAGATAGCAGCTACAGCTCTCGACGCATTCAAAAAAAACATCATCCCAGCGCTTCCTGATCAGACATCAGAAGGAATCTCCGAATGGTGTGATTGGGCGCTGTCAGGCAACTACAAGAAACGCCCGTTTTATTACCAGACCTACGAGGAGGAGGAACTTGGAGTCGAGGAGGGCGCCGAACCGGAAATCATCGTTCGTGCATCGGTGCGTCATGCACTTGTTAATTTTCATGGTTCACCACTCGACTGACACCTCTGCAATCACCCAAGGGCATGTTCCTACATCCTCTGATTCTAGCCACGCTCAGCTACCACTACTCGAGCATCTCGCAGATCCACGCCAGCGCTCGCTCTGAGGAACGACCAGAAGGTGCATTGGTCACAGCTATCCAGGCGGTGAGTGATCTGCCATACCACTTTTTCATGATTATGTGCTAAATTGAACTGTGCCCGGTCAGTCTCAGCGGGCTATATCTCGGTGGGCGAGGTCCGGCACATTCCTCAACGTCGAGCGGCCGTTTGGCGACTTCTCGAAGGATAACTGGGGGGACAATCCAACTCGCCTTGTGAAGAACTTCCCGCACCTACCCGCCGTAGTACTTGCAGAACCTAACGCAACATCGAATCTCACACGCGTGGTGAAGAAGCTGAACGACAACCAGTGGGACAGGATTATCAACGGTGCCATCAGCGCAATCCGCCGCCAGAAGACCATTACAGTCCAGGCCCCCATCGTCGAGGCCGTCCCGGATCCGGAATCAGATTTTGAGCTTCAGGATGACGCGGAGTGACTTAAGCGCGCACGGGAGGAGCCGTGTGTGTAGTGTAGTTAGTAGTACTATTAGTACCTGATACTCCTGCTCTTACTATGCCCCTTGTACCATGCTCGAAGCCTCGAATCATCATGTTACAGCTATCTCTAAACATGAACACTTCCGAAAGACATAACACTTGTTAGTCACTTCCAGCAGCACTTCTGCGGCTTTTGGGCACTTCCGAAAGGCGAAACACTTTTCGCAAGAATTGGGGGCCTTCTTTCAGAAAGTGTTCACCACTTTCGCTCTATCGCGTCTTCCGGATCTTTCGCAAGCTGCGCAAGTGTCTGAAAGTGTGGTTGTGATTTTACTGATGTATCTAGTAGTACAAATCCTAGACGCGTATATTCAACGAATACACCAGAATTACGCTGGACCATAACACATTCCTGCAAATCGGCGGCAAATGTATGTCGTTATTGCCTCGGCTAGACCTTATAATTTTCGTTGCTAAAGCTTTGTTGAAAGTCTACGTCAATTCAATGCTGGTATGTTGTTTTGGAAAGACCTGAATCTTGTCCCAATGACTGATGTTACATGTACATATCTGGTACCACACAGGTAACGTTCGTGTGTAGTTGAAATCTCTTATCAAGCTCCTGACTATTCGTATTCGATCCAGCTTGAATTCTCGAAACAGTATTCGTGACGTCTTTGGGCGTTCTGATCATCAGACAATTCATATGTCGCATATACTGTCGAAGCGTAAAGATATGATCCTAGGCCTACTCGAGTGTATAAGTACACACATCCAAGGCTGGGCTAATCCCGCTGCTCTTGATCATAAAACGCTATTGGCCGCCGGCCGGTGCTATGCGTTATTATATTTCGATGAGTGACGCTGGCACGCTTTGTGGTAAGAAAGTCTGCAGACCGTTATACAAGTCACGAAGGCTGCCATGAATACGGGAGCAAAAATTGTACTCGTACATCAGCTATCACATCTGGACATCCCCCTTAGAACAGATATATCATGTTCCTCACACCGATATGACTGGGTCCACACCATTTGGATCTTACATGTCGTTAATTGATCGTGTGATATAAACTCGCGAATCTCCTGCGTCCTTCGACGTCGATTATGTGTGTCCGCTGGATCCTGCAAACGTTACTAGCAAAAACAGAGAGCGTAAGTTACTTTTGAAGGAGATCGAAACAGACGTCTCGTACTGTGTAACCGAGATCGACTTCCCGTGAGTTCGAAGCTTTCCATGCAGCCTTTGTCCATGTCATTTCTTAAGCTTTTCCTCGAGTTCAACCTGATGAGAATATTCTAACATGAGTCCTCGAAACCAGCCGACTGGGGAGACCTCTGCATACGTCACCTCTGCGATCACAACATCGGCATAAGATAAGAAATATGAACTAGGATCGGACTCGACTCACCAGTAAGGAGTTGACATAGACTATCCAGTCTTAGGTACAGATGTGCGCTACGAGTATGTGACACACTTACTTTTGCTGATGGTTTCGGTAAAGACTGAAAGCTAACAGTCAGTCATTCGCTCACATGGAATAGAAAAGTCTTGACTAACAAGCGAACGTAGTGTCCTGTTGCACCGCGTGGAACTGGAAATGCTATAATTTCGAACCAAAAATTGAATGGGAAAGATAAAAGGCAGATACTGACAGTCGCGAATGTCACGATGGCCATGGCGCTCGTCAATAGCCCAACGTTGACACTAGGACGAATTCAGCCGGTTATGGGGACACACTGAGCGGTCCCTTCCGCAACGTACCTGTAGAGGATCAAGCGATTGACGACATTTTCAGTTCTATCAAAGCAATCCCGGTGAGGTGAATCACGACTCCAGCAAGGCAAACTCACGATCTCAAACCAGTCCGAGCTCGGTGTAGGAGATAAACGAGCGAAATGCTGATTAAAATATCGCATGTCATGGCTGTGGCGAGTTGCGCCGAGTAGAGGCCCTTTCGTGCGGAGTCAATATGGGAACGCGTCCAGGCCATCTCTCATGTTAATTCTAACCTGGAGAGTGGGTTCATGCAGCTCGGTGAGGCCAGGTCTCAAGAAACTAAGTGTGATCGTAAGGACGAGTCAGGGCTCTGGTGAAGCTTGATACGTACAGCATAACATCCATGCCTACACCCAGAGTTAGCAAAAATAATGTTGAAAAAATGTTTGACAAAACATACCGACTCCCAAGGCTAAATTGCATGCATTTCAACAAATAAGCAAACGCGCATTCCCGGATAATGATATTCCAACAGATAGTACCCACCGAATTGCGCGAATGATGTGACCCCCTAGATGCGGAGTGCGTCAATTTGAATAGAGAAGGTGCCACAGAGCAGCGTACGATGGATAATACCATGATACCTCTCCATCTGTGCAGTTTACTGACTAATTCACCCTCAGTGAGAACCATACAATGGTAATGACGAAACGGCCGACGCACCAGACCAGACTCTCCATCCATATAATCTATTGAGGCAATGTTAACGTTATGCAGTTGATCAGCGAGCACTGGCTATGAAAACTGACGCTTGAACGAGACTCGTGATGATGATCTTGCACAAATTAGTGAGAATATCAACCAGACATAGGATGGATATACTGTGAGGCCAAAGGATACATGATGACCTGCGTCAGTTTCGGGAGGTCGAATGTTACGAAGGAAAGCCATAGGTAGACGTACAATGTAGGTTCTAATCAGGGAGGATGAGGCCTGCGTGTACCGTTGAAAGCTTAGTTTAATTTCGGGAAGGTGATGCTCGGAGACTTACAGAAGTTTACTATAGGAAACGCTCAATACTCACCGTGGGACGATTAGTGCTTGAGGCGTATTTTCCGGTACCTTACAAAATATAAAAACAAAAAACGCCGAATGTCCTAGCAGCGCCAAATGTACAGTTTCCAATAAGCTGAGGATATATATTGGGATTTAGATCGATAGACATAGGGGTAGGGAACATGCAACAGGATCCCGACCTACAAGGAATGTTTCCATACGCGTCAGTGCTGATCATGGTGGCCCAGCGACCGAATGCAATTTCACTCACCAACAGTTTCATAAACATAGGATTGTGACTGTAATTGCGGTAATAGTATGCTGTCTGTGAACATGTAATTCCATATAAACTGGGGCATGGATCATCAGCAGCATGGGCTTTGGTGGAATCTTAGTGCCAACATACGAGCAGCAAGCCATGAAGCCTGATGTCCAGCAATGAGAATAGAATCACCCACATAAAGTTGCGAGCGGGACGCACCAGCAAGAGACGGTCCTTCCATGTGGCCAACATTGGACGTACTTGGTATCGTAGACATGGAGGTTGTCCCGACTTGTCGGCGACAACGAGATGTCTATGTGTTGTGGGCTCGTGCAATCGAGGGGCTACTCGTAAACATAAACAAAGAACGCGTCGCTCACGTGAAGCCAATGGCAACACTTTTCCTGAGACTCTTGCCACTGAGACGCGGTCGGAACCGTGGCTGTCCATGGGCCCAAATCCTCTTCGTTTTCTTGCCACAGCCGCACAACTTTCTGCGATCTGCGATGAAGATTCAGAACGGTGTGGCGTTGACTCACGTACTGCCTATTACTCACCCGACCAACTGGGATCTCGGCGGATCAGCTTCCCTAGCGGCTCACCTCCGAGGGTTCAACTTGTGTCTACCAGCGGCCATCTCCGATGTTAAAAGACGAGAAGTCTCGGGTAGTCGAACTTTGCGATGTTCAGAAATTGCGGGCTCGTCGCCGTATGCAAGTCGCCTTTCTCGGAAGAGATACATCTGCTGAAGATACTTGGCATCTGACATGAACCGAGTGCTCGTATTTTGAGTTCTTCAGCGCCAATCTTTTCCACTGGCTGCACTTATCGGGGCACCCGTGCCCTCGCACCTGCCCAGGCGTTTAGTGGTACGGCCATCACAAACACCTGATGATTCGAATTCTGTGACTTATTCTTGTCATGACCATGATAGGCTTGTCAATGATTGCAGACGTTTCGAGAAAAGTCGGCCGCTTTTCTACCTTCGAGTACTCATATGCGTTTTAGCTCCACTAACATTGCGAAGCTCTCGGCTTCTCGACAAGTCTGCCATGGCTAGTTATCCTTATACATTCAAACTGTGACTATCAGCTGATGAAAATGCTTCTTCCTTATCGCAGGCTATGTGCTTCACTCTAGACATTGCTTTGCTTGTCTGTGACGTATTGGCATACCCACTTCAGAACTTTGTTCATGTCGGCTATGTATTCAGACCAGCAAGATGGATCAGCCTCATGTTGGTACTCTTCACTCTAGGGCTTGCGGGCATTCTGTGTAAAATACCAACCTATAGTGAAGCCACGGGCACCTGTCAAAAACTTCTATATTGGACTGAGTGTCACAGTCATCGGAAGCAGATAATTAGTGACGCAAGGAATAAAATAGGGAATTTGGTACGTGGTTGCGTATTCATAAACGTCTCGGCGGCTCTCACGAATCTCCACGAACTCATGTGCTCCGAACCATCAGCACATTAAATATTTCTCATCCCATGAAAAGTCCCATGACCTATAAGCATGTCAATCGAAGCGGTCCAGTAAGCCCAAGCCTGCGCTAGTAACTCGCATGCTTTCTCCTGGCCCTCTTCTCCACCATGTCTACTAAGTCCGAGAAAAATGTCGCTATCGCGAACACCGTCGTCCACGACGAGGATGTATCCGTCAGGCATGCAGATGACATGAAGTTGGCGGAATTAGGTGACAGGCTCCTTAAAGATTACATCCTTTTCTTCGTACTTACTCTTGCCTTAGGGTACAAGAGTGAATTCAAGCGTGAATTCTCACTCATAGAAACGATCGCCTTCAGTGTATCTATCATGGGTATTTCATCTGCCGCGTCCGCGACTTTAGGATTCGGTCTCATTAATGGAGGACACGCCGGGATGGTTCTTGGTTGGCTCATCCCCAGCATATTCGTGATGTCTGTTGCGCTATCGATGGCTGAGCTGGCCTCATCGATGCCGTACGTCTGGTTACCGTTTCCTGTTTCGCGCCTTGACGACTACTCCAAGAACAAGTGCTGGTTTATACTATTTCTCTGCAAAAATGGCACCACCAAAATATGCACCTCTAGCCAGCTGGATTACAGGTGCGGACCCCGTTCTCTTGAACTTTTTCTTCGTTGATCTGTACTTTTCATGATGTTTAGGCTGGGCTAATATCACCGGCCAAGTGGCATTGGTGTGCTCTATCGACTATGGCTGCGCCCAAATGATTGTCTGTGCTATATTTGCAGCTTCTGACGGTGCGATAAACCTTTCGCTTGGTGCGACCTATGGCATTCTTCTGGCCATCCTCTTCTCGCATGGATTTGTATGCTCTGCGGCTACGTCAATTGTAGCCCGGCTGAACATATTTTACGTCATTCTAAATGGCGAGTAGTGGAGACCCTTTTCGTACAATGACTAACCTCTTGCGATGCAGTCGGCGCGACCACTGCAGCTATAGTCTCTCTCCTGGCGTTGTCGGAACATAAAGTGTCCACCAAAGACGCCTTTACCTTGTTTGAAAATAATTCTGGATGGTCTAATGGTGAGATATCCTCACTGTACAGCGGCATGCAATGAAGCCTAGAAACAGATGGATGGGCATTCATGCTTGCATTTACCGCACCGATGTGGACATTCACCGGCTGTATGAAGCTTTATCTCTGCATCCTAGATAGATACTTATCCAAGCCTTACCTATAGATGACTCGGCCGCACACATATCTGAGGAAACGACAGGTGCTGGAAGAGCTGCCCCTATTGCGATCATAGTTCGTAAACCGTCGTCGTTATAGTTTCAACCAGTGCACTGAATAATACGCAAGGCAGCCGTTGGAGGGACAGCAAGTCTGGGTTGGCTATTCAATATTGTTACCAGCTTTGTTGTTACGGATGTATCTAGGACCCTTAGTACCAACCTTCCATTGCCCATGGCACAGATCTTCCTCGACATCCTAGGAAAACGGGGAATGATCGCGATATGGTCCTGCATTATCGTTGTTCAGGTATGTCCTGTTGACCGCTTTCTTCCGATCTTAGCCCGGCTCACCTCTAGGTGTCAAGTATGCTTGTGGTGCGGCTCAAGGTGTAGACGCTTCAAGAGTTGTGTTCGCGTTCGCAAGGTATGATGAACGAGAACGTCGCCACCCTTCTGACCCCGCCATGTACCGCTCTCCAGAGACAACGCTCTTCCGGGTTCAAGATGGTGGAAGAAGATCAATCCTCGAACTCAAACGCCTGTCAATGCTGTCTGGCTCGTCATGGCTGTCAGTGGGATATGTGGTTTTGTGGGCTTCTCCGCAACGGTGCTATCTTCCCTTGCTGGGTAAGTCCACGCAGACCAAAATTCACACCACTGAAGTGGGGTCAAGGGCTTCTGTGATTGGAATGTATACATCCTACACCACGCCGATCCTTCTGCGGATAACGTCAGGTCGAGATAAGCTCGTCCCGGGCCCTTTTACTCGTAAGCAAATCTATGATCCCCTGTTGCGAGATCAAGACTGACTCACTCGCATATTCAGTGGGCGCGTGGTCAACACCGATTGGTGCCGTGGCTGTTGCCTGGGTATCGTTCATTGTCATTGTGCTCTTCTTTCCTCCAGGGCAGAAAACTACCGCTCAGGACATGAGTAAGGCCTTACGACTGTTGTTCCTGTGCAAATAATCTCACATTAACTCCCCAAGACTTCACTGTCGTCATTATAATGGCCGTGTTCATTTTCGCTTCGGTTTCGTGGGTGCTTTCGGCTCGCAAGTGGTTTAAAGGCCCTATTAGGAACATAGATGACAGGGACGAGTGAGGAAGAAACAGAATCATTGAGAATGATGTAGTATGTGCAGCTAGAAGTTTTGAGTGCTCGAAGTTCGGAAGTGACACGGACATCGAAGTGGACGCGACGCGTCGTTGCCGCCACGTGAGCGTGCCAAGTTCCAACTTGATCAGCGATCACAACCTGGAGCGGGACTTAGGGGATGGTCCGCCCGTTCTCGTATATATGCGACGGGTCTTGTCCAGCACCCCTGAAGCGCTCTCACTCCCACAGACCGAGAGCCTTCTTAACTCCGTCATAACTTATTCCCCTCCGTGACGACACTGAAGAGCGTCAAGAACATCGACTACACGGCGCCGACAGACTTAGCCCGTCATCTTCTATAGCACTGGCAGCATAATGTCGTTGCTCTCACCGTTGCGCGCACGCCTGCCGGTGCAGGCTCTGCGGTCGCGAGGATATCATGACGAATCCTTTGGATTTCGGAAGCGACGGGAATACGTGTTTCCTGACTGTAAGTACCACACCAACCTCGACATAGTCTGCTGGAAGCTCATGCGAATCACCCAGACACCGAAGCCCAACTCGAGAACCGCCACATCAACGCACCACTCCTCCGCTATGTCGACTCTATGAGGACGCACGGGCATCGCGCAGCGCACATAGACCCGCTGGATATCATTCACAGGGAGGAAGTCGCGGCTTTAGATCCCAAGCGGTACGGGCTTAGTGATGATTCGAAGAAGTACAACGTGAACGGCATTATATGGACAAAGCCCATAGGCCAGAGTCATTCATCGGAGGAGTGGTGGACGCTGCGCGAGATAACGCGTCACCTTCGATCCGTCTATGTTGGGCGAATTGCGCATGAGGTACGCACAAGCTATATCACACCTATACTCTGGATGCTGACAGAAAACTCCAGTATATGCACTCGCCCTCGAAAACGGAGCGGCTCTGGTTCTCGCACCTATTGGAATCCGAATCTTTACCCTCATCCGACGAACCGCCAATAACTATTGTGAATGCCGAGATGAAACGACGCATACATGAGCTTTTAGCTCGCAGCGAGGTTTTAGATAACTTCCTTCAACTGAAATTTCCGAATTTGAAGCGCGTATGTGGTCTGCCGCCCAACTCCTGTTCTGTGAGACTGACTAGCATTCAAAGTATGGCTTGGAAGGAGGCGAATCTATGATACCTGCGCTCGATTCCCTTTTCTCTTCAGCTTCTAATGGTACGTCGCTGCGCCAGCTATATATGTCATAACCGTGCACTAACTTGAACTGATTACAGGCGGTATACAGCACATTATTCTCGGTATGTCCAACGGCATCCCAACAACAGACAATTTTAATTATCCCGCATATATTCTAGGAATGCCTCACCGCGGTCGCTTGAACCTCCTCACGGACCTCCTCCAGTATTCCCCGACTGCGTTATTTAACAAGATCAAAGGAAACTTCGAGATTCCTGAAGAGCTCGGAGCTGAAGGCGACGTCCTGAGTCACCTTGGTAGCCATCGCGACTTATCAACGAACCCTGTTTGCTGACACTTGAGCTTCAGTGGCATCTCCCACCTTGAACTACGGCACCGCAAACCCTCTGAAAGTCTCAATGTTGCCGAACCCATCTCACCTAGGCAAGCCTCTCCCTCCCCGAAGTCCCTCTGCACCTCGCTGACCTCACGTATGATACCAGAGGCGGTCAACCCCGTAGCGCTGGGGAAGACGCGCGCAAAGCAATACGCTCTCCTCAAGACGTCCCCTGAAGACTGCGAATTAGGCGACAGAGTCATGTGTGTGCAGCTGCATGGCGATGCCAGCTTTACGGGTCAGGGTGTTATCATGGAAGGACTCGGCTTGAGTATGGGTTTCTATCACCATCTTCGTGAGGCGCATCTCATTGAACCGTACAGGCAACTTGCCCCATTTCACGAGTGGGGGGACTGTGCATCTCGTGGTTGAGTACGTCCTGCGTTCTATTCGTGATCCCGCGAGCGTTACTGATGGTTTTACGTTACTCTAGCAACAAGTACGTCGAGTGCTAGCCATGGACGCATTTCCTGGAAGTCTGATCAACTACACCTAGTATTGGCTATACGACTCCTGCCTCTAACGCTCGGTCCTCGTTATACTGCTCTGATGTTGGCAAAATGATCAATGCACCGGTGCTACACGTCAATGGGGACTACCCAGAAGGTACGGCGTTGCTTACTTTCCACACCCAGTTCTGACAAGTTGTATGGGCATCCAGACGTCGTTCGGGCTATGGATATCGCCTTCCAGTACCGAAAGTACTTCCGCAAGGTAGAATCATGCTGACACGTCCATTCTTTGGCATTAACCTTTTGATAGGACATCATCGTCGATCTTCTTGTCTACCGCAGATGGTGCGTCCATATGTATAATTAAGCTCCTTCCACACTGACGCATCCTCGGACTTCTTACCAACAGGGGGTGCGTACCTACCTTGGAATACAACCCTCGTCAGACGCTGAACATATCCTCCCCATAGCCACAACGAACTCGACCTCCCTGGAATCACGAGCCCCTTGATGTACGAGCACATCAGCGCGCGACGCTCCGTGCCCCAGATCTACGAGGAGAAACTTAAGGTACGTCCTCACCCCCACACCCCCAAACGCAACTCTGACCTAACCCCCTTACCAGGCCGAGGAGATCCTCACCGAGACCGACATCACAGACGTCCGCGCCGCTTACAAATCGCACCTCGACACCGAGCTCTCCAAAGTCGCCTCCTTCGTCCCACAAGCGTCTATGCTGGAGGATCAGTGGAAGGGTATCGTGTGGCCGGCGAGCAAGGAGGCGGAGTTCGACCCGGAGACGGGGGTGGATCAGGAGACGCTGGTGAAGATTGGGAGGGCGAGCGTTGCTGTCCCGGATGGATTTGTACGTGCTGTGTGCTTGGTTGGAGGTGCTGGAGAGTTGCTTACCATGGTGTAGGAGGTTCATCCGAAACTCCACCGACACATCAAGAACCGGCTGAAGAGCATCGAAAGTGGGAGCGGCGTCGACTGGGCCACGGCAGAGGTTCGTCTACCCAAATCCATGTACCATGCTCACTCTCATCTTATGTGGGCGGAGTAGGCGCTGGCGTTTGGCTCCCTGATGCTCGAGGGGAACGATGTACGCATCTCGGGACAGGATGTCGGGAGAGGGACGTTCAGCCAGCGCCATGCGATGTTGGTCAACCAAAGGACTGAGGGTGTGATTGTTCCGCTGAATGATGAGCTTGAGGCGCCTGGGAAGCTCGAGCTGGCAAATAGTGAGTTTTTCATTGGGGTGTTGGATGAGAAATGCTGATTGGTGAGTTGGGTAGGTTCGTTGAGTGAGATGGCTGTACTTGGGGTGAGTCTCTTTGTCTTGCTGTGTTCGATTGTTATTAAAGTGACTTGTACGATGTAGTTTGAGTATGGGACGAGCTGGGAACGGCCGAATATCTTGCCGATCTGGGAAGCTCAGGTACGTTAATTATCCCGGGACGTGCCCCCACCTAACTAATAAGGGCTTCTAGTTTGGCGATTTCTTCAACGGGGCTCAGGTATGCCATCACATCGTGTCGGCGACTTTGATTCTCACCAGGAGCTATAGATCATCATCGACACCTATGTCGTTTCGTCAGAGAGTAAGTTCTGACCATGCGCCTTCCATTACGGCCAACACTGACATCTACTTGTGTCTTTCAGCGAAGTGGCTGAAACAAAGCGGAATGGTCATGCTTCTCCCCCACGGACTCGATGGCGCCGGACCCGAACATTCATCTTCACGTATTGAAAGGATGCTTCAGGTGGGATACGCGCCCTACCCCCAGGTATCTCGCTCGTCATTGACTTTCTCTTCTCTGCACACAGCTATCCGACGATCCGTACGTGCCCAACCCCGACAACGCACCCTCGAACGTGAACATCCACGTCGTGTTCCCGACCACCCCCGCGCAGTATTTCCATCTGTTGAGGAGGCAGCTCAAGCGAAACTTCCGCAAGCCGCTCATCGTTGCTGGACCCAAGGGACTGTTGCGGCTATCCGTAAGTCCCATTCGCGTACATACGATACGAGATCTGTTCTGAACACACTGTCCTGTCCAGGCTGCTGCCTCTTCCCTATCTGAACTTGGCGAAGGGACCCGTTTCCAGCCGGTCCTCGACGATCCGATCGTAGACCCCAGCCAAGTCAAACGCGTCGTCCTCGTTACGGGAAAACTCTACTACGACCTCATCAAAGAGCGAGAGACGTCCGCCGCCAAGGACTCAGTCGCCTTCGTCCGCCTCGAGGAGCTCTCCCCCTTCCCCTTCGCCGAACTTACCAAGACGCTGGAACGGTATACCCGCGCCACGGAGTATTTCTACCTTCAGGAGGAACCGAGGAACCAGGGGGCGTACGCGCATGTGAAGAGTAGGATTGGGGGGGTGTTTGAGATGATGGGGTATGAGGGAAAACTGGAGTATCGGGGGAGGAAGGAGAGCGCGGTGCCTGCGCCGGGGGTTGGGAGGTTGTATGCGGTTCAGCAGAAGGCTGTGATCGGGGCTGCGTTTGAAGGGCTTTAGAATACTTTGGGAATCGGAAGGAGGAGTCTGGCTCGTTTTGCAAAACCGAACTTGTGCGCTAGACGACATACGCCTGGAACACAAAGATATCTTCTGGCATGAGAAACGGGATGAGATAGTCATTGGGGATATGTTATACATATACACTATACACTATAGAGTACACAAGATTGCAACTGATGTTATGTTAGTAGAATAAAAAGGTATGCATGGCTACTAGAACAAGCGCGAAGGCGCAGCATAATGTCAAAAAAGGGCTAGCATGGGGGGCATATGCATATTTCGTCGCACCGAGCCAGACCATCAGTGCTCCGTGGTCCCGTTAAGCCCATCTTGAGCCCAACGGACTCTCATCGGCGCTTTCTCCGGACGCGGCGCCAGGACAGTAAGAAAAAAGAAAAAAACAATCATGGCGAAGAAGATGAGGAGGAAGAGGAGCTGCTGCCACGGCGACAGCTCGGCCATCCACTGCTTGAGGCACCAGTCGAGGTAGCGCACGTCTTGTTGGGCTTTGTCGTAGCATTCGCCGAGGCTTGTCTCGTTGATCTCTTTTTCGATGCGGTGCAGGAGGGCGGTGACCCGAGGGCGGACGGATTCGAGGTGGGGTACGAGGGTGTCGCGCACTTCTCGTTTCTTCAGTGTTGTTACGGTGACGGAAGGTTCTGATATGATTCGTCGGGTCAGTTTTTTCTCAATCGTGGCAATGCTGGCTTGAAGGAACTGACCGATAACGTTGATGATACCGTAGAATTCTTGTAGACTGTGCACGGCCAAGGGAGACAGGGCATCCGGCTGTCCTGGTTCCACCACTTTCCAACGTACGGGGTCGATAGGCTGGTATGCAAGGCACTTGAACGAGAGGAAAGTGGAGCATGGTTGTCGCAACTTACCGTGCACGTTTCGAGGCCCCAAAGCCGTTTGACCCGCCCTAGGTCGAACTCGCCATTTGCCTCCAGTGGTAGAACGGCTTCCAGGTTGGGCTTGGCTTTGAACCCCCGCTTTCTGTCAAATGTCGGATAGAACCGTACGCGAACATGACTTGGAAACAATTCAAGTAAGAAGGGAGGCTCTAGCCTAAGTGCGGAGATCTCTCACCCAGGCGGAACCTCTGTCCTCAATTGTTGAATATGCTTTCGTTGCGGGTACGGAAGGCGCGCCTGGGCAGTTGCCACGTCCACGATGTGTTCTTTGGGAGACTTTTCGAGGAGGGATGGACCGCTGCCAGCTACGCGAGCGATACAAGGGTTGATGAGATCGTCAAGGAGCCGCTGTTGGCAGGAGACTTCGACCATGTCTCGTCTTCGCCCCCGCGGCCCACGTTGCGGTTTAAACGCCCCTGGGAGATAGGACGACGTTAAGGGAATGTTTCCCATCGCAAAGGGAGCGTGAAAGGAGGCGGGAAGAGGCGAATGGGTCGTACCGGGACGATAAGGACTGAACAAGGACTTCAGGCATCCAAGATATACATGGCGCAAGTACAAGGTTGTTAGACAGGACGTTGATAGGTGCTTCCTCGCTATCTTCTGGTTGCCTAGGAAGGCTTATGACTGCATTATAAGCCGACGTCTCTCAGGAAATGGCCTCATGACGGAGTACAAGGTCAAGGTTGACAAAACGAGTACAAGGTCGTGAAGTGTAAGCTGGAGGGGCTTGATTGATCTATATTAGTCGGTTGCAAGGGTTTAACAGAGAAAGTGCCAAAGCCCGAGCGGTCATCCTGCGCGCTCTGGTACGCAGGCAGTTGGTGAGAGAAAAGAGAAACTCCAATGAAGGTATGGTGGAGGATCCGAAAATGGTCTTCCGAAAGTAGACATTGACAACGGCAAATACGAGTAAATAACGCACGTGAATTTCATGTGACCGTGTTGCGATGTGGCCTGAGCGCTGAGCACCATCCTGACGGCGCAACACTCTTCTTAGCTGAGCGCGAGGGGCCCGCGATAAGAGCGCCAGCCAGCCAATCACTGTATCGGGGCGTCGAAACATCTTAGCGTACGCTTTACGTGATTGAAAAGCACATTGCCATGCGTACGGAGAACTCGAATTAACGCTGCGTGTGGTCATGCAAGTACCGCCAAATCCAACCAACATATAACACCGAAGACATATTCAATCAAGGTCAATGATGAGGAAGCAGATCATTCGCAGCTTTGAGTGGTACAGATCACGGAACATCAACAAGCATCACCCAAAATGGCAGACATTATAAACTGGATGACGGACTCTTCGTATCTCGATGGTTGGTAAAATCGTAATCTGCGTGGACAGCTGGTCAACCGAGGTAACGCATTATGCAGTTTGACATACTTACCCTGATTGGGTACCAGTTTTCATGTCGCTATCGGTGCCTCGGTAGCTTCCCAGGAAAACCTGTTTACGTGCTGCTTCAACCACTCCAGTTCCGTCGGTGAGGGCGGGCACGGGCCATAACCGGACACTCGTACAAGATCCACGGTCCCCAACTCCCTCACCATCTCCATAAGGCCATGCATTGAGAAACCTTGACAATCTTTAATCTCTAATAACAGGCTCCTGCCCAATTCATGTCCCAATGTACGAAGGACTCGATCGTCGAAGCCAGGACATCGGATGACCTCTAGGAAAGACCCCTCCCATTCAAACATAAATCCATAAATATCTTCTTTGGCGCCGATATCCTGCAGGGTTACATTTCTCGCATCATCTGGAACTTTAACACCGGTTACTCCGCACTGGTCGATGTGCAAGAAGTCCACAAAGCCGATATCTGCCCTAGAAGTGAAATCCTTCATGAACCTAGATGTCAGACCGCTGAGCCACAATGAAGAAGGCCACATCGCGAAGAAGGTGGGCAGCGGCGGAAGGTTCAGACAGCTGAACTCTATGGTATCGAGTGTGAGGGTGTGGAATGTTTCAGACGTCGATACAATATCCAGGTAATCATCGAGTGTGAATTCATGGTCTTTCGGCAAAACTGGGCGAAATGTCGAGAGCGCGAGGGAGAATTCGCTTCCGCGAAGACGCGTCACGAGGCTCAGATGTAGTCGCCATGATGGTAGGTCCAAATAAGCGTAGGCAAAGTTACGTCCATCGACGTCGATTTCCGAGAGGTTAGGGCAGTGAAAAGGTTGGGGATCGGAACGTGGCAGGGACGCAGAGCTCCAATCGCCAGAGGGCCTTCCGTCGTCGATTGAAGCCCTGAGCACCAGTTTTCTAAGGGCGGTAGCTGGACCATGGAAATCACGGGAAATAGATGGAAGGGAAGAAGTTTTGATGACCCGGAAGGAAATGGATTGACAGCGGTGGAGTTGTGGCATGATAAGGTCGATGACCGCACGGCAGCGTTCATACTCGTTGAACTCGGCGAGGGGCGAAATGGTACTAGGACGTCTCAACACAAATATCTCAAGCTCTTCGCCCTTCGACAGCTGTATCTGCTTCCGAATCCGCGATAGTGGAGTAGGATGGAGGTCGACGAAGGCAACCACACGTGTCCAAAACGCAGGGATCGACTCCATGACATCGCGCCAGCGTCGACACACGGCCGCAGTGGTATATGGAAATAGCGAGACATTGAGAAGATTGTCGCGCCGCCATTCTGAAATGTTGGCATTCTCGTTGTGTCTGCATCTGCATTTGTAATTTCTTACGATACGATAGAGCCGTAGGCATCGGCTGCAGAGCTTAGTGCTGGACCGGAACTTCTGACGGGCATCCAGGTAGATCTGGATAAAGACCAAACGTAAGAGCTCGGTAGGGAGGGAGTCCATTGGTGAGCCTAGGGTGCGTTATGCAGGGGTCATGGTCTGCCTTGATAGTTGGATGGTGTTCAACGGTAAGATTGGCTCAGTTGAGAAATTGGGATTGACAACTTCGAACCCCGATACTAGTTCAGTGACCGTGACGTTCAACGTCAACAGTGAATGTCTGTCTGTCTACATCAACGACTGAGAATCATGGACCACTTTTGAACAGTATGTGGTTGACTTGTGAGGACGTTTTATTATTATATTATGCCATATTAAAAGGTATCGACACGGGCCACAATAGGAGTTGCCCGCAACATCTACTCCACGACCCGTTTGAACTTAATGAAGGTAGGGTCTCCCACTGGACGAGCCTGGAAGTCGGACGCATCAGTAACAGTAAGCAACGCCTTCAAAGCCACAAACCTGTTGGATATCATTATAATCGGGCTTCGGGAGGCGCTTCGGGAAGTTGCCCGCCGAGTCCACCACATCATACTCATACCCCGCAAGGAAGAGCGCGACGATGATCTTGATCTCAAGCTTCGCGACCTTCATTCCAGTGCACGGGTGGCGGCCCGCACCCCATCCCAGATACGCAAATGTCTGCTTCTTGTCCTCCTCCCTCCCCGGCTGGAAGCGCGATGGGTCGAACTCCGTCGCATCCGTGTAGATGTTCGGGTTGAGGTGGGCGTCTGAGATGGGGTATGCGACGAAGTTGCCCTTGGGTATGGTCTTGCCTGTCCCGGCGACGTGCATGTCGTCGATGACGTTTCGGCGGAGGGCCGTTCCGTTGAGGACGAGGCGGATCGTCTCGCGGATGACGAGGTCCATGACGGGCATCTCGTCTTCCCAGACGGAGATGGGGATGGCGGCGAGGCGTTTGTGGAGGGGTTCGGAGGAGGTGGAGTTGGTGTGGGTGTCGACGAGAGCGCGGACCTCGGCGATGACCTTTGCTTTCCATTCCGCGTTGAAGGAGAGGAAGAGGAGGGCCCAGCATGCTAAACAAGCCCGTTAGCTGATATTAAGGAGGAGCGAGAGTCTGCCTACGTACAGTTGATACCGGTGTTAACGACTCCAGCGAAGATCACAGCGAGAATAAACTTTTAGAAGATGGTCAGTCAAGTGCGTGAGGAGTGTAGGGGCGGTCAAATCTCACCCCGATGATTTCCGGGTTTTGCATTCCTTGCCCTATCAAGATATCAATGGCATCAGCACTGGGGACTTCGGCGTTTCGTCGTCCCTCGACGTAGCCGTAGAGTGTAGTATAGAGATTCGTAGTGGCAGCCTCCTTCTGCTTTTTGGCAGGTGAAGGGAACCAGGGAAGCAATAGGGCGGTGGGGGTTGCGCTTTTTTCGAGCATCCAGTAGTCATTTTGAAGCTTGTTGAGCGCTGCGATATCGGTCGAAAGCTCACGGCACGTCGCCATGCGCACTGTCATTTGGAACACAAGCTGCGGAAGAAGTGAGTGGCGAATACATATTGACAGCAAACACGAAACGCACGTCGTATATGTTTGTAAAGGGATCCATGCGCCCTTCCTTGCCCCACCCATCCATTCGAGCTTGAACATCATCGAATAACTCAGGAAGAACTGAGGCAAAAGTTGAACGGGGCTAAGCACGGAGAAAATGATGGTTCGCACCTTCCGCGAGCCGATTCTTGTTCAAGAGCATAGCGAGATGCTTGTTGAACCAGGTAACATCACCTTCTGGAAGACTCGTCTCCTGGATATCAGACAGTCTGGGGGCCTGAAAAGCGAGCATGCGAATTAGATTTGAGTTCCTCCCAAAACCCGAGGAAACATACCGCTCCCATCAGGATTTTATACCCCTCAGTAAAGTTCATGCTTTTGTTGTCAAAGAACGCCTTCCGCGCTTCCTCGCCTTTCATAGCAGTGACAGTATGCTACAAGGTCATGAATGTCAGCGTGGTCTGCTAGAAAAAAGCGAGGGTCGCGACGCACATGCAGAATCTTGAACGAGAAAAGGTTCTGGCCAGTCTTTTTGAAGTTCTCCCTCAGAAAATCGAAGCGCTTGCTGAAGAACGGCCATGCAGTCAAGATGGACAGCCCACCGAGTTCGTGGATGTCTATGCTCTTCTGTGATGAGAAGAGGGCGGGATACGCGACGGCGACTAGGATGCCTGCACCCACAGCCGTCGCTGCTTGGACAGCAACGGGTGCCTGCTGCAAGGCGGTCCAGGAGTCGAGAACGGTCTCGTTGAACGAGGCTGACATGGTGATATAGGGGCGAGATCAAAACTCGCGCAGCCCCTTTATAAGAAGCGAACGGAGGCGACCGCCCGTTTAACGACCACGACTCCTCGAACCTTCGATCAAGATTGGGCGGCACGGTTTTAGATGTGATTTACTATACTTAGCGTTGCGAGTTCAAGGATGTTCGAGTTTAACCCGTCGGACGGGGTTGAGTTTCAACTGCCCTGCATGATGTCAAAGTGATCCCGTCGAAGAAGGCAGGCGCTGTTGAACTTGGGTATGTGAGGTAAGAGCAGGACCTCTTCAAAATCCACCCCGAGGCCTGATCCGGGTCCGGGCATTGACCCGGAGTTTTTTTCAGGAGGGGTGATCCAAAACAGGTTCTCGACGTCAACGGAAAGACGACTACATTTGGCGTCATTTACGATTTCTCTGGTGACCAACTGGCCTGATATGGTCCCACTCTATGAATATGTGGGTATAAGACAACGTGGTGGCGGAGCCATGGCTGGTGATGGCGCTGAGAATAGCCAGAGAAGTCCAGCCCTTGACCAAGTGATAGGCGGGGCAGGGCGGGGCCCGTGGGGACTTATACTACACTCCTGGCGGGGAACAGATTTTCTTGAGAAAAACCTATTAGATAAATGTCTTCTCAGTTCCGATTAGTTTTTCTTGAGATAAATTTTAAGTTAATATTTCGAAAAATATAAGAAAATATTAAAAAATATCCGAAGTTTTGTCTGAGAAATACAAAGCCTTTATCCTGCCTTTATCTCCTGAAAATGGTTGGAAAAAGGTAAGGTTTTTCCTAACTCTTTCACAGGAAAAAGGTGACGTCTATCCCATGTGTTTTTCTCGAGATTCCTTTATCATTTTTCTTTCAGGTTTTTCCAAAGAAAATCTATATGTTTTTCCTTAGAAGCGAGATAGAAAGACAAAATGTTTTTCCTAACAAGCACGTAACAGTAAAACGTCACGTTTTTCCTAGGCAAAAGGGCGGGAAGCAGGATTCGCGTCGCTCATGGTCACGAAGATCGCGCGCTCAATGGCTCACTCAGCGACGCGAGTCGCGCGACATGCCGCGTTAACTGGATCATTTCCAGAAGTATGGATTAGTACATAGCGACGTAAATTAGGGGGAGCAAAGCAGTAGATACAAGTAGTCTGGTCCAGTTAGTTTGTGTCTGAAAGTCTGTCTGGTAAAGAACGAAGAGAAGAGGAAGCGTCCGAGAGCGAGTCAGCCAATGCTCACCCTAAGCCGCCACATATGTATTGGTTAACGATGTACGACAGGGGGAGGCATAATGCATAATGGCTGGCCGGCACACGTCAACACCGAAGAAATTCAAAATGGCCGAGTGTGACGGCCGTTCCTGAACACTTGTCAGATCATGTACTCATGGGGCATGGGTAGTTCAGCGAGGGTCCATGGAAACACCACACCCCTGGTATACAACAAACAGATGCCGTGGCAAAAGTGTACTAAGTGGAGGCGGTATTGAATGATTCGAGGTCAAGTAGAGATCGTGTGATTATTCGTTGGACGGACCCGTTGTTTGGTGCGCGGCGCTCCAGGTGTATCAGTTGTGGGGTGCTACATGCAAGGGAGAAGGCGGTGTTCTTTGAGCCACTTGCAAGCGTCTTATTTGCTTAGGAGGTGATTCGACAGTGGTAACTTCGGTGGCCTCCCAGCGCTCAGACCTAGCATACGAAGCATAATCGCTTCGTTAACAGCTTGCATGACCGATATGAAGACGGGGCCTTGATGCCAGAAGGTTGAGCTGGATCACCTTTGATGACAGAAGCAGCTCAGCCACTCGCCAAAGGGACTTGTCACGGCAACACTGCCAGCAGAAGGAGACGGAAACAAGAAAGCAAGTTTAGTTTGTATTCGAAGACAAGTAACCCACAGCTTCCGATACCCGTATCTAAAACTTGTAGAGAGCCGTTCACAAACTGGCATTACGTAGCTGCGCCGCGCTCTCTGTGAGGACAGGCAATTCAATAGCATCTGTCACCTGCAGCCGCGCCTGCAAGTTCCGTTCCAGACTGTTGTACCAGGTCTCGTCGTAAAGGTTCCCTGGCAGACGTGCTGCGATTTCTCCCACCTCGCGTGTGCTGCGATCCTGCAGGCGATGGCGGACACGGGGGGCAGCACCAGGACGACGGTTTCCTAACGCGTTGGTTCCGATCCGTTTGCCGTCAACGAAACGGAGGAGACGAGTGACTTGTGGGTTGCGCCAGTACTGAACCTTGACATTACACCGTACGGGGCCGTCGCTTTCGTCAGAACTTTGTCCGTCGTGATGCAGCCTATTGACCATGTTGTGTAGATTTTTCCAGGCTGGGGAATTTCTGCGGTCTCCGTCTTGACAGATGTTGATTCGGCTGTCATAAAGCTGTAACGGAAGGTCAGTAAGCCTTTGATGAGGACGAGGGGTCTAGTGTCACCTCCGTTTGGCGTCTCCTACGGCGCGCAAATTGCAAGGTGGCACTACGGTTCGACTTGAAGCGCTCCCAAGCTTGGTCTTCATCTTCGCCCGGGTTCTGGATGTACTTATGGAGGACTTTGCTGATGGCCTTGATGCGAGCTATGAATTGGGTGGAAACAGTTTCATGTTCAAGATCGGGGTGCTTATGCACTATGTTATTTGCAAACTGCCTTGCAAGCTCGCCATTCCATGGGTGTTCCGGTATCTCGAAGAAGATTTGAATAGGCTGGAGGATTGGGGCTTCCGTCTTCCCTTCTACATAGGCCTCAACGCGGTCCGGATCCGCGAGGATTCCGGGGACTCGATCAATGATGTCATTGTCTGTCCTTATCCCGAGTAGCTGGCGCACTGCCTCTAGAACAATTCTCATCATGTGGTTCTTTTCTGGAGAGCGCGGCCTCGGCTTCTGTTGCTTTTTCCAGGGGAAAGTTGAGCCTCGCGAAGGCGAGTTGTCCATGACCTGTGCATCACCCCGAGAGTCGTTGAACTCCTGCCGGAATTGTCTGAACTCTGCAATGAAGTCCGCAAAGCCGGCGGCAGAAGGCGGGAATTCTGCATCGGCGCCGGACGAGTACGGACGGCGTAGATATCCATGTCCCGACGGGCCAGGGATGTAGCTGTCCTCTCTGGGCAACTCACTTTGGCGGCGGCTTCCAGGTCTGGAGGGGGCAGGTATAAAGTCATCCTCTCCGGGCAACTGAGTTCCTGAGAGGATGTAATTGGGTGTCGGTGGAACAGGGGGTCGGGAAGAAGCTTCACCAGTGGCCGCATCAGCGTACGGACGGCGTAGATATCCATGTTCCGAGGGGCCAGGGACGTAGCTGTCCTCTCTGGGCAACTCACTTTGGCGGCGGCTTCCAGGTCTGGAGGGGGCAGGTATAAAGTCGTCCTCTCCAGGCAACTGAGTTTGTGAGAGGATGTAATCGGGTGTCGGTGGAACAGGGGGTCGGGAAGAAGCTTCACCAGTGGCCGCATCAGCATATGGACGGCGTAGATATCCATGTCCCGAGGGGCCAGGGATGTAGCTGTCCTCTCTGGGCAACTCACTTTGGCGGCGGCTTCCAGGTCTGGAGGGGGCAGGTATAAAGTCATCCTCTCCAGGCAACTGAGTTCCTGAGAGGATGTAATCGGGTGTCGGTGGAACAGGGGGTCGGGAAGAAGCTTCACCAGTGGCCGCATCAGCAGTACCGCCTGAGCGGCTGGATTCCGGAATGGTGGTTAGTCGCGGATCAGGTGCAGGGTGATTGACACCTAATCTGGACGTGCTCGGTGGGGGAGTGAGCAGCGAACTCCAATAGTTTGGCTGAGAGGAGCTGCCAGGGCCAGGGGTGACGGAGCGGCGTCCCGGAGGTCTGAACATCCTGTTTTTGAAGGGAGTTGCCAGCTCTGCCGAGTGCTTAAACATATAAAGCTGTTTCTTATGAGCTACGTTGTAAGAATGCGCAATGAGAGTGATGCTTACTTGTCGTTGTACAGCACGGCTTGCTGGTTGCATGACGGGAGCCTCGCTAGAGACTTCTCGTTGCTTGCCGCGAGAACGGGAAGACGGAGGTTGCCCATCTTGATCAGTGTCCATTTCGTCATCACCATCATCGCCGGGGGCGATCCCAGTGTCCGACTCGCCGATCCGAGTGCGTAGGTTGTCCAACTCGTTGTTCAAGTTGGCAATTTGCGCCTCCAAAGCCTAATTATCCACTCAGCACAAAGCTCGTGGAGCACAATTAGCTCTTACCTCAGTCTTGCGTTGTTCGCGCAGCACTGCCTGGTCACGCGCCTCGGTGGCGTCCTGCAGGGTGGTACTTAACACAAGTGCTTCACCTGAGAGAAGGGAAGACCTACCTTCAGTAACTGCTCCCTACGATTGAACTCCTTCTCGACAATTGCTTGGAAATCCTCCTTCTCCTTATCGAACTTCTTCTGAGCATCCTTCTCTGCGTCGGCTACCTGTGAACGTGCATTCCCCAAAACGGTTTCAAGACCCTCCTTCTCCTTCTCCGATGCGGTTTTCGCGTCCTGGAGCTGGCTCTTGAGCTCATTTATAGCTATGGTATGTTGTGCTTGTGTCGAAGCAAATGTTGTCTTAGCTTGCTCAAGGTCATGCTGAACCTTGTTCAACGACCTGTTAGCATCGTCACGTGCCTTGGTAGCGTCCTGCATTGAGGTACTTAACACAAGTTCTTTAGCTGAGAGAAGGGAAGACCTACCTTCAGTGACTGCTCACTACGATTGAGCTCCTCCTGAGTTTCCTTTTCTTTCTTGGATGCGTCGGCTACATGTGAGCGCGCCTTCTTGACACTTACTTGAAGACCCTCCTTCTCCTTCTCCGATGCGGTTTTCGCGTCCTGGAGCTGGCTCTTGAGCTCATTTATAGCTATGGTATGTTGTGTCTGTGTCGAAGCAAATGTTGTCTTAGCTTGCTCAAGGTCATGCTGAACCTTGTTCAACGACCTGTTAGCATCGTCACGTGCCTTGGTAGCGTCCTGCATTGAGGTACTTAACACAAGTGCTTCAACTGAGAGAAGGGGAGACCTACCTTCAGTGATTGCTCACTAATATTGAGCTTCGCCTGAGTTTCCTTCTCCTTCTTCGATGCGTCGGCTACCTGTGAGCGCGCTTTCCCCAAAGCGGTGTGAAGACCCTCCTCCTTCTCCAATGCGGTTTTCGCCTCCTGGAGCTGGCTCTTGAGCTCATTAATATCTTTCTGCGTTGAAGCAAGCATTGCCTCAGCAGCTTGCTCAAGGTCACGCTGAACCTTGTCCCAAGAACTCTTAGCCTCATCCCGTTGCTTCTCTATGTCCGCGACTCTGGATTTGAGACCGTCGGACTTCGCATTAGCTTGCGCGAGGTTGTCCTCAAGCTCCGTGACCCTCTGACGCCCTTCATCGTGCTGCTGACGTAACTCAGTGAGCTCCTCGTTTTTTTCCTGTAGTTCGACTTCGAGCTCTTCAATGGACGTTGTAGACTTTTCCTGGTGATCTGTCACCTCCGCGACATGGGTTCGTAACGTGGTGTAGGCTGTCTGAGCTTCTCCAAGGTCTGTCTGAAGTTTATCCCGCTTGTTTTCAACTGCGCGGATATCTTGCTTTAACAGGACGGCCGAATTGAGAGCATCATCGCGCTGCTTCTCCGTGTTGGTGACTCTAGTTTCAAGGTCGTTGGACTCCGCAGTAGCTTTTGCCAAATCATTTTGAAGTCGTGTAACAGAAGAAAGGGCCTGATCCCGCTCCAGCTCTACTCCGGTAAGTTTGCCGTCGATGTCGCGGAGCTGGCGGTTGAGGGTTTTGATAGAGGTGGTAGCGGTGAGCTTGGTAGCGGTGAGCTCAGTGGCATTTGTTTGAGCATCTAGAAGCTGGGTCTGGACCTCGATGGCATTTGTTTGAGCGTCTCGAAGCTGGGTCTGGACGGTTTGAAGATCCCGCAGAAGCACATCTCGCTGGGTCTGTATCTTTCGCCCCTCTGTTAAGGCGGTATCCAGTTTCGTTCGTGCCTCGTTCAAAGAAGCCTCCAGATCAGCTTTGGTAAGTGCAGCGAGCGCTGCCTGGTGATCGCACGTGGCCTCCGTGACCTGAACAGTGACTGAGAGCGCGCCAACAGCTCGGGCAGCCCTTTGGACAGCACTTTGAGCAGCCGCGCGAAAGAAGGTGCGTTGGCGCTGGAAGCTGCCAGTGAAGTTCCCAAGCTGATCAGCATAGCGATCACATGCTTCATCATACGTCTTCTGAAGGTCCTCCAATGCCTTGGTCTTTTCAGTCAGTTCAGTGCGAACTCGTTTGACCTCCTCCCGTAATTCAGTCTGCTCCGCATTAGAGGTCTTGCATAGGTCGTCGTAGGTCGTATATAGATCAGCAATAACGTCGGCGTGCTCCGTCTGCGATGCGACATGATGTTCTGGGAGGGGAATTGCCTTGGGGAGGGTCAATCCAAATGTCAATCAGACGGCTAGGACACATACCTGTGTGGTAGCTGCAAGCTGGGCACTCATAGTGTTCCACTCCTTTAATTCAGCCTCCCGTGCTTCCGTTGCCCTCTGCAGGCCCTCTCTTGCTGCTTTGGACTCCATAATAGCTTCATCGTGCCGCGACTGCATATCAGTAAGAATTTCTTGGTGTTTCTTCTGTAGATCCGTCATGCGAGCATCAATCGCGCTCGTGGCCTATCAAAAGGGATCAGCAAAGGTACCAGTCAAGTGAGTGACATATGTACCTGTCTAGCAATCACAAGCTCCTCTTCAAGTTCATCACATTTCTTCGTAGCGGTCCCAAGCTGAGTCACGGTGAGCAGGTATTTTACGAACGCAGATAATGAGGGACTTACATTTTTCCATAGCTTCTTCACATCGGGAGTTTCTACATACACTCTTTTCCTTTCCGATCCCTGAAGAACAGACATGTCAGGTGTAGCTTTGGGTAAGGCAGGCAATGACAGGTCATACAGAGGTCGACTTGGATGCATCGTCTTGGGGCAAGGGCCGTTTGGCCTAAGTACTCGACTTAAGCTTACAGACGAACACGTAGCATGAACCGACATACCAAAACTGCAGTTGTGGGCCTTGCTGGTGGCCCTGGGGCGAGAGATTTGGCACAACGTGAAGACGGTTCGTTTCTGGTCACTGAGTCCGTCGCCACGGCTGCACCAGTGCGTGAAGCTCCCGAAATCGCATTCCAATTGGGTTTGGGGCGGTTAGAGCCGTGAGGTGCTGGTGGCGAAACTCTGTTCCAATTGATCCTGGTGCGTCCCGAGGTGGACGCCGAGGGAACGCCAGACCGTTGGAAAGACATCGACGCAGATGGCGTCGGACGCGCAGGGTGAGGCTCCTTGACGAGACGTTCCTTGTTCCTATTCAGGTCGACTCCTTTCTTCCGAACGGGGACCGTTGCTGCAGAGGGTGCTGGAGCAGTAGTACTCGACGGATCTTCGATCATGGATTCAGCGTAACCGGGAAAAGTACCCGGGAAGACTCTACGTATGGGCTCAGGGTTGTTCGGGGCTTCACGCTAGGGCAATGGGACCAAGCCATCAGCCAGAACGCAAAAAGGGAACGGAGAAACACATACATCGAGAGCGCCGTCCATTGCAACATCCACGGTGCCTGAGTCCTTCGGTATGTTGGAATTCCTCTGTTTGAACCGTAAATAACGTCATCGAGGGGAGGAAGAGAATACAAACATCGGAGGTGCCTATCATTTCAACGTCATCTCGCCCTTCGCTTCGAGATTCAGTTATGCATGCTTTGAATTGGAGAGTGGTAGCAAAAGGAGGGAGGGAGAAGACGGCTGGTCGTACTTGACGACGTAAAAGGATTGTGAAAGAGTTTGTATGTTGAAACATATCAACTCCGCTTCTTTGTGCGAGTGGCGATGTCAGCGACAAAAGGCACGGACATCCAAGTCACTGTCAAAGGGAAGTATTCGCTATAAATCCTTGCAAGTTATTATGACACATACATCGTCCGCCCCTCCAAATCGCGTCGCGCAATCTCCCCACACACAGACAAGCTTGAATCAGCATGGTTTCCGCACTGGCCCCATTCGTGAGCACGACACGCGTATGTCTGAACCTGGTATTGCACTGGGAAAAGGTTGCTAATATCAAGAACAGGATGACACTAAGCAGATCAACGGACGATATTACGGTGCTCACGCGAGACGAGGTGTCAGTAAAGGGATCTATACCCAGATGAATGCCGGGGGTCGGCGTCCCCACGTGGAGATGCTCATGAGCGGTGGAAAACTCCAACCCTTCATCCACGACGCTGTTGTTGTCGTGAACCGTCGAGGCCGGCAGACGCGGTTCCATCTTTTTGTTAAGAACCATCGATATCTACCTCCAAATCAGACGGTCGCTAGATGGGGACTGGGAGTGCAGTGGACCGGCGACATTGTCGTCATGCGGAAGGGGGTCTTCGAAGAATTTGTGGGGTTCAAAGGTGGAGATGCGTCTGCGGCTGACTTCGCGGTTAGGCGGTGAGTTGGTTCATGATTACACGTGGGGTTTGTGGAACTGACTTGCAAGTCCCTAGCTTTGTCAGTGTTGTGACGCAACAGTCCAGGTTCCATATTCCTAAGAATTTGATTTTTGACAGGCCTTGAAGTGGTCATCAGGATAATATTTTGCCGGTGGATCATACCACAGTCGGGTTTGATAGTCATTTCGTTCATGTGTACAACATACCATAGTCGGGTTTGATAGTCATTTCGTTCATATGTACAATAGATGTGTGTTTCAAGACCTATATACGCCTGTGGGATCAATGCTCAATATGTTGTTTCAAGAAAGCCTCCGCCCTACGCTCAATGTTGTGATGTTAGTCGACACGCTTTCTTCACCCCGCCCATGAGAGCACGCCACTGGGTTTCGGAATAAGCGGCCCCGTGAGCCTTCAGGGCGTGTGGGGTAGTTGATCGCGTCGACTCGCATGGAGAAGCCATATCTCGATAGGCATTCCAACGACGATACGAAGGGATAGCAAGATTAAGGGAGATAGTCAAAGGGAGGACAGCCCTTATCAACCCCTCAAATGCCGGTAAAACGTTCTTTAACGCTCATCGTCATCTGCAATCTGCCCGTCCACGCTCATCTTCTCTGACAATCTCCGTTAGTTTCAAGTAGTCGCATAAAAATACCCTACATTCATTCGTTTCTCAAGATATGTATATACATGATGTAAATGTCAAGAATGGTGTTTTTGTGTTTCGATATGTTGCGCGATGAAGGCGTCGACAGGCGCTGAATATTGTCTTTGAGTAGGCGCATTTCTTTCATCCCACGCATGAGATCACGCCATTTCTTTGCAGTCAACGGTCCCCGTGAACCTTCAGGGCGCCCAGGATTGTTGATTTCGTCCAGCCGCATCAAGAATCCGTCCTCTCTGTATACATTCCAGCGACCATAGTCTTCCCCGCCGGCTTCAAAGGTGGATACTAAAGGATACCAAGATCTAGCCGCCAGCTGTGTGCCTAGTCCTAAGGGTATGTAAGCACGACACCTAAGCGATTTGAGAAACAGCATACTTACCAGTGTAACACATATACGTGCCAGCTATCAGATTTAGCTCAACATCAGTGAGCTTATCATCGATGAAAATCTCATTTGTCCTAGGATCTCGGGCAGTGAACATGGTACCCGGTATTGGATTCCAACCTGTCGGCCCTTGGATGACGCTGTCAAAACTGATGGTGCTGACACATATTCGCCAGATGAAACCGCCTTGAAGGAGTGCTGCACGAGCGCGCGGCTGTCCAATAATGGACGAGCGCTGCTTGACGTATGCGTCATAATCCTTTCGAGAGAAAACAGAGTCAGGCGAGCGGACAGGTAGAACACAGGGCGGCGGCGGCTCTCGGGGGACACGAGGGGCAAGCTCTGATAAAAGTAATGTATGAAACGGAATACCGCGCGCAAGGAGGTAGCGGGCAAGCTCGTATTCACTGAGCTGCGGATCAAGTCGACACACCATAAGTGCGTCCGCGGCCGTCGTCAACGTCAACTTCCAAGGTGCCTTTGAGCCGTGCCTGAAATCAAACATGTACAGGGGTCTGCCTTTCTCATCCGCTATATTGACGATACGCAAAAATTTTAAACGTCGGGACGACATTAGGGACACGCGACTATGGGCGTTGAAGTCGCATTTGTCATCAGAAGGGCATGCACCAGTCACTAGCCCATCCATATACGTTTTCACGAAACCTGCAACGGAAAGGGTGGAGACATGACCTTTGCATTCTTTCCACGAGAGACCTAACAATCGAATCAACTTCTTGCGATCGGCTTCGCTTAGAGGAGCCGGGAAGGTGCTAGGCATCGGGAGAGGTGGAGTATAGCCATAGTGAAGGAATAGTATCTCCAGAACCTCTTGTTCCCAGGCCTCGGCTTCGGAGAGAGGGGTCGGCTGCTGCTTGAATAACGCATCGATGCGGATGGGATGGGACTGCGGAAGGTCAATGGGCTCCGCATCCAAGATTTGTGCTGGTTGAAGAGGAGGGGTAAGTGCTCTTGGTCCTGAGAATGTCATGTGAGGGGGGTCGGGCGACTGAGACCAGTCATCCAGTTCATCGGAGGCATCGACATCCAGTTCATTTTGGCCATCCAGATAGAGATAGTTAGCTCCGTCGTCTTCATTGTCAGCTGGGCCGAATTCTTCACAGCAATCCCACTCGTTGTAAAAGGAGTCATAGCGGCATTGGGCCGCACCGTATTCACCAAGTGTTTCTTCTCTAGCATCTCTGTAAACCGGGACTCGAACCCACTTTGTCGGTTCCGCAAAAGAAGGTTCCCAGACGAAGACTTTTGCGCTGACCGTAGGCGGGCAACGTTCCCGATTAAGCCGGGTCTGACGATCCTTCGCAGTCTCCGTGAGAAGGTGGGCCTTCTTGCGCTCTGCTCGATTAGCAAACCATGCGATATATTCCCTTTGCCTGGGAGCATCGACTTGCTCAACAGGCTCATCCCGAGACAGGGTGGGTTCGGAGGACTGTGATGACACCGTGTTTATAGGCTCAGCATGCAGCAGCCGGGGAGTAGAGAGTTCTGGGCAGAGATAGGTCGCCACCTCTTGCAAAACATTATATGGAGGCGCAAAATCTGAGCAGGAAGGATCCCGTATTTCATCCGAGCCCCACCGGTACCACACAGGTACATTTCTTTCACAGAACCAATCCACCGCGGGGCGAGGTTCAGATGTCTTTGTGGCCCTTAATGTTATGAAGACACCGGCTCGCAATGGGGCAGATGAAAAGTCGCAAATTGTGGAAGACCTGAGGGCATCAATCCAAGTCTGTTCAAAATTATGGGAGAGCAGAAGCTCGGGCCATGTCCGTATGGCACCTTGTTCTGAAAGGGACTCCGCCTCAGCAATTAGATACGACGCTAAACCCATCCACAATGAGAACCAGTTCCGAGATTGGACAGCCAGAGCTACGGCGCGACTACGACTGTATCGCCCTTTAAGATACCCCAATGCCCAGGGTGAGAAGGGACGGACCGCGGCAAGTGTATATTCTTTGGTAATGAGAGCTGTGGCATATGCAAGGTACGACTCCAGTCGACTCCAGCTCTCCTGCATGGATTCGGGTATCATATACCCCAGTTCCCGACCGTTTTCCGAATACATGTCAAGGTCAGTGGGAACACGGGCCAGTCGGCTCAGCAGAGGACCGGTGTAATGAGGGAGGGTCGGTGTGAAGGAGACCCATCCAAACGATTGTGTCCACCACCTCGGCTGATGATAGATTTCTGCCACGGCATTATTTCGATGGAATATGGTAAACATTTTGCCCTGATCCACGTCATGGGGAGGTAACTCAACCGAGCGGGAGCAATTTGGAGAGTAGTAAAGATCCCCGTTCAGGATAGTCACTCTGCCCTTCCTGAAAACGGAAATTAGTACAATATTACAGGCGAAGGTTGGACCACATGCCTGGCCATGTATTTCGTATGATCCTTAGCCTCACTGATTCTTTGGTGCGCAACGAGCGACTTCGCACGTTAGGACAATTGGTCGGCTGGAGATCCGCGTGAAGGTAGCCCAATTACGAAATTGGAACGAGCTTCTCCGACTATCTCAAACGAAGTGCAATGAAGCGAGCGGGATGTTGAGATCGAAAGGAGGATGTACGTTTCTCTGGGCAGGCCCGGATGAAGACGTTGAATAGTCAGGGCAAGCCCAGATCTTTCACGGAAAGGGGAGTAGCCAAAATGTTGACCTGGACTATTAGTATGACGATGACGGGGGAAAATCAACACCTGATGGGCTGCAGCCCTCGAGCGAAACAGAGACAACATTTTTGCAAGCTCCTAGCTTGTTTGATTTCAGCTCTCGAACCAAATAGGATCTGTCAGCGGTTGGGCCCCGACTGCTGACATAATGTTTTGGCTTGCAACTTGTTCATTTAGTAGCCCACGCTTAGTAGAAAATTCGATACAAGTCAGTATCTACCAACATCGTCTAGCGCCTTCGGAAGTTCTCCCCTTCACGAAAGTTCGGGCTTTCCCTGACTTTCCGCGTCTTCATCCGGGCTTGCCCAGAGAAACGTATTACCCTGGGATCTTTCTAGGGGATGCACAGGAAGGCTACGGCAGCTAGCAAAGGCGGGTGCGGCGTGGCTGGGCCGTAAACTAAGATGTCGAACATGGGAAGGTCCGCCCTCCGTCATCCTGTTTCGAATTCCTCGATTTACCAGCTCGCCATCTCCAGAACACGCCCCTGCATCCTCACCTACGCTCTCCCTTAGCCTTCCGTGCGCCACTTCGCCAGAAACTCAGTCGAAGTTCGAGGAAGACATATCCCCAGTGACCAGTACGCTATATTTTCTTTTCATTCCCCATTCTGTCTAAAAGGCCCTCTTAGGTCGAGGAGACCATCGGTAATCGCATCACCGGTGTCCTGCCCAATGCCAGCACCGGCAGTGGGATCCTTTACGGGGTGAACAGGAAGGCTATCGTAGCAGACTTCGCGCCACTAGGGCCGTAAGATGTCGAATGCATCATATGGGCAGGTCCGTCCTTATCCAGTTTCGAATTCCTTGATTTACACAGCATGGCCCTACAACAGCTCGCCTTCTCCTGAACATGCCTCTACGACTGCAACCACGCTCTCATTTACCTTGCATTCTCCCCATCACCAGAAACGCAGTAAAGTTCGAGAAATCATATACCCCATGTGCTCGCATGTCGAGGAAACCATCGAGTTCGCGTACAAGGGCATCGAAGCCAGGCGTGCAAAAAATGCTGGTCGGCCCCGCCTCCGCCGCGGATCTGAGTCCGAACTCGACCATCTACGTTCTTTGCGAATCGCAACTTGTCAACCACTGCCATGATGCCGACTTTGAGCATAACTCATGGTCCGACGCGTAGCCGAGGCAATGAAAGCCGATGTCGCTATTCAAGGTCTGCGAAAAGGAGGAGGAGGAGGGATGACTTTTTGGTACATGCTCCCCACGATTCGAACTTCAGCAGGGGCTAAGTGTTCCCTTTTCGCAGGTGACCTTTCCCAGCTTCGAAAATATTCGTTGTCATTCGGTCAGGGCACCATGACCATTCTTTCCATCCTTCCGTTTTCGGCATCTTTCAGTTTCCTCCGGCGTCGGGTTCATGCGTCTCGCCCTTCGAACGACTACAACATATATGCGAGTGGGGTCATCGAGGCAGGAGAGTGTCCTGAGTCCTCGACCAATCGGGAAAGGGCGACGGTTACGGACCCTGGAGCAGAATGGTGTGGTGCGATCTTGGATCATGGTGGGAGGCAACATTGACGAATCAGTAGGCGACATATATCACGATGCGTGCTACCTTTTCATGCTGCCTTGTTGTCGGGTGCTTCAGTCGTCGGAACGCTGGCACTCGACAGTCGGCCCCATGACATGGGATTGCAGGGTGAAAAGATGCAGAAAGACGATGTTCCCCTCGGTGCCATTGGCATTGGTGCCATGTGCGGACATAGACTGGGTAGTTGCGGTGACCAGAAGCGTCATTGACCACATATTAGACATAAAAACAGCTTATTCCCTTATCTTACGAGTGCTTTCTGGGCTCAGGGACCCGACCTCAAGCTGCTGCGTCTCAGACCGCACCGTATGTCTGAATCAGCAGCCGAAGCAATTTGTGAATTGGGAAGAATTATCTATCTACCTCTACACAACTTCTTGTTCAATGAAGAGAAGCCGCCAATTACACGGAGACCCTCTATGCCCTGGAAAAGGTTGGTGGGGGATCAAAATGCATGACATGTTGTGGCTTGTGAGGACCAGTGCGGCGGCGTGTGAAGCAAGGTGTTCTGTTGACGGCGACGGCGACCGCTGGTTAATTAGAACTCCAGAGAGGTCGGCCGGCTCGCATGTGGGATGATCACCGGCGTGGGTATAACTTGCCCAATCTAGACCAATAAGGATTCTGGAGGGCGCTGCTTGCGCCCTCCGGAATCCTTATCAATCCCAATTAGGAAGGTGAATCCTGCATGCTCCCAAGTGAAACAAACCGCTGGGTTTCCGTTTCCTCTCTACCACCCTATCAATCGCGCTTCGTGCTCTCAAGTCCATCGGCATCTTCTACAGGTGCATAGTTTCTCGGTCCCATCTGTCCCTGCTGCTGATGCGACCTATCAGATTCAGACATGCAATCCTCCAGCGATTCACTCGGGGAAATGGATTTGCTCCCTGGTATGACATTCCCTTATAAGCAGCTCAACCGTAGTCTGACAATATCTTCGTCCGAACAGACTTCCAAGCCACCTTGGATCTACTTCCCTCGAGGAACCCCATGAAAGCAGCAATTCCCAGAAATGCTGGAACTGTTGTCGGACGATGACCCTGGTATGACTCTTCAACTTCAACCAAGCATCTTTTTGATTAGTAGCTTTTGCTGGCGTAGACGGTGGCAATACCTTGGACGGCGTATTTGGATCTTTCACCGATCTGTTTGGTGAAATCCCACGCAGCGAACTACTTCCTGGTACGTCGTCGTGAAGTTTGTGACCCGTTCATCGTTGGATACAAATACTACCTGGCATAGATCTCCAAAATAACTTGGACGTGTTTGCCTCTGGGAGCCTTATCCCGGGAGATACTGGAGCCACAGATCCCGGTAACAATTTTCGCCTTCCAACTCAGAGTACTTCATTAATAGTGTTATTCTGTAGACCAGTTGCGTGCTGATATAGATTCTGGTGTATATGGAGTGGTTCCGCGGGATGATCCACGTGCGTCTCTGGACCTCAACCGCTTTGCAGCGTTCTAAATATCTGCTGTAGCCATTATCAATCCTTACGGCCACATTTTGGGGATGTCAAGGAAATTGTACCCCGCCCTGATGATCCGGAGTTTATTGTACCAGAGCGCGAGCGGGTTCGCCCTACTCAACTACCGAAAATGCCTGCGTCTCTTGTCCCCCCTCCCTTCACGACTCAGCCACCTGCTGGATACAGCTATCCTCATTCGCCGAAATGGAGCTCAAGTACTGACCTCCATTACACTACTGGCGCATGTTATTCTGCATCTGTTAGCATAGAACCCGGCGATCTCGATCGGGAGCATGATGAACAAAATCGACTGACTCCTCATCCGACTGTGGACCCAGTATGGGATCCTGTCGAGCAGAGATTCAAGGATCAATCCCCCGAAGGAATGGTGAAGATGGTTGCGGGGGTGCCGTTTCGCCTCGACGTTATCGGCGAGGAAGCTTCCAGGACCTTTTCTTGTTTCCATACCCTGGATTCGATAAACGCGATGTATCCTCAGATCTATGGGAAGATTTTGAGCCTCGCATCAAGGCTCAAAGATGAAGTCTTTGGAAAGCCACCAGGCCAGCTAGAAGGGGGAGATGAGCTCTGTCCGATCTTCACATTACCGTTTTTCCGCCAGAATATGCGCTCCGCCAACAAAGGCAAGGCCACTCGGGTAGATTCTGGGATTTCCAAGGACTATGATGGTTCCTATAGCGTAGCCTCGGGAATCCAGCAAGGGGATGCACATGGGACGCTTGTACCAATTCACCAGATATCATACCCGGCAGCACTTGAGCGTCTGGAGAATCTTCTCGGCATTCTTCGGGATCTCTATCTGGAACTAGGACCGCTCTCAATGTCGCAGTTTGAGTGGAAGGTTTTACAATTCCACCTGGAAGACAATAACGTCTTCAGCTTTCTGGCTTGAAGCAGGGTGGCATTGCAGTTCAGGTTAACGTCTCCTCTGGCTCTAACGGCGGCGATTTAGCCAAATGTATCGGGGATCTGCAGGGAAAATTGCACGTGGACTTCGACGTTATAACTATCCCCACTTTATTTGCCCTTATACTGAAGCTGCCTCCGGGTACGTACTCGATGTTCAAAGTACTTCATGTCTAATCCAAACTGCAGGTGCGCATGAGGGCAGCTTCGTTCTTGCCAGGCGTGGTTTATACATACGTGAAGCTGGCGCATGGATCTTATTCGCATTCTTCAATGCACGCGACATGCATGGTGGACGGCAGGTGTCTATTCACGAGTCTATGCTGCAAGATCCGGACTACGCAGCCGTGAACGATCTATGGAGAAAGGCCGGAAAGGTCAACAGGATTGGGATCCCAGTATATTTCCCCTCTCAGGCCGTGCAGAGAACGTGCGGCGTAGCAGTCTCGCCGCCTACGATTTTTGGCAATCGTGGCTCTCTCTCTCGCAGCTCGGCGCAGTCCCTAAGCTTTGCTCGAGATGGGATGCATCTATTGGGCTCTGCTCACGAGGCAAAGTCCCGACTTGCAAGGGAGTTAGCCTTTAACTTTTTCAATGGACTCGCTCAGTGTGGCTTGACGTACTGCGGCCAAACTGCATCAACGGTCATGGAATCCATCAAATACCGAGATTCTACCTCCTCAGATGTCGCTTGCACGGTTGAGCCGCTCAGCCTCGACCCTATGAATCCAGAACATTCAGAACGAGTCGCCAACTTTCGCGGATACTATGCCTACTTATACCGAGTGGCATCATCCCTGGATCTTCACCTTACCCGAGCTCAACATAAACATATTCAGAAAAAACTACGGGAGGCGCTATCAGCTCCAGAAGTGCGCCCTATGAATTCATCAGCTATCAAATTACTTCCCGTGACTCTAGGCTTGCAGCCGAAAGCACGTCAGTCCCGTATCGACCGGCTCTCCCTTAACCATTCATCTTTATCTCGCTCCGCTTCGCCTGCTTGTTTTGCAGCGATAGACGGACAAGACTCTGCAGAGAATATGGATACGTCATCAGCAAAGCATCCCGCAGCTCAGAAGAAGTTGGGCGAAGAGCATAATCAGTCTAATCAGAACGATTCTCTTCATGACATAGACGTCGATTCAACATCCTCTGACGACGATGGCAATCTTCCTGAAGATCAGGACACCGAATCAACGACCTCTGCTGCAACTCAAACGGACAAGTTGAAAAGAAAGCCCAAAAAGCCGCCACCACTGGAGCCCAAACCAAAAAAGGTGCGGAAAGACAAGAGTAGTGCCAATTCAGCTAGCACAACCGTTGGTTTGGTTGGACTGGTGAGCAAAAAATGTCTGGTCCATATCGTATCTATCTGCTGAGTCAGAATATTTTCCCAGGAGTTTGAATTGGGAGAGGAAATGATTGGTGAATACGAGGTCGAAGCAATTATCGGACATGTAAGTATTCCTTTATCTTGCCTGCAAAAATATAATTGAAAAATGACCTTAGTGCAAAAGGCGCGATGTGGTTTTGTACGAAGTGCGATTTGTAGGATACGACTCGGGCTTCAATCAGTGGTATAATGCGACTGAGCTTCAGTGAGTCCACCTTACTAGTGTTTTAGTAGACCAAGGCCTTTATATCTGTTTTGTCTTAGAAGCGCTGCGGAATTACTGCAGCAATATCAAGCAGCTCACCCTGAAGTGCTGCAGCGACGCTCTCATCGGGCAAATACGACCGACTCTCACCGTTTGAGTGTCCTTGTGACCTGGCTTGATCCAGAAAAGCTTCAATCAGAGTATAGCAGCCTTGAGAAACGCTACCAATCACTCAAACGCGATAAAACCTTTTTCAAAACCATCGGAAAACGGATTCAAGACTGGTCTTCAGAGTTTACGTTGCTGAATTCGGTGCAAAACAGCTGTACCGGCTTCTTGCAATGCAGTCCGGTCGACGATCGGAGGCTTGATAGAGACCACGAAACAGCTCCCCAGCTTCAAAGCATTCAGATGCTTCTTCTTCGTACCGTTGAAGCTTCACGGTGTCTGCCGCAAGTCTCCGAAACTGGCGTTGTATTGGATCTTGTTCGGGCATCGCTTCGCTGGCAAGAATGTCGAAGTCTGCTGATTATCAATGATTTCCTTGCTTCAGGGCTCGACAAAGTTGTCAGTGTTCTTGTGCATGCCCATCAGTATCTCGGCCAACCATTCTTGAACCTGCATTACGGTCCGTTTGCAAAGTTGGTCGAAGAATTGTACGAATTCATAACCCGTGCTCGCCGAGAATATCTCCAGGATGAAGACTGGATGTCTTCTTCTATCGATATTCCATGGAATCTATATGGTGTGCGACCAGCCCAGTCAACCAATATACAGACTTTGGACGGCTCTAGCATCTCAGTGACCTGGCATAAGACCATCGTCACTACCGAGAAAGGTCTCTACAAGGCATTGACAGAGTGCCTTGAGTCTTTGCTCGTGGATCAGCTCGTTGTTCCTTATCTGCGGTCCCAGACTTCATACACAAGATCAAAGAAGAAGCGACAAACCGACGATGATCTGCTGGTTGGCTGCCAGCTCAGAGGCCTACTGCTACAGTGTCTCGTTGAAGAGCTCGATGACGAGGCGATATGCGCCACCAGCGGTGTTTCTGTCATCTTAGAGAGCCCAATGCGCCTATTCAGCCCCAAGATCTCTACCGAATCCCGCCTTTTATCGCAGATCCACCGAGAACCAGAGAAAATGCTTGATCCTGTACGAGACTGGATTCGGAACTCCCGTTCATCAGAGATATGCACCGTCGCTCGTGCGATCGCTCACTTTGTGAATCGCCAAATGGTGGAGCTAAGCTCTGGCAAATCCATATCTGACACAGCATTTGATCACTTGTCGGAAGTCGCAGGAACGTCAAAGAGAAGTCTTCGACAGTTCTCCGAGACCCTCCCCAAAATATCGCCCTCCATTGGATCACATCTCACTCATCAGCGCAGATGTGTTCAACGCTCCATCTGGTACACCTCCCATGACCATTCCGGGACTTATACTTCGTGAAGCTCTGAACGAGCGTCGAAAGTTGCCTCCCGGCATTTCATCACTGCGATTTCTTCTTCAAGGGACAGATATGGGAACGGGACGGCGGCATGCATCGTCAGATCGTGATCAATTTGACCCCATAAGGGAGTATAATCAAGGCGCGCGCTGCTGAGAGAGCAACTCCCTGGTGATAAATTGACTGAGCGGGTCGGTTTATCCAACCTGCTTGTTTGGATGGGAACTGGCCAAGGCAATCGGACGTCGTCGTTCATTGCCCACATTGGAGAGTTCTTCTCTTCAACTCTTGCCGATTGCATGGGGCGGTTTGCTCGGGCACTCAAATGGAATCAAGGGATTCTCGCCGGGCATGGATATCCACCCAATGTCACTGCTGATGTAGAAACACCACCCGCCAACATTCCCCACCTCGTTCAGATTTCCAACAGCACAATCTACGGATCTGCATGTAATGCTTTGAAGCTCCTACCGACTCCCCAGGGGCAGCAGACACTATTCTCCCACCATGACACCAATCGCGCGGATCTAGCAGCCAAGTTTAGCCCGTACTGGGCACGCCCTGTGCAGGAGAGGTGGATCGACTTCTTAGGAGACATGGCCAATCAGAATCCCAAGACGTATTCAGGACACCGCAAATCCTGGTCGTCCTGCATTCGCATGCTCGCGGACCTTCGTGTAACTGGTTTTCAAAGTGGTTTGACGCCCATGCAAACGGCGAATGCATTGGCCTATGCAGAAATCATCCATCGGCCTACTCTCAACGAGATGGCGGACTGGATCTGGCGAAACCCTCAATTAGGAGCCTTTTCGGGACTCTTATCCCTTGGATACAGCCTTCAAACTCGAAGGGCGGTCTACGTGGCACTGACATGTGTCTATAAACATCTCGACAAATATTTGACCCCCGATGACAAGATCTTGCTTGGATTTGGAACTATTTCGTGGAGCAGTTGCTTTGCAAAGTATCGCGATGGACGAAGAAGGTGCCCGAAATGCTGGGATGGGGACAAGAGGCGCTTGCC